>VZSZ01004642.1:0-97722 GCA_013398815.1 Ibidorhyncha struthersii
TCTTTCTTTGTTTCGCACTAAATCTCAGCATGACTGTATCCTGCAGTGGAAAATTACTACCCATTCAGAAATGTGCCTTGTTGCATTACGGTCATATATTTGAAGACTCAAGGCTCTATCTGCAGCACAAAGGCAGGCTCAACAAATGACTTAGCATCTTTGTTCCTTTATCACAACACTTTATGGCAGCATTTTCTACTTTTTATAATCAAGGTATACTTGTAAAATTAATATTTTTTTTGCTCTTTAGCTTATATAACAATTATGCAAGTTCATTAAAATGGATATTACAGTTAATATCTATCTGAAATTGTCTCTAGTAGTGTCTGAATTACTCTCTGAATGAATGAATCAATGAATGTTTTTACAGTGCCAGATGACAAAATTTACCATGTCCAATCTCTTTATCAGAAAGGTTGCCTGGGACTACATTTTAAAAAAGTTATTTTTTCAGACCAAATGCAGAGAGGCACGTTCTTTGTCAGCTCTGTGTGTAAGATGCAAAAGGTAAGAGGATCCAGCTACACCTACCCTTTTGGGGGAGTTGATTGTTAAGAATTTCTCTCTCAATATGCACTTGGATCCACATTAGAAGCAGTCGGAGGCTTTTAAGGGGAGAAAATCTCAGGACAGTGTACAAAATCAGAGCCAGGGTCGTGACCTTGACTATTGATCCAGCCTCTCTTATTTCCACAGCTTGCTGAGGCTTGTTCTTCCAACCTGCTGGTGTACATTAGAGCAGAAATCCATAACATGGCCATGTTCATCCAAGCACAGGAAGAAACTAAATTAAATGTTAAAAAACAATCTGAGGCTAGAGTTGGAGACAATTCATCATGATCCTAGACGTCAGGCAGGTAGGATGACCAAGAGTTCCTCAGCCAATAGACCCCAAACAGAATATGGAGGGACCTCACTGCCTCATTTGTCAGGTACAGAGCCGATAGTCGGAAAAACACTGAGGAAAAAAAGTCTACCGAAGGTCAGCATTTTAATTCCCAACCATGCACCAATATTCATCTTTTGGAATGCAAGCTGTAATTGAGGTTTAGGGGAGAAAGGGAGGGAGATAAAAAATTATCTCACATTAATACATTAGCAGTCAAAATTAGGAGGAAATAAAACTTTGCATAGAAGAAGTGTACTAAAAATTGAGTCCAACTGAGTTCTTACAACTCTGAAACCCAAGTTTAGGTGAGAGAATTTGACTACAGACTTGAATAACCTATTAAAAACAGCCATGAGTCTCCTTTTCACTTTCAAAAGTTATCTCTGGAGTACTAACCTTTCTTCTTGATGAAAGGGGTGTAAAGGTATATAATCTGTGATGCATAGAATGAACTCAGCATGTTTAATAAGAGATTCTGTAGGCTGGTTGAACTGTTTAGAAACTGCCCTTTGCTGCTTCTCAAGCTGTTGTTATTTGTACTGGACACACAACACATGTCCTTTACATACTCATCCAAAACTTGTAACCTAAAAAATACTTCTCAAATGGCAGGGCATTTTTTCTGGGAACTACAAAACATACAAACCTTGAAAGCACTGTGCAAATATTATGGTGATAGAAATTAGTCACAAACCCCACTGCAGTCTGCACAGCTGCTGTTCTAATTTAGCTAGCTGGTGAAAAGAACTTGCCAGTTTTGTGAACATGAATTACATTTCCTGTTGTGGTTGAATTGTGTTCTTTCTCAAAACATTGATAAGCAGGTATCTGAGCTGAAAATAGTCTACCACCCTTTAATTTTATTCCTAAGTTATGTTACACTATTTGTGCGTTATCAGCATGTGCTGTTAAACCTCATCATGCTGAATGCCAATCTGATGAAACATAATAAGACATAACACAGTTTGACAGCTAATATTTAAAGAAGAAATCTTATCTCGCTCTATCTAAATAGCAAAGGGCTCCCATTCAGACACTTACAGATTCTTAGTGGATATCTTGAGAGAACAGTTAACCCGAGCTTTCTTGGAATGGTTCCCCAGTATAGACAGCAGCTTTGTGCGTGTGCAAAATGCACTCCTACAGATTGTTAAATTCACACTGAACAATTTCTGAACTGCCTTTTTAATTTGTAGTACTCTAAGCAAGGTTATGTAGGAAATATGAGTGAGCTGATGGAATTTTGTTCCTTAGACTTCTTTTACCAAATACTCTGCAATATCCGAATTAGAGAATGTATTTTAACAAGCCAATAAAAACTGAGGTAATCTTCAGTTAACAAAAGTGTGAAAGATTTTACATATCTTAGATATAGCAGTTTGCTGAACATGAATTTCTGGATCACAATTTGCTCTGTTTTCTTGCTTGGCTCTATCCAGTAAGCTCAGAGTAATTATAATTCCATTTTCCTGCATTATTATTACTTGCCATTCACACAGGCTTAACAAAGTACTTGTTGGTCTACTTATTGATAGAAGATCGGTATTCTATTGTTAAGAGTTTACACTGTGCCATATTTTTCAAAAGTGACTCAGTTTTTGGATTCTTACTTTCATCCATCATTAGCCTGATTTTTACCACCAAAAACTAACTTACAGTTAATGCTGTTAACTTACAGTAATTTCAAAGTAAAGGAAAATTATGGATACTTATGGATAAATATCAGCACAAAAACACCTTATGTTGGGTACTTGATATAGAAGCATCTCAGATTTCCTTATTTGGAAAGTTTGACTTGAATATATCTGAGTTTCATGATTAACTTTTTAAATTGTAAAACCCTTTGAGAGTAGTCAAGTTGAAAGGAACTTCAATAGTAGTGAAAAGATCCATCTGCTTCCCAGAGTGTTTTCTTCCTTTTCTGAAAACAGAGGATCAACTTTATAACTGGCACCATTGAGCCTGTTGTGTCATGTCATGTACATGTACATCTGCTGTCACTGAATTTCAGAAATACCCATTGTCCAGACTGAATAAATAACTTGCATGTCAAGACTCTGCGGTAATCTCTGTCCAGACAATAAATTGTAGCAAGGGCAGTGCCCACCCAGAACACACACCACTTCCTTGTGATGCCTACTGCCCTCACTCACCTCTGCTCACACCTGTCCTAGCCAGCCTGCACACACAGGTACCCAGCATCAGATAAACTTGAAACCTTTGAAAGAGTAGAAACATAAATCAAAGCCGTTTTCAGTTCAACCAGGTAGGATCTGTTCTTGTGGTGGATTTGCAGCATGCTATAGGAACGGGGTGCTTCTCACTTGTAATAATGCTCCATGGCTGTTCTCTGCAAACCTTTACTCATGACAACATTCAACTTTCTCGTTTTCTAACAATAAAGTAACAGAGAACCCCGCCAGCAGGGTCTGGAATATTGTCTCAGAAATTCAGGCAAATTTGAACAAATTCAGCAACCTTTTGAAATATTAATTTGCCATAGTACATTAGCAGCTTGAATCTATGTAGGTGTTTGTGTTAATGATGATTTTTACTTTTATTATTACTCCTGTACTTGACTGAGAAGTGAGATGCAGAATGAAGCAAAAATCCGTCAGAAATTGCAGCTCTGAGAAACCACTGAATAGCACAAGCTAATAAACTGCTATCTAAAAAAAAACCATTCAGAAACACATAACTGTTTCTGAGAAACTTGGTGGTATATGCCAGCCCTAGACATAGGTTAGAGGGATAAAAACACCAATGGCACACGGCTGGCCATTTTGCACTGATTTTGCAGTTACTGTTAAACCATATAAATCTACATTTTAGTAACTTTAATCTAGTGTTTAGAACCATTTAATCCAAAAGATTTTGTAAAGTCTTAGGGTACCTTCAGCTGTTCTTGCTTTCCATAGGCTGAATGTGAACCTACAGGTTGTTTCGCCCAGTCCTGAAATAAGAAAATAATACATGAATGACACAGGCATTGGTTAGCTAAATGTAAGCTGAACTCTCAAAACAAGACTGTATCTTTTACTGCATCATATAAAGACTCTCGGACATTGTTATTTGATCATATAGATTTCTGAAATACCATAAAAAACATATGCCCATTTCATATGAAATTGGTATTCTTAACTTTTATACCCTGTTAACATCTGAAAAAATAGATCTGAAAATAGTTTTGTGGTCCAGTAGTTAGCATGAAAGTTTCCAAGGACATGTTATTTTAATTGCTTAATTTAGCTGTGAAATTTGACTCACCTTTTTATCGCGCTTGAGCCTACATTTCCTCTTCCAAACACATCAGTGCAGTTCCCTACTGCTTAGGTACAGGGAAGAGTGTATCTGATAATTTACGTCGTTGGGGTCCTAGTATTTCAGTTCTTGCATGAAGGAAAATGGCATCAGTATTTAGGTGTGCTGCATTAGAAGCAGAACAGGGTTTAATACAAGTAGGACCTTAATTCACTATGGTCTCTTTATAGACTACAATCCAGTGGAACTCAGTAATATTTTGCAGTGAAAAAAATAACATCAAAAGTAATGTTTGAATCTTTTTTTATAGTATCGCACAGTTTTGATTGTCTTTTTTTAAGACCTCACAGAGGACTTAAAGGACCATGACAGATAAATGCAGTCTTTAAAGCTACTCATGCATTCTTAATGGACAGCCTGTTAATTTGAGGTCTAGGTCATGAATTTGAATGCCATTCACTAAACACCTCTTTGTCAACAAAAGCTAGTTTTCCCTTAGGGTAAATTGTAACTCATTAATTGTAATTAAATTAAACATATGCGACAACTAGAAAACCCAGGGTGCATTCTGTGAGGAACGTTGGTCTAGCAGTTAATGGCTCAGTTCTGGGATGTTCAGGGGTTTTGCAAGTGAGAGGAAAATATAAGTCTAAAGTTTTAATAACAAGTTGAATAAAGAGGACAAGTAGTAAATATCTTGCCCATTTAATATTTTTTTATTAATTTTCCATTGTGTATAAATAACAAAAATTTTAACATTAAAAGTCAGTTGGGTTTTTCTGCAGGTTTAAGCCAGTAGTCATGATATTTGAGATATTTTGCATCCTGTATATCAACCATAAAAAGATACGACTAATTTTAAGCTTGTATTTATGTTTATAGTAGTGATTAAACTGTGTTAACAGCAGATGCCTTTGTATTTGGAAGCTCTGTATAATCCATTCTCAGGTCCTAAGTTAAATCAGTTTGGTTGTCAAAGATGATTCCCTAATGGGCAATGGTCCACATCACAAAGCCATCATGTAATTGCCACTATTTGGCATATTTGGCAGTTCCTATTAGGAGAGGCCCAGGACTGAGTTAGTACACTGAAGCGTTACATCATTGCAGATCGCAGACAACAAAACAAGAATTGGGATGAAAAAGATATACTGGTTTGGGCATTTTTTTCAGTGAAAATGTGGAAGCACTTTTTTTATTCAGGAGATTTGCAGGCTTTTGCCACTCTTCTGCTTGTTGAAGATTTCTTTTTTGATCTAAGCTGAAGTATTTGCCTTTCAGGGTTTTTTTTACATTTTCATTTTTACAAAAACTATTTTTTTACTTTCCAGTTAATTTGCTAAAATTGTTATAAATTCGTTAAATGCTTCACACATTTTTGGGGGAAAGAATGTTTTTATTAGAATGTTTAGGCTGCTTTCATGTGGAAAGATATAGTTGGCTGAGTATCAGCGTGCTGAAGTCTGACACACATGAGGAGAGAGAGATAGCTACGGTGCATACAGATGCCGAAACTGCATTTGTGATCCGAACAGTAAGTGGTTAAATTGAAGACTGAGGACATTCAGAAACAGTAGATAACTGACCTTGTATTTTTTGTTCAGCTGAGATATGTGCTTATAAAAATTCAGTTAACATGCTCTCTGCAGTTTCCTAGCTGCAACTCTGTTGGGAGCACATGTCTCTATTTAAAACACGTGTGTTGTTTAGCATCGCTATTTGTATCAAAATCCCCACTGTGAATAGTCAAGTGACAAATATTAAAGTGGGGAACAGTGTATAAACAGGAGTGCTAGGCCCCTTTGAATGTGTTTGGAGAATGTTAAATGGAGTGTAGGGGGAAGATATACCTCATGGAGGGAAAGATATACCTCACCTCTCCCCTATGGTAGTTACTCAGGAGAAACCTAATAACGTGTGTTTATTAATGAACACCCCAGTACTGCAGATGCATGAGCTCTACGTGAGAACTAATCCATGAACTCCTGCATCTAAGGTTTCTTTCACATTCCTAATTTTACAATCCAAGGATCTGTCTCACCTTCATTGTTGACCTAGTCGTGAGGAGAGGAGTGTCTCATCAGCAACAGACATACCATTTCCAAAAGTTCTGACTCAGAGGCAGTTTGACTAACAGACTGCCAGCACTGTAAAAGGAGTTTGAATCTCTCCCTGCTGTACAAAATGCAAGCTACTGTGCAAGTGATATGAGTACATGGGAAATGCAAACTCCCAAAGAAGGCTGCAAGGCAGAGAGAAACAGGAAGATAAGTATCAGGTTTGCTTCCTTCACTGGCATTAGAAACATAATCTTGAGAAAAAGCCATTGCCTGGGAGCTAAGCAACCCTTGATGCGAATGCTGGATCTGTCACAACTTACTCCTGAGGTCTTGGAGTTAATAAACCTACCTACCACAGGGAGTTACTTTTTCCTTCTTCAAGTTGCAATGTAGCAATGCTTAGATAATACAAGAATGATGTCCGCAAGAGCAGGAACAATTCTTACAGCTGACAAAGCTTTGTCCAGCTTTCGTTCAGCTCCTGCAATGGAGCTTGATATGAACCCCTTTTCCTTCATGTCTTATTCTGTTTTCTGCTTACTTCCTTTGGAGAACTTTTCATGTAAAAATCTTCTGAGAACTAGCTGTTTAAGCTCTAGAAACCTCTGTTTTATTAATAGGTAAATGGATGGGATTACATACATGCCAGTCTCAAAAACAACCTGTGAAATTCTTTGCTGTGCCCTCTCTGTGGTAGATTCCTCTTTCCCTTTCTCTGTCAGTGATCAGCGTCCTGTTGGCTCAAGTCTATCACCTGTCTTACCCATTGTATTTGTGTGACCAAATGATGATCAGGAGGTGGCACACCTGTTTACTTTCCAAGGTATTATGGGCTCCTTTTCATAAAATGTGTTCTTGCTGTGGAGTACACTGCTGCTTGCTTTGTTTTCTGGATTTATTTTTCCTCCAGTTTACTATATATGAAGAAAAAAATTCTTTCTGAGTCCTGATATTCATACACATAGTAACTTTCTCTCATACTACCAAAACCCAAGAGAGAATGCCTGCTCCATTGTACTTCTTGTATTCTCTAACTAAATCCACAGTTTGGAAGCAGCAATCAGAAATTTTTTAAGTGCTAGTGCAATAGACAGTGTCAGGCTTAGCAGTGACACTTGGCTTTGTCTGGAAGGCAGATAAATGTAGAAAATACTTCTCATGGTTCACCAGTTCTCATAGTTATCTGTAGGCTGGTTGAACTGAGAGCTTTATAGCATATTCAGACCTTGGGCAGACGCAGCCTTGAAGCTGCCCATCCCTTTTCCCAAACCTCATGGTTTACCTTAACATTTAGTTCTGTGGCAATGGCCCTTCACCACAGTTCCTTATTTACCCAGGTGGCCACAGGCCACTTAATCACATTGGCCTTTGTTACTGAAAATGACCTTTACTCATTAAAACATGTCATTCAATTAGGACACGTTACAAATTTTAGCTTTTGAGTCCCACTGGCTCTGTTCTTATTGATGTTGCAAAGAAAGAAAAAACACCTGACTGGTTTTAGCCTATCTGGTCATCTCAAGAAAACCCTTTCTTTACCTCTGCAAATACCAGAGATCCCATGGCATGTATCATGCCATTTGTAATTACAACATGATGACAGTGATCATGGCTTTATCACTGTGGTCACAAGAAAATAATGGAGGTTCAGTAAGTGAAAACAAAATACCCCTTGCTGGCACACTTGAGGGGCTGCTTGTGACCAGAATCTAAAGTCAGGAAGGACTGCAGTGGACTGATGGAGTGGTCACAACCTCCTCCGATCATCCCAGCTTAGTCAAAACCTCCCTGTCCTCCCAGACAGAGCCTCGGGGGGGGGACAGCAATGCCACTGCTTCTGATATCATTTAATATTCTGTAAAATCTACCACAGATGTGAAGAGCAGGAAATCATGGTTAGAGCTAGTAAAAGAAAATGGTTCACACTGAGAGAAAGCACTGATGTAAGTAATACATCTTACTCACAGGTTGGTGTTAGCTTGCTTGGGGGTGCTGACTTTCTGGCTGTCTGGCTATATGATTGCCATTGTTAAGACCTGTCAACTGTTTGTGATTTGATGAATTATGTGAGTGCTCTTCTTCTCCATAAAATGAAGTTTTATGCAGATACATCAGTGCCATGCGAGATCATTGCTAGGCTGTTTCTCCAGTGCAAACATCTCCTGTCCAAAACACCAGGTCAGACATTAGTGAAAACACATTTCAGTTGGAAAAAAAAAAAGTAGGAGGTGATTACTATGTCTGTAATAAGGCTGAGAAGCTATTTGTAACCAACAGTATTAATATTTCCTTTCCTGTGTCAAGAATCAATGACATTTTTCTATGGGAGAGTGTGTGCGTGTATGTGTGTATGTGTGCATCTCTAGGAAGATGGAAGAGGGAAGCGTTTCCCTCGTGAACAAACTGTGTTAATTTGATGAAATCTCTGCTTCATATAAGACAGAGTTTATGTGTTGTATCGGTATATGACATGAACATGCTGCTACAACAGCTTACCGGGGGGACACAACCAAGGCGCACACTCACCCCGAGGCCACATCCACCCCAAACACGCCATGGGGCCCTGGAGGATGCCTAAGGACTGGGGTTTGGACACAGCAGTATCAGGGCACTATCAGGCCTCAGTGGCACTAACCAAACCCAGACGGGGCCTCCCCACACCCTGACTTGCAGCTCTACATCAGCCTGGCCCTGCCTCAGCCCGGCGGGACTCCCGCCCAGCCTGCCGGCCTGCCTTCCCTGCAGCCTCGCCTCAGGGGGACAATTTCAACCAGCTGCTGTAAAGGCTGTAGATCTGGAGCCTGCCTGGCCTGCATGTGGCACAGGCTGCAAATCACCTCAGATGTGGAGCGGGAAGAAAAGGTACTCAAAATCCAAATGCCAGGGCCAGGCGGGCTTGTGCCAGACACTGATTTTAACAAACGTAATGTAAGCACAGCATCAAATCCTGTCCGAACCATGACAGAAACCCCCAAATGTTCTCAGTGACAGGAACCTCCTCTTTCCCTCAGGTGGCACTGGGGTAATATCCTGCTTCTGCAGAAGTTGTTAGGAAATGCAAATGAGCTAATGAGCCTGGTCAGGGAGCACCTGGGGGAGGCTACAAGGAGGAGCCCTGTCAGGGAAGCTGAGGAGAGCTGTGTGCTGCTGTGTGCCCCTGAGGTTGCCAAACACTGTGAGGCTGGAGATGCTGCTAGAGGATGGCTAACAGTGCTGCGGCTGGAAGGGTGCGCAACCTGCCTCGGTGGTTTCCCAGAGCGAGGGGTGACTGTTGTGCCCTCATGAGAATAAGCTAAGAGGCTTGCTCTGGAAGGCTGTGCAAACCCAGCTTTTCCCCCTTGCTCCTGGCAGGCTGCAGGTCCCCATGATGGCCCAGGCTATTCATCTCCCTGCGAGGCCACCGTGACTGAAGTGAGCAGCAGCCTCTTGTCTCCTCTGTCCTGCAGTTGGAGCTCTCTCTGTGTAACTTACAAGCTCGCAATAGTGGCCATAATGACTCTGGGACAGAAAAAGAAATACGTCAAGGAGGCGCATTGACAAAAGAGGACAGATAAAAGGCATCTTATGCCTTTCCATGGCAAACTGCATAAGGACACTTGAAAGCCAGAGTGGTGTGCGGTACCTGCTGGGCTGTCTGATGAGAGCGGTTGAGACAGAGGTAAGAGACCTGTTGGGTGCTGTGGGTGTGCGCCTCTGCTTCGGTTCATATAACTGAATCCCCTTGGACTGAAAGTGTGTGCAATCTCATGATGAAAAGCTATAAGCAGTGAGGCAACTGGTGTCAGAAAATATTTAAGGATACAGGGAACGTAGTGAAAATATAAGGAGCAGGACTATGTAACGCATCTCTAGCTCCAGTACCATTCCCATGCTTTGGCTTTTTTATTTTGCTTTATTGGATGTTTGTTTATGAAAAGCAAAGGCTATGAAATTCAGAAGCAGTGCAATATAATTAAAATAAGGCATTTCACCTGTTGCTAGAGTTCTTGTTCGCTCTAAAGTCAGGAGACAAATAAAAAAACTGATCTTCTTACGGGTAGTACAGATTAAGGGTTAAGATATTAAACAGATATTAACTGTTTTGCATCTGGTTTACAAATGAAGATGGTGGAGATTTACTTAAACTGCATCAGATGTTTAAGGATAACAGATGAAGAATTAGGAAGTGTGCAGATTAACACGAGTGATGATTAAGAAAAGCTTACAGGCTCTAAACCCTATTAATGTTTCTGACAAATGACAAGTGTTACAAGAAGGATATGTACAAATGTGGTTTGAAGGGGCATGGAAACAGGCAGAGCAAGGACTGCTTTGTTCGATTTTGGGCCCTGAATATCATTGCAAGGATAAAATTAACTTTGACAACTCCCAGCTCTGTAGATGTCCTTCATCTATCCTTCCCTTTTCTTGTGACCTCTTAGCTCCGAATTTGTTCATTATATGTCTACTGCTGGTTGCACAGTATTGAGAAGCACTCTGTGGCCTGCGGGTTATTGCCTAAGACTGCATAAAGTCAGACTCAAAAGGGAAACCTAGGTCATCTGGTTTCTAAATAACAAATAGACCCTGTCCTGGCACTCCATTCTTACTTCAGCTGCAATAAAAAGGATTTATAGTGTGGACATAATATGTTTTTGAAGAAATTGTTGTTGTCAGTGTAAAATATAAAAGTATGGCAAAAGTTTTACATAACTAACAGAAATGTAAGGATTTCTGTGTTTGAACATGGCACTTTTACCTATTGAGCTAGAAGCCTCTTAGAGCCTGAGAACAACTAATATTTGGTAATGGTCATCCCAGCTTCCTTCTGGGACCTGCTCTATCACTTGTGGAGAAAGTAAAAGGAGAAGGCTCAACCATACAGATGGCCTCAGGGGGTGAGGGGGATGCTGAGAGGAGCTTGTTTGAAACTTGACAAAAAATAGAAGGGGCTGTAAGAAAAAAGAGTTTCTGAAGTTTTGGGGGAGGGAGATGGGCAAGCACACGTGCTTGGAGATAAAAAGGCTGAAATAAAGGAGAGAGATATAAGGTATGTGGCAAGAGGAGTTTCATCTACTACCCACCAAGCCTGGAGATGAAGACTGTAAAGGTAAGAGAAAAAAGCAGCTGCAAGTAGTGAGCTGGTAACTAGTGTGAGGAAAATGGGAAGGAGTTGGTGCCAGTGTAGTGCTGGCACTGGTCTGGCAATCTTGCTGAGAAGAGGGAAAGGGGGAAACCCCACAGCAGGGCTGGGGATGCAGTAAATTCTGGGCTATTGTATGAAAAATACTGACATCCAATGGAGAGGGATATTTTGGTGAGAGAACAGACAATGCCAAGGCAGGGTGAAATGCTGAGGTAGGATGAAACGGCAGGTGGGGGGTGTGTGGTGTGTGTCACCCTCCCCTATCATCATGGGAGGGAAAGAGGAGTAAAATGGCAAACCCGTTTTTCCCAATGCTTTCTTTTCCTCTCTGCCTTTCCAAGGCTGGATAGTCTGCCCTACTTGATAAGGGTCCAAGGGTTGCCCTGGCTTCTTTCCATCCTTTCTCTAGTCGTAAGCTTGTTTTTTCTGATTCCTTTACTTTTGATCAGTGCCCTCCCCCAATCCCTGAAAAGTCTTTTTGTGTCTGTGAAAACACAGAGTGAATGAAATTTGTGTGAGCAGTCAAGGTGGTTGTCTTCTTGTAGTTTTCATGTGGAAACTTCTGCTTGCTTTTTCCTTTTTGTACTCAAAATACCACTCCAAGGATATAGTATACTGTAAAAATGTTATACAGCCTTATGTGCCCCTTGATTACAACAAATAAAAATTGAAAACTAGGGTGATTTCCTTAAAAAGGCTTGTAAATTCAGTTGTAACAATGTTTCAAAAGTACTACAGTTATCAATGTATTCTAACAGTTATAGCCTGAAAAATAAAGGACTGGTTTCTCCTCTGGTGGAACCTAACTTAAGCAGGGTCCTAGCAGTGACAGTCTGGCTCACAGTGCTGATCAGAGGCGTTTTTTTCTCCTGAGACAGCATTGGAAATGTTGCTTCATCTTTGTAGACTGTCAGTCATGAGTCTGAGGTGAAGTAACATTTTCCTTTTTTCTCCTGAAATTGCGTTTTTGGTAAATCTTTCCTTTTTCTCATGAAATTGTATTTTTGGTTATGTTAATCCAGCTTCTTCATATATTACCTCTTTTCATGCATGTGTGACACATCAGCTGAGAAAGACAATTATTGTAACTGAGGTTCTTATACGTTCTTAAGCTACATACCCTGCAAATGACTTTGATGCTTTTATTAATTTGCAGAGATAACGGTTTCAAGGGAACATTTTGCTGAAATTGTGACTGAATTCTTTGTTGATGCAAAGAGTTGGACTTTTTTCTTTTTTTTTTTTTTTTTTTTTTCAGATCTGATCTGAGAGCTAATACTCTGTGTTTTGCCTAGGTATAGAGGACACTTTGGCTTGCTGCATTATACTCAAGTTACTAAATCTCATTGAATGTTTTAAAAGTAATTACTATTTTATCAGAAAATGTGGTGTACCAGAAAACTACATAACAGTGAAGAGGTTTCACCCTAGGCCATATGTGCATATGCAGACCATATGTGTACCCAGTGATTGAGCACAGGCTCTCAGTGTTGCCTTTCATACTTTGATAACTTTGGTATTCACACTATTGACCATGCTAAGGGCTTTTTTGCCAAATAAGCAGTATTTTGCTAAATATGCAGTGTGAGAGAGGACTGGGGGAAATGGAGTTCTGCGCCTTCTGTGCTGGATGCTGGTTTAGCTGGATAAATGTGGGAGCTTGTTGGAAAGCTGTGTCCCCAGGTATGAGGGGCACCACTTACTGATTCCTCGTGTTTTGGGGGCTAGAGAAGAGCAGAAGGTGGCTTCCAGGCTGAACAGGAGGAGGACAAGGCATCCCACAGAGTATTGAGCTTTGCTTTTGAGCTTAGAGCTGGTGCAGAATCTCTCTATGTGCTGTTCAGAGTTACAATGTAGAGATCCTGGCAGCTCCTAGAGCACGGAGATGGTCTGTGAAAGTGAATCTAAGGTTGTTCCTATGGGAAAATTAATGTTACCTTATGGCAATGAACTGCTAACTTGGACTATGGTCTGCTTTAAGGTAATAAATGATTTTTGGTCTTGGAAAGGTAATGGGAAGTTCAGCTGCTGGGCCATGCTTTCAGAGTACAGCAGGAGGCATTCAGTTTGCAGTAAAAATCTTCCAAGAAAGAAGGTTTTAAACTAAAGTTTTTCAACAAAAGTTGAGTTGAAGGGAGGAAGGGAAGTTTAAAGAGAAAATGTAAATGAGTTTGACTATTCCATGGCTCAGGTTTGTTCCTTACGACTGTTGCGGTAGTTCGAATGTGTTAAAAAGCTAAGGCAAAAATTCTGACAGCTCCTCTAAAAAGGTCAATTAAAACTGAAAAGCAAATTACAATGCAAATAAGTTTTTTTTCTTTTGCGTTAACTACAATAAATCAGTACAGATACAACTTACCAACAGGTTTCAAATATATTTGAGCATGGGAGTACTCCTGTTTTAATTTGAAGTCACATTCCCTTCTTGGCACGGTGGTGATCGTAGCGTCACCAAAGACTAGTGACCAGTAATGAATGTGTCGCACTCAAAGATCCCTCCAGGGTTCTGATTCAATCTTTTGAGTTATAGGATCAGGACAAAATGAACTATTTTTCAGGCTTGTAAATATGTGACAAATGACAGTGCAGGAACTATTGATTCCAATCACACTGATACAATGTTTCATAGTCAGGACAGACCCGCTTTACAAATTACTTGCAAGTTGAACAGCAAAGCCATACATAACATGCTTCAAACCATATCAATCTTCTAGGGTCTTTCTGTCACTAGTTGCCTTCAGATTTGAATAAATTGCCCAAAATTGAAATGTGTGTTTTAAATATATTTTTTTTTCTGGATGAAGTCAGTGCAGCAGTGCTTTGACTTGAGGCTGAATCAGACAGTGGGACTTGGGCCCCTTATGTAGGGTTGGGGCTCTTGTACACCAGTGAGTACACACTGTCATTTATCTAATGTTGGCAATGTTTAAATAGCCTGTAGATGTGAATAACAGACTCTCTCCTGTAGAAATTGTTACTGCAATTATTGCAGTGCAAGAAACATCTAAAGATTAATCTAGGACACCTCAGCTGACCCTGAGGAGCCAGTAAAAATTTTTGTGGGAATTTCTTTAAAACAGCAGGCATGATTGGAAAATGTGGTTGAATTTTCTGTGTGTTTCTAAAGCTAAGATTTTAATGTGATGAAATCTTGATAAAACACTTTATTATGCATATTTAGACTGCGTGCTAATAGGAAATTGTTACCCTCTTGGAAAAGAGACACAAGAACAAAGAAAAAAATCATGTTACATACACATGTTGAATGTACAGTTTTCTTCTGGGAGATGCTCAGAGGAGCCAGCTGCATGTGGCAACTTAGTAGTCTCACCTAACATATTAGTGAAAACTGCCTAGATGCTATGGTAATGAAGACAATATAGTAACCTATACGAAATGGAAAAAATATCCCTAATCCCGTGTCTGTTGTCTAAAAATAGGGGGGTTTGGTGGTAGTTGTGTGTTATAGATGGGGACCTACAGTATTGATAAGGCTTGAAATCGCCCTCTGCTGTATAGGGGAGTCAAATGAAACTGAAAATAGAACACTTGGTTTTTTTTAGTTAGGGATAAAATTATAGGCGGTTTAGAAAAGCTCCTTTGATTAACTGATAGTAAATGGCCTACAGTGATTTTTGGTGTGATATGAATAGACAACTTCACCTGAGAACAGCTTTTGGTCATTAGCAGTCATCTTCAAAGTTAGTTACAGCAGGAGAACAATAAAAAGAAATATCCATGTTACTAATGAATTATTATAGTGAACTTTCAGTTAGAGAAAGGGATGCAATAATTTGAGCTGTGTAACTATTTTTTTGTTTCCCAGCTTGCTACTATTATCCAGAATTCACCCTTGGTTCACCATACTTATCACATACTCACCTTAAAGGAGCCCTGTGTGATGATTTATTATAGACCTTTTTCCCTGCTGCTTGAAGGAACAAGCCATCTGTGTACCATAAAGGTATGATTAAAAGCTTTACAGTATTGTCTGCGAGGCAGATCTAGACAGTTATTACAAAGAGCAGCTCTTGTTTTAGAAGATACTTCTAGCACTGTGAGCTCTGCTGGACCAGCTGGGATGTAGTCCCATCCTTTGCTTCACACCCTCTCACTCCTTCCTTCTCATCTCTTATTCTTCTCCATTAAAGTGTAATAAACCAGAGGCAAGAGAGGTTAGGGAAATTGTAATACTACAACCAACTTCTTGTTAGAAAGTCAAGTTCCTGGCAAGGCTGTAATTAGGTAGGGTTTTGTTTGACCACATAACTATATCAAACCATGTCATTGGCTCCGTCTACTCAAGCCAGGTCAAGCTTCAGCTACTGACCTCACTAAGTGAAATCTTGGTCTGGAAGCTATTTTAACCACAGCATACTGCTAAATCTAGGCTGTAATTGCCTCAATTTTATTTGGCTGTGCAGGCTGCGGTTATAACCCAGTCAAAGAGCAGAGAATTCAGCTTTGCCAAGCCAGTTCAAGCCAGGCTTGCAGCTTCCCAAGTGAATTTTTTCCTCAAGCTGGAATCCATTTTTTTTACTGCTTCACTTGGTTGATCAATGGTTCCCATTCAATGATAATATTGACTTAGAAAACTAGCTCAGAGTGTCAGATGAAGTTCATACCACTCCAGTCTACAGGAGGTATTGGTAATTATCAGCACTTCATAGCAGAGCAACAGCACAAAACGGAGAGATATTTTTAATCCTTTCCCAAATCTACAGGAAGATGCTGTTCCAGCCCTTTGTCATGGGTTTAGGGAAGCACCTAACTGCAACTTCGCAGTAGCTTCTGTTACTCCCTGGACCCCTGTGCTTGTTATGCTGTAAATGGCTAGGTTTGCAATTTCTAACCCAATATTCACAGATAAATCTGTCTGTCTGGTGTTGTATGCAGCAATTGGTTTTTAATCTGTTGCAGTATAACATTTCATGTTGGCATCCATACTTTGAAAGGGTAGGTTCACTTATGCCTTTTTGTTTCAAATAGCAAATAAGAATACATAGCATGTTGCAAGTATTCTTTACAAAACACCTGTAAGGGTTAGAGCAAACCTCAAGAAAACACAAGTTTAAATATCACAGGTTCTTATTGTTAACTTATTCAATTCATAATGATAATAACTTGTATTCTCCCCTTTCCTTTGAGTTGTCCACAGAAATTTGACATTCCTGAGTTTCTTTGCCTTTGAATGGTACAGTACACAGGGTAATGCATACTGATGCAAAAGTGTAAGAAAAAAGAAAATTTCTTACTCCCTTACCAGTGGTGGCCCTTCTGAAGGGGTGTGTGTGTGTGTGTGTGTCACAAAAACCCAGCTGCTGTGGTAACTCCATAAGCAAAGGGGCAGACTTAGCTCCACCTTCCCACACAGCACTGGTCATTTCAGCTGATACACTGGTAGAGTTGACACCATGTATAAACCTGGCGAAAAAAATGTTTCCAGCATGACTGTGAGAAATCTATGGAAAAGGGAAATATAGAGCAAAGCTCTTACGTTCTCAGAAATACATACTGACTTCAACTGAGGGCTTTCAGGAAAACCACAGTTAAACCTTTTTCTACTTATAGCCTACAGAGTGTGTATGACCTGCTTGCTATGTGTACTTAGGTTGGAAATGATGGTATCAAAAAAACTCTGGGAGCTTTCATGGGTAAACTTGCAATGCCTCACTGGATAAGCGATTTCTGAATCTGTCATCCAGTGTGCAGGATTCAGTTACTGAGAACTGAATTCCTAACGAATACAAACTTAAAACTTGCTTAACAGTTTGATATATTACTCTTAGAATCATAGAATAGGTGAGTTTGGAAGGGACTTCTGGAGGTCATCTGGTCCAACTCATCTGCTCAAACAGGGCCCACCTAAAGCCAGTTTCCCAGGACAGTGTCCAGACGGCTTTTGAGTACCTTCAAGAATGGTAACTCCATAACCTACCTGGATGATCTGTGCCAGTGCTTGGTCACCCTCACAGCAAAAAAAGTATTTCCTGGTGTTCAAACAGAATCTCCTGAGTTTCCATTTGTGCCTGTTGTCTCTTGTCCTGTAACTGGGTGCCACTGGAAAGAGCCTGACTCAGTCCTGTTTACACCCTCCCTTCAGGTATTTATATACATTGATAAAATCCCCTCCTCGAGCCTTCTCTGGGATAAGCAATCCCAGCTCTCAGCCTTTCCTCATAGGAGAGATGCTCTAATCCCTCAGTCATCTTTGTGGCCCTTCATTGGACTATCTCCACTATGTCTATATCTCTCCACTGTGTTAACTTGTCGATTCCTGGATCCTTGACCAAGATCTGTGCCTGTATAGCGTGTTTGGGCTTCCAGCTTGCCACCTCCTTTCCTTGTAGCGACCCATAAAACTGTAGGAAAACAGGTACACGTCTCCTGTAATATTCCACTCCCAGCTGTGATGCTAGGTGCTAGGCACTCAGCCATGTGGACACTTGCTTGCTAAACTTAAGCATGTAATAAGAACCTTTAATCTGTCAACTTACCTTTAAACTCGTGGCATTAAAAAGAAATCAAACTTATTCTGTCTTTTAAAATGTGAGATTACAGCCTGGATGCAGCCACACTAGTGAAGTGAACACTAGGGGTTCACAGCAGTAGAACCCAGAGTCCCTCTGCTTCTTGAGCCCATGCTGCTGGTGAGAAGGGATTATATCCTGGCAGGGTTTTTTCACAGCCCAAGAAAGTCTATCTTCTGCCTCTGAGCTGGCACAGAGGGTGATAGAATTGCAAGGCTGCTCCATCTGCATGCAGACCTCAGGAGAAGCAGATGGCTGGCTGCTGTTATTAAACTGTGCATCTTTCCCTGAAGAATTAAGGTTGTCTGAGTGCAATAACCTTTCCTTTTTATCTTAGTATTGCTCTTAAACAACAGTTAAAAGGGAGAAACTGCTGATAAAAAATTGTCCCTTCATCTTGGCTACTGTATTTAGATCTTTTGTGATTTCTGTATGACAAAGCCAAAGAAAAGTTTAAATATTTACTTGACACCAAAATTGGAGGAAAAGCAATTGGAGAAAATCTGTTCAGTTTAAATGAAGATCAAGTGAACTGCATGAATAAAGCTCTGTTGTGTAGCCTTTCTATAATTATTAAGAAAGAAGGGAACATGTATTACTTAGTATTACTTCGGTGTTGCCGGGATTTTATAACATCACTGAATGATCTCCCTGTAACCTCTGGCTCCTTAGCATTTTTCCCCACTCAGGGGGAATGTTCTTTATTATCCATGAAAACATAAAAAATTATTTCATTTAAAATTAGATATGTACATCCTCAGGTGTCTGCTATATTTCATTAATACAGAGTAATGTCACCCTTCTAACTGATGAAATGCATCTTTAATACAGCAATATTTTTGAAAGATATAATAAAGTGGTCTTTGAAGTGTCCAGTATTTGTAAATTCATCAGACATTATTTTGATTTTAATGGCATGAAGTCTAATAATACTCCATTGCTCATTCACTCAAGACTTTTCTACTGAGAGAAAAATAGTTTAGCATAATTCACATTCTCAAAATTCAAATCTGTTTTTCAATTTAATGTTTTCAGAATCTTGTAATATGTGTATATATTGCTATTTTATTCGGTGCTTAAGGCAAGCTTGTGTGCATGATTTTGCACAAATAGGTAATGTGCCGTTACTAATAGCCTACTTCTTAAACCATATCAAGCAACTTCTCCCAGTGTGAAACAAATTAACTATTGGGGATCTAAACCAGAAATCATTGATAGATCATAGTCAGGTCTTCAGGGTTAGCTTGAATCATAGTGCTAGGGGTGAAAGGTCAGAACTTCAAATACTTCCCAATTCGTTACTTCCTTTCTTAATAACATTCGCTTAGTTACAGCTGTTACTACTTCCAGGCCCAAATGTGTGGCCTTGTTTGATAAAGATAAGATTTCATTCAGGAAAACCTATGTGCAGTTTCTCCTTAACTTTGTAGCTGAAGCACTGAATGATCAAACCAATAGCCAGCTTGCTTGCATGCAACATGCGTACATAGCCAGCCAGTGCACCATCACATATGTTAAATCCTTAGCAGGACTGGGCAGAATAGGAAAAACTCCCTCTGCCCTTTGTTAATGACCTATTTTGAGTCTATTGAACTAAAATCACCTGAAAATTGAAAGACCTGGGACGAATGCTTGGCTGAAGTTAATTTTCTCATCCCACTCATGGGGACATCCTATTCCTGTGCAAAGACAAGCTCATGGACTGCAGGCTGTATTGGTACCCAAGCCCTTGTAGAGGTCTGCTCTTTAAAGGCATGTCCGGGAGTAGAAAGGACACTAGTGAAGTCCAGTTATCCTTTCCTGGCAGAATGGGTCCCCAAGGACCAATCCGGTTGGCATATATTAGAGCAATCCGCTGGTTCACCTCATGTTTTATGAGGTTGCAGAGCCCAGCGCTGTGACTGAACTGGCTGGTGTGCTTTAGCCTGCTCTGCAGAGAAATGAAGTCTTAAAAGGCCTACTTTTCTGAACATCTGGTCTTGGAGTATAGACCTTATGTGTGGCTTCTTGCCTTAGAGCAACTTGCACAGTTTGTCGGAAGCGGTATGTTGGAACACTTTTATAATGGAGGCAAGTGGCATTTGCAGGGTGTTTTCCCAAAATAATATAGTGCTGCTAGTTGCCTTCGGGAAGCAAGGTTGGTTTTGTAACTAGCAGTCTCTTAAAGTAGTGTTTTGTCATTTGCCTGTGTGTCAATGTTTTCAGAACCTTAATTTAATCAATAGTTTACAAATGGCTGGAATTAAATGTCAAGTGAAATTTCAAAATCTGGGTAAATGCATTAACTTTACACAGAAGCTCTCCTTTCCTATTTCAGGTGAGCAATTAGTGTTTGGCCTTCTCTAATTTTGTTGTTCTTTCAAGTGTTTTTTTTCTCTCCTAAAATATTTTGTTCCTCTTCTGACTGCAGGAAATTTATCAAAAAAGGTGTGGTATTTTAGTGAAGTTTTATTTCACTTTGCTCATTTCTCTCTCAATCCATCAGTCCCTAAGCTAGTAAGCCCTGTGGTGCAGTGCACACTGAGTGCAATGGCTATTGCTTCCTCCTTGTGAAACTTTAAGTGTTAGCTGTACTTCAGTAACAGGTGAAAGCATACCTGGGTCCTGGCTGCAGCGTCCACCTGGAAATTCATTAGATGCCGACAAAGCACTCTGTTCACCAGAGATACACTTTATTTACTTTCCCCAAAAGGACTTGTAACTCTGTCACTGGGTAACTGCTGCCATAATATAATTTGTCTACTAAACAAATATTTCTTGCTGTTAAAATCTTGGCCACCTCTTGCTGTTTCTATTTAAAGTCCAGATGTGTCTAATCCATAAGAACTGTGTTAGTAATCATTTTAATGAGCTGTACCTATTCCTCCTCTTTCTTCAGCATGCTGAAAGAATAAAATATGTACCCAAGTAAAAAGAACTACTAGCGTACCTTGCAAGTGAATTTTTTGGAGACACGTCGTACACTTTCTCGCCAGTGATGACTTTGTTCATTAAATGTGTTTCTTTTTTTTTGTCAGATATACTTTTATGTGACCGCCTGAATGGATAATTCCGTGCCTGCTTCTACCTCTGAGTTTGTTTTGCCTAGCATGGCACCCAGAATACAATTCAACATTAGTTCCAGGGAGTAGATAACATTGTTTTCTTGTCACAGTGCTATAATACATCCATCGTTTTTCCTCTTATTTAGTATACTGACTCTAGAGATACAGTGAATGAAATCTGCTTCTAGCTTTTTTTAAGCAGAAACAGATGAAGTGCCATTGGTCAGTGGTAGTAGTAGATAGGTTCACAGCTTCATGACTAAAAGTTGCATAATTTGAAAGAGAACAGAAGGCTATTGAAACATATGGTAGGTCATTCTGATTGACATTACAAGCATCTGAAGTGATTTTGGGGCCAAACCTTAATCGATAAATACTGTTTCTCTGTAGAATAAGTTTATTTCTGTCATTGTCAGGAGGTAATCTGTGTGCATCTGAATTCTTATCAGTGCTTCCAGGTTTAAAATTTTGAATGCACATTGTGCTCTCAAGCTGAAACTTAGGATGTGACATTGCATTGCACGCAACCAGAGTTGAGGTCAATAGACAGAGCAAAGCTCATGTGAACATGATCAGTGTAAATTGAAACACCAACACGTTTCACTTATGTATAAACTATTCATGCTTTTGCTATGAGAAAAATATTAATCAGATGAGTAAAATGCATGTTAATATAAGGAAAGCCAAAATATTCAAGATTAACAACCAGTGAATGTTATAGGATAAATCTCTTCGGTGCTGATCTCTGCAGTATGCAATATTCTGATTCATTTAACTTCAGAGGGAGAATCAGATAGGAGTTGATTCCTAGTATTGTTCTATTTGAGTAAAGTAGAAATTATGAAATGAAACAATTGGCTAAAGAAATTATTTAAAATTGAGGTTAAACAAATCTGTAGGTTGTAAGAGCTGTTGCCACAAATCCTGCTTCTGCAGAACAGCTAATGGTCTGAGATACTAAGGAACAATATCTGGTTTGAAGAGTTAAACCTTGAAAACAAATTAGTGGAGAAGTTAAAGCTACATAATATTTCCATAAATTCTAATTTGTCTGTAAATACACACTAGTGCAAAGACTTTAAAGGAGTCTTTCTATTCATTCATTTATAATGGGATTATTCTAGTGTACACTATAGAAGGGATTTTCCATGCATCAGCTGCTATTGTATGACCATACATAATTGGGTCTAAGTGCTTACATCAGCTGCCTATTATGTGAAATTAATTTTTGGAACATATGCTGTTGTATTTATACCATTGTTGTTTCATGCTAGATTAATTCTTCAAGGGTTATAATCACATGACACTTATCACTTTAATTATGCCTCTTTAGTTGCAACATATGACAGCTTTTGACTTCTCACCCTCTCCTTCTGCATGCGTGACAGATAAAATTATTAATAAATGCCTGTTTATTATGTAGTTATGCTGTACATGTCCACAGGGTGTAGGTTAGCCTCATGTATTTTACCCAGAGTACAGTGTCATCGGAGCCTTTGTGGTTTGCTAATGAGCTAAATCCCGCTAACACCACACACACTCTAAACTGCCAAAAGCCCTTTACACATTCAAACATATACAAAGACTCAGCTGGGTCCTTTGTATAAAAGATTAACTCTTTATTCCAATTAAAGATGAGCTGCCCTGGCTTGGTCCAAGCAATTAAGAACTGGAAGTAATGAACAAAATGACAGGCAAGGTGGTTTTATAGCAACATTCAACCTTGTGACAGTAAACAGGTATTTCTGCAGATTTTGAACCTAATAGGGAGAAAAAGTTAGGTTCCTGAGAACCCTTTTCCTCATGCTGGTCTCTGGGATAAGATCTGTCAGACATCCTGGTTTTGGCAAGTCTCACTTCTAGCAAGAAGATAGTTTTGGCTGTAAGCAGGTAAAAAGGGAAATGTTTTGGGATAATAGTGCACTTAAACCCTGCTATTCTATGCACCATCATTTCCTACTGAGGTCTGCATTGCACACTACTTGACTTTACATCTTCAAGTAAGGGAAATTTTCATTAGTTTTTTAGTAATTTCAAAACATTTTGGTTTTAAATAAAAGTTTTGAAGCTGTTTGCTTCAGAGCCTGCTGCCTGAGTTTTCCTGTGTCATTTTCCCTTTTCCTTTCCCTTTCTTGCTCTCCTTACTTTGAAATATCTGAAATGAGCAAGTGCATATTTTCTTGCACTCTCTTAGTTAATACTGGCTGAGTCACAGTCAAGGGCAACTGACTATGCCATGGAAATAAGAAGCATGCGCACAATGCTGCTTAATACGTGAAGAAGTTAAAATGCTTTCTGCAATCCTTTTCAGCAATAGTGATACTGCGGTGGCTGATGAGAATAGGTAATACCTTTCCAGGCAAAAGTATAATCTGAGTGATTTTAAGTGCATGTAGATAAGTCACACTGCTTTCAAACAGTCTGCTTTATCCTGTGCCCAGTGCCATAGGACCCTTCTAAACTCTTGAGCCTGAGCTTCATAGCAAGCAACGGGTAGTTATATGCCATGGATTCCAACTAAAAAATCATAGTCTAAAATAGATTTTTCTGATTATTTAGACAGCTCTGACCTGTGTAGGCAGAGGGATGCCCTGTCCCTGCTTGCTTTCAGCTCATTAGGACCATCAGTCCTGAGTGTCTAGCTGCCTTCCAGCTGGGCACACTGTGGCTTCTGTATGGGGTTGCATGCTGCCTCTCCCATTCCCTTACGGCCCACTGTTAAGGGAACAGCTTGTTCAGGTTTTAATAGTTGGCACAAAGTAGGAAAACCTTACAAAATGTATTTATTTAAGTAAATATCAGAACAAACAGAAGAATGTTTTAAAAGCTACTTGGCCAAGATACTGTTTCTTGTTAAAGCAACTTTTAAATCATTTGCCTGTCATATATGTGTATTAATACACTTCTTGAGACAATGATCTGAATGAAAGCAGAAGTTCATCCGTCCTGCTAGTATTTGAAAGCGATTCTACTATTTTCCTTAAATGTAGCTATAAAAGCAGAAAAATCTCCAATCAGAGCCAGGACTGCAAAGTTACTTAAATGCTGAGACTGGCGATGAGATGACAGTGGGCTTTTCAAAACTCTGTCACTAATGGGATAAATGTCTAGGCTTTTTTAAAAATCCTACTGGGCACAATCTACTGTGTCAATGTCTGAATACCTTTTAAAAAAAATCTGGTGTTTTGTAAGTTACAATCAGTGGAAAAACCGTCTGAAATCTAAGATGTCTTAATACTTTTGGGGCTGGGCATAAATCTCCATTAACTTTTAATGAGACAGTTTTTTTCAAAACTAATTTTGTAACATTAGTATGTTATCGTAACACTTGCTTGTCTTATTTTAGAATCAAATAATCCAGTAGGTTTCATTGTCACTTTGAAGGGTGGCACAGAATAACCTTCCCAATGCATCAGTTAAAGCATGTCACTGGCAGCTGGGGGGAGGGTTGGTTTTCTTGTTCTTGCTCTGCTTTTTTTACGTGTTCTGTTTTTTCACCTCCATAACCTTGTCTGATGGGCATCCCTCACATTTACAATGCCTGATGTGCTTCCTGACATCTGTTCAATTTGATTTTCTATAATTTCCATTGATGCCCCTGTTTTCCTGCCATTAAACTAGTATATTGCCCAGCTGTATTCTGGGTCAAGAATGGGCAATCTTTTAAATCTAGTATAAGGTGAAATATGACTGTGGAATGGGAAAGGGAGGAGGGGGAAGACAAGGATTATAAAACTGACTGAAGGGCTGTCTGTCCTGGAAAGGGAAGGTGTGTGTTTTATCTGGGAGAGTGGAAGAGAGTGAAGGTGCATGTATATTTAAAGAAAGAGTATAATATATTTGCTCGCACTGGAAGGCTGTGCATCACCAGCAGCTGAAATTCTGTGTCTGTAGTTGAGATGAATACGAGCAGACAATATCAGCCTTTCTACCCCACAGTGACTAGCCATTGACCTTAACCCTGAAGGAAAGGGGCGCTCTCACTAGGGGAATTGCATGCTTGCTCAGCCCTAAGCCACATCTGAGCCGAAGCTGCCAATTTTGCCAAATTATGTGTGATGCTTTTGAAATGTGGACTATTGTCCACCAGGGACTAAGCTGAAATGACCGAATTCATTTCACTTAAGTTTTCAATGGCAATAACATTATTTAAAAAAAATACCAACTATAAAACATTTATCATTCTGATTTTATTCATCTTTGTCATTTACTTATGTTTCATGGTAGTTTGTAAAAGGCAGTGAAGTTAATGTCCCATTATTTCAAACCCCCAAGGTTAGATTTTCAGGCTTAAATTGAATTTAAAAACCACATGTATAGTTAATTTGTACATTAACAAAATTTCTATCAATCACAAGAGCCTTGAGCTCTTGCAGATTTTTTTCATGTTTTACTGAAATCATTACTAGCTGAAAAAGACCCTAGAGATAGAGCTAGGTACTTTGAAATGCCTCTGAGCAATAGACACAAAAATACTTCCTTAGGTAAATCTTTAGCATTCCTCTGCTATGCAGAATAGCAAAGACAAACTTAAGAGCTAATCTACCTTTAGGTTATTGGTGCCAGTACTGTCAGAGCATCCTCTAACGGTGTTGCTGGCAAGTGTAATAACACTTACAGCATTGGGTTGGTAGTGTTGTTTATTTTGTTTTTAGAAAACTAAGCCACTGAGCTTTTAACTGAACACTTTGAAGGACTTTGCTAAATCAGCTGGTAAATTTTAAAATAGTTGCTTTGTCAGGAAATCTATTGGTTTTTTTCCTTTGAGAAATTTTTAGAACTGACTCTGCAATGTTTTCCTGGAGACAATGAAAATCAGTCACAGAACTCATTGGTCTTAGAGATTGAATGATAATGTGTCTTGTATTAGCATTTTAAAAAGTCAGATTGCCTTTTTCTAATGAATGAGGTTTTAGGGAAATCTGCTATTTTTTCTGTTTTGAAAGGAAGTAGAAAATGTCCAGACAGCAAAAGTTGTGCCACAAACTGTCCAACACGGGTGGAGAATGACGGTACTGAGTATGTTCTTCAAGGCCTCAACTATGAGTCCCCACACGTTTGGCTGCTTCCAGAGCCATACACTTGTAAATGCCCATAAAGCTGCCTCTCATCTTGACTTGAGCTGCAGAATTAGGGACAGCTTTAAACTCTGTCTTGCTTCAGCACTCTCTAAACCTGTTTGAGGCCCCACAAGCTCTGAGAAATCAATTATTTGATAGCCTATTCCTCTGTGGTCAATTGTTTGCAGCACAAAACTTAACTTTTGGCAGAGCTGAGGATGAACAGACAAAGAGGCAGCCAGCCCAAACGTGTTCCTTTTGAACAAAGAATGGAATATGGGAACTACCCTGAAATAACTAAGGGACTCAAGATGATCTCTGTTTTTTTTTTTAAAAAAAATCTTCTCCCTAAAACTTATGTTTTTCCCCTCCTACAAAAGGCCACACTGCTTTCCTACTCTAGTTTTTCTGAAGAGCTCAATTTGCTCTGAAGCAAAAAGCTAATAATGACCCAGCTGACAACCAGGCAGATGTAGCTGTTGTTTGTACAATTAATAATGGAAATGCTCACACCTTCACTGACCTGTTGCCTGTATTCATATTTCCGGAAAGCTGTACCTGAGTAAACTTGTTTCATAATATCTTGCCTGTTTCCTCTTACCAGCTCCATTCATTTCTTGCACTTGTTTTTATTGTTTGTTTTTAGAATCTAACTTTAAAGGAGAAAGGTATATGGCTTCTTATGCTAATCAGCTTCTAGTAGTGGGAACACTGCCCAGGAAAAAGGGTACCCAGGCCACTATTCCAGCAAAGCAACAAAAGCCACTAATTGTGGCAGGGAGATTCTGAGAATTGATGGGTCATCTCCTGCTGTATGTTATGGTCTATGCTGCATCTGTTTTCTTTTCATATGAAGAGAAAAAGGATAGAATTTGTGGTTTTCAGATCTATGGAAATAAAATTTTCTGATTTGTATGTATAATTATTTTAGGTTTTGGTAGAGAACTGGAAATTACCTGCCAAGCATTTTCACCTGAGTTCATTTCAAAGCCAGCTTCTTCTGAAGCTTGGTAATGGTTAGCAGAAAATGATTTTGACCTCTTGCTGATAATCATGTTTCTCCCCTGCATTATTTAACATTGTGGTGGAACTGAAAATTAATCTCCTGCTGCAGTTTTAAACAACCTTGACAATAAATAAGTAGCTGGCCTTTGAGTCAGCTGTGCCTTGGGAAAGCGAGTGTGATGGTGGTGTTAAGATGCTTATTCAGATGACCCCTTGCTAACATGAAGCATGTGCTGAACTGTTCTGATATTGCTCATCCTGGTCTGTGTCCGTTGCTAGAGTGTATCAAGATCCACTAGACCTTGAGGAGAAACAGGGCAGGCAGCAGCCAACACATGTTCTTCTCTGAAAAGTCCCCAGGTTTGATTGTATGTGCTTCTACTCTTTGTGCACTGGGCAGGGATGGCAAGTAGGACTTCAGGTATGTTGAGAGAGTTGTGTGAAACTCCAGGCAATGGAACACAGCACCCTTTCAGAAAATGCATTTTGGTAAAGCTTGGAGAGGAATCTTCCTGTGTTACTGAGTGCTGCAAGTCTTATTGTTCAGATGGTCAATTTTTTCTGCTTGATATTACCCTAAATTATAATATAATCCTTATCTATAGCTTAAAAAAAGAAGCTACAGCAATGCAATAGAAGGAGCAGGAGAATATGAAGGAAATGTAATTTCATACCCACCATTTTTCATCATTGAATTATGCTGGCTGAAAACATTCTATCTATCCCCATCAGAATCTCATTATAGGTCAACTTGCAAAGTAAAGAAATACTCAGTGAAAGTAAAAGTGACAGAATTTCTCAGCTGGCAGATGGCCCAATTCCACAATTATTCACCTTAGATAGCAGTTATGTGAATAATACCAAAGAGCTTGTTAGTGCTTTACCAGCAGAAGTGATGAATTTGCACAACTATGTGCTGAAGAAATGCTTCTTTGCAAATTGGAAGCAAAGAACAAATTGTTTTCTTGCATATTTAATTTAGACTGAGGCACAGTGAATGTAAGAATGGCCATACCAAGATGGCCTTCAGGTGATTCTGAGTCTATTTTCTGGCCTCTAAGAGGAACCAAAAGCAGATACCTAAGAAATAGTACCAGAACAGGACAAGCACGTAGTGATATTTCACCAAATTGATCTACCCTGCTCTGATTTGTAGCTTAGAGAGGCTGATGGGATACCTTTTCTATTCAGTAGCTTTCAATGGATTTTCCTTCCATGAATTTGCCTTGTTACATTTTGCTCCTGTGTCCCTATTACTAGCTAATAATCAGAATTTCTAAATCTGTGTTCAATCCAGATGAAACCTGCTTTATAATCAGTGAAATGAATCTTCCTGAACATAAATTGATTATTTTTTTTTTTTTTTAATTTTCCTAACTGAACTGGACCCTACCAGAAAGATTCATGGAGCAGACCCAGGAAGGTTGGTGAACCCTGATACTATCTGCCTCTGAATTGTTCTCCAGCACTGGGGAGACAGTGCTATGCAAGCATAACTATTGAACATTTTTTTTGAATGGGTAAATAAACCTTACATTTTTACGTGTAATTGAACAGTAGCAAAGCATAGAAAAAAGCAGGGGACACCATAATTGGAAGACATGGAACACTTCAATCTGTAATGTTCTTTATTCTGAGAAAACTTTGGTATGCTACTTTAGAAACTAGAGGTAGTCATCTTGAATGCATTATTTCTAAGGGAAAATGTGCTACCAAGGAAAACAGAGGGAAGAGAATTACAGGGAAAGGTTTTTAAATGTCTAAGATCCTATTTCAAGGATTTTGGCTAATACTGTTTTCTAATTAGTCCTTTTTTACAGATTAAATTTTGTGTATGTGTGTCCATGTGTACACAATGATTTTGTTAGCTGCCTACAGAAGTTTCTGCATTTGTAGAATCTTGCTGATTTCCTCAGGTCTTGTTTCTTGTCTGAGGAGAGTGATGCTTCCCAAGCGCTCTGCTGTCGACCTACAAAGCTGGTTGCTTCCCCAGAGCTCTCCAGCTTCCCCATGGGATTAAAGTCACTTGTCTTCAGGGTTTTGTCTGACTGAAGACATTGAAAGCTTTCACGTCTACAGCCTGTGAAAATTCACTTCTATTGTAAGGGTTACTCTTTGCCTTACTTGGCTTAGTACTTTAGACACAGACTGCTTTTCCTCACTACTTTAATTTTGGCTGTAGATGAATTGCCTCTTCCTAGAAAGAAATAAAGATGAAACAATAATAATCCTTCTGTCACAAAACAAGATAGTTTCTGGGGTTTATTCTTGGAGACTGAATAGCCTATTTTTCAAAAAAAGAAACTGGATTGTCAGCCCAGTATATTATCTTCACTTGAATCCTTACCATTCCATGGTATTTCTAGAAAAGGCAGCAATGCTAACTTTTCTGATTTTTCAGTTCTTAATGTGCTAAAATATGCTCTGGTTCTGGACGTACTGGCTATTTGAGCCTACTGTTTGATAGGTGCTGTTCCTGCAACCAATTGAGAACACTTTGCTGAAAATATTTTTTTGTTTAACGTCCTATTTGTGAACTAAAAAGAAATCTGAGATGCCTTGATTGTCTCACTTTGTAAAAATTAAAACTGCTTTTCTAGCTTTTCTGGGTCTTGAGAAATGTGCCTAGTTGCTACCAGAACTGTGTCACTTTTCCAAAAAGCTTTCTGTCCCTGGAAAGCCAGCGTAATGGGGAATGCTCTCCCTCACAGTGCCTGCTCTTTGAGCTCTGCACCCGAGCTGAGCTCCTATCCTCCCTGTCATAATCTCCAGCCTCATGGGTAGGGAGGGGATGTCTTCTGCATGAGTCAAAGCACTAAGCAAGGAGTATTCCTCTTTCTCTCTTTAATGATCCCATTACTGTAAGACAGATGAGATGTTTTAACTGTCTTCACTTTGAATATATGGTTCCTTCATCTGTTTTTATCATCTTTCTTGGCAGTGACAAACACCTCTCAGGAAATGCAGTGGTTACATAGTCCCTTTTTTAATTTGGTAGTTTCAGACAATGATACCCCATTGTAAAGAGGGTTTGCAAAGAGGCAAGGATGGCAAATGTCTAGAAAACAGAGGTGTCTGAACCCAAGAAGGACCAGCCCAATTAAGAGATCCTGTAGTGCTGCTATTGCGGTAAGAATTGTGTGAGAGAAGCAAAGATTTAGACAGGTGCATGGGCAGACCAGGTACCTTGTGATGTCTTTGGCTCCAGTGATCTCCCTGCTTCTTGTTGGATGCTGTGTAACGATGTAACATCTCAGGAGAGAGAATTCTACAAGGAGAAAAGCCCCACTTGCACTACACAGCCCTACCAAGTTTGTTCCCAAGAAGGCTTGCTTCATAACCGCAATCTGCAACTCTTTCAATGAATTCAAATACTGTACTGTTGAAAAGACGAACAGTCAAGTTCGTCTTCATTTCTTCTTTGCGTGTATTTATTTGGGAGGTAGAATTTCAGGCATCTAAGCATGTTCATTGTTCACCTCAATTTCAAATAAGTAAATCTCTGCTGATACTATCCTGTCTGAGCTATTGGCTGCAAAAATGACACAGTTTTCATTTTGTTGAGCTTATTTATCATAATAAGGGGAAATGCAGTATTTTTTCCTAGTTCCAACTTCATAAGCACACGCAAGTCCTTTCTCAGCTCCATTTGAAATCAATGTGAAGAAATTGATTCAAAGCCCAGTGAATTCAGTAGGAGGTACTCCATTGACTTTTAATGTGCTTTCAGGTGTGCTCTTTAACAGTGGTATGATCACACCTGAAACAGGAAAATGTCATTTTTAAAATATGCAATAGGATGATGAAGTTCTTATTCTAATAAGAACTCTCCTGCAAGGTGGGACCCTTGAGGTGGTGTTTGCCACAATTTTAAGTGTACACAGCCCCCACAGAGGAAATAGTCTTTTTCAATCAATTCAATGACTGTAGAATCTGAGTCCCCAAGGGCTGTCGTAGGCCTACTATAAATTTAAAAAGCTAAAGAAACTATTCCTGAACTTCAAAGTGAAGGCAGTACTCTGGATTTCTTCAGCTGTTCTTAACTCACTTTAAGTTAAATTATGTAGCCTGTTGCTCCAGTACCTTTGAAGTGCCTGGGGATGACTGCATGTGAAAGCAAGTATTGAAATTTAAAAAAAATAAAAGAAAAACAAGATTGGGTTGGGTTTTTGTTATCAAAGCGAGCTGTGCTGAATCCTATCTGTATTTGAGACAAAACATAAGAAAATGCTCACTGTGAGGTATTTGGAGTCTCTCTTTTCAGATGAAAATTGAAATGTTAAAGCATTTTTTTATTTTTTTGTGCTTACATATTTAAGACCTTGAACCATTTGCAGAATAAGCATTATAGCACAGCTTTTAGGGAACTGGACCCATTCACACTGTCTTCACAATGACACAGATGCTTGTGTTATTCCCTGTACTCAGTATTTAGTGTTAACTCCTTTTGATTTTTTTCTTTCCTGCACCAGGATGTACATAACTGTATCTGTAGGTTTATTCTAAAGCAAGCATTAAATTAGTGCACTAGGCAGTTCTTCCTTCAAACACTGAAGAGATGCTCCCTAGTGAACAGGGCAAATGTCACCTGTATTGGATCAGGCTATAGGTTATTCTTCCTTCTGCAATTAAATACAGACAGCCTTCAAATTCAAGCTTATAATAGCTGATGTGGAAGCAGTTGTGAACATCAAGTGCTCAAATAACAGTACAAATAGACATCACAGCCTGTTACTGGATTCAACTTTGAGACTTTGGTCCATTATCTCAGGCCCCCACGTTTCTTAACGTGAGACCAGAAACTTGACTCCAAGCATAATTATCTTCCGTATTACTGATTAGTTTTAAAATAACACAACTAGGTTTTCAGACAAATAAATGAGATATGTTGTGTTAATTTAACTGGAGAAACAGTAACAAAAACTAGTAAGGTTTTCTATAAGTAAAAATGATGGGCTAATTCTTGTACATGCAATCAACTTCAGTTCCCTTATGAGTCATGGGAACAGAATTTGACTTGAGGCACATAAGCTACTGTTACTTCTCCAAATCCTGCGGGAGAAAATGAACTTTGCAATGCCTCCTGTACTGTTCTTTAGCACACATAATTACGTCTTGCTCTATTTTACCTCTAATGCACACTAATGTAAAAGATTACAAGCATATAGCACACTGGAATAGAAAAAGAAAATGAGTGTTGAAATGAGCCTGAATAAACAGAAAGCAGGTTGGTTAAAAAATTCTCTCTCCAGGCAGTGTTTGCATAATGGAATATGAACTGCTTTTACTGTATTCCTGCAAGTCTTGCTTCTGTAGGTTTTCCATGAGCAAACAATAAATATAAGAGGTATGAGGCAACACCAGAATTCTTCCTGTTAAAATTAAATTTCAGTTTCTAAAATCTGTTAGCCAGTGGCGCTAGCAAAAGAAAGACTGAAAGTGTTCTATACCACCTGCCTCAGGAGGGCCAAGCTCCCACTTGTTTTGTAGAAAAGGTTTGAATTCTAGGAAGTTTCTTAATGACTGTGAACTGGCAATATGCCTAGGTAGATGATACCTCTACACCTTCTTTTGTTTCTTAAACTAAGTCTGTCCAGAGGCAGGAAATTCAACGGACTACTATTTTAAACAAGTTCTAGCTTAAAATTTATTTTGCTTAGATCTTCAGCCAATTTGTCATTCACCTCTTGAAGAATAAAAAAAATTAAGAATCTCAAAAATGTGTAATGTTTTCCAGTCAACAGTCCCTTACAGTTCAAGGTCAATATTGTCAAACTCAACATAAACACAAACTCAGATGTTTCTAACACAGGGTCTCTGGCAGAGCAGTGTATAAAGCTAGCCATGTGTGAATTCATATTGAAATAAATTATATTGCTCACATTCCAAGGAAGATACCTTTCTGTGGAGTAAGGGTTTGCTTTTATTGGATAAGAGGCAGAAAATTCCATAATGGCAGATTAAATAGGGGCAAGGAGTAAAGTCTGGAATAAGAGCACAAAGAAATCCTCGGGGCTTAGCCTTGGAGAGGTTCTGTCTCAGCACTTGCTGGAAGCTGATTTTCCAGTTGACGCATACACTCTGAGCTGTGTTGGATAAGGACAGGTTAATGCCCAGCTGCAGACCTGCTGAATGGAATGGAAGAAGCTTGTTCTTGTAAACACAGCATTTCCATAAAGCCACGTGGGTCAGTGAGTGTTTGTCTAATACATAAAGGGAAGCTGCAAAATGCAGCCTTGAGGCAGCAATGCTTTAGTTACTCCACTAATGCAGTGCATTTAAAAAAAAAATAAAATTCAAATTAGCAATGATAGTACTCATCTTTTTATTGTTGCTGCAGATGCTGTGATATTTATTTTTGCAATTAATAAGCTTGAATCAATTTTCTAAACATCTTTCTGTTATGATTTAAAGGAGGTATTGAGCCATCAAACCTATCAAAAGCATTAATCTTTAATATGAGGGCAATTCAGTTATCTCGCCAGAAATTTTTAATTAGAAGGAAATTTTTCATCTCTGTGATGCTTATCTGTATTAATCTTTCTACATCAGTGTATCAAGTTTTGGCTACAGGAGCAATGTTTTAATTTAATTAATTCTTACGGGAAAAAAAAGTTGCTCTGAAGATTGAGCTTATCTCTCATTTGCTAGACAGCTACACAGTGCCTCTTCAGCCACTGAGTAGAAACTTACTTTTATAAATTGTACCAATTTCAGAAGTTGAACAAGGTTTTCTGAAAGCATGTGCTTATAACCTCAAAGTGTGCAAGTGGCTCTGCATGTGCTGGCAGGACAGGGAAGGGGCCCTGACACTTCCAGGTGAGCTCCATAGCCCTCCTTAATCAGCCTTCTCACAGCAAGAGGACCGTAATCATTACTGAGATCATGAACTAGGGCCTCTAGAAAGCTTATGTAGTGACTTCTGGAGAAAGTCTTCTACATTCAATAAATGTAATCATCAGAAATGGTAGTGCAATTAAGTCTTTTTTCACATGACACATTATCAAAATAAGAATTTTTATCTTTCATTCCAGGAAAACATTTCAGACATTATTATTGTCAATATATTAGTTGCAAATCTTGATTAAGATGATTTGCAGAACAGAAAAGCATATTTCAAAGTTTCTAATTTATCCTAAATTAAATTACATAGAAGCTACTATTTTTCTTATAGTAAACCAATTGCATAAACCAGTAGAGAACACTTTTTTTTTTTTATATATAATACAAAAGAACTGATTCCAGGTATTTTTAAAAGTTCACAAGAAAAAATATCCCCAATCTAAGAATGACCTAATCCTGGCTATATATTAAACTGTTTCCCACAATAGTGGTTATTCATTGTAATTGCTGAGTTTACAGGAAATTGTTAGTGTATTCTTATGTAATATTAAATAACAGATGCATTTTTCTTTCTAAATGTTTACACACATCTATTTCAAGAGGCAAATTTAATTTAAATGTTAGATCTTGCCTCTTTCTGACTATCTTCCAACAGTTAGGACATGAAAGCTATACAAGAATTCACTGCAAATATTTTTTTTTTTAAATAACCATTATTTTGTTAAATCTTTGATAGGCAATCAGGAGTTTTGTGGTTAAAAAAAAAAAAGCTTTCATTCTCTGAACTCTGGAGTTTTCCTCCTCTTGAAGAACCACTATCCTGAGAAACAGATATCCCATGACTTTTCTCTTCCAAAATTTGCCATAAGAATATTTTTACTTCCTTATATGCTTTAAATCTGTTCCTAGCAGTCATCTGCTTGTACTTTACATTTTCCTGAACACACTGGTAAATTGTACCTGTATTGAAAAGTCCATCTGCAGTTAACGTTTTGGTTTGATTCCTGTCCCAGATTATCAGAAATAGGCATCGTGTCTGTATCTCATCCTTTGTCCAAGCCCCTCCTAACTTGATTTGCCAGAATAGAAAGATGGAGGTACATGCCTCTTTCTCAATTATGGCATTCTTTGGAAAAGATGAATATTTTAGGAGGAAAGTTTCTGCTGTTCTCTTGTATCTTTGACTTAGAGTAATTTCTTGGCTATAGTCTTGTCATGCAAGATATGCTTATGCAAGCAACCACAGCTGCTGTGGAACATCAAGACAATCCTGCACCAGCAGAAATTATTTCACTATATCCAACATAGCTGACCTTGCCAACAAAAAAAGCCTGCTGAGAGTTTTCAAGCAAGTTGCTTGACAAGTTCCTACCCCCAAGGTATATTCAACTAAGTATAGTTTGTTCTGTTATGCGATGCATGTACAATACCTTTTGCTGAGAGAGTGTATGCTGGAGTACTTGTGCTCGGGAGGGAATCTTTAGGTATGAATCTGTACCTTTCTGAGCACTGAGTTACAGCTGAATAAAAGTAAGTTTGACAGGCAAGTATCCTCCAGGAATCATTATGCATTAGGTAAAATACAAAGGACTACTAAAACTCAAGAGTTGTATCTACTTTTCTCCATATCTTTCCGGATCTGTTTGGAAAACTTCATGTTTTAGTTAATGAATGTTTGCTGCTTAGCTAACTGTTGCATTTCAGATTACTGTTCATCTGAGCAGTAGAAATGTCATAGAAAAGTGACAGTGGGGCCAAGACTGACTTATCTATATTGTCCTATATTATGTCATTACTTCTGATATCAAGCTTTTCAAGAACCACAGTGTTTGTTGTCCTTGAAGGGTTAGTACTTGTTTCAGACAATCCTATTCAGCACCTGTTTCCAGAAATGGCATGATTTCCGAGTTGTGTCTCAATAGTGCATTATTTAAAAGCTTGTTCAAGCTACTGACTGTGCATGGTGTATCTTCAACAAAAGGACTGCCACATTTCCCATTAAGGTCCAGTGTTTTGAATGTATACCTTTTGCAGATGTAGTCTTCATGCCTTGGCTGCATCAAATGCCAAGACCTAACCAGGCTTCTTGATAATGAGCTGGGAACAATGCTGCTGTTTTGAGAATTTGACTGTCAGAATAATGTTAAAGTGTTGATTAAAGGCATAAGAGCATCCAGCCTTCTTACTCAGTGTTCAGTGACTCTTGCTATCATGATTTTTGTTTTCAGGCTCAGGTTTTCATGCTTAAGTGTGGTGGTTGTTGTTTGCTTTTTTTCCTAAATGAGGTATGCTTTCAAATGATTTAGCTTGTTTACCCTTTTTCTACATTTTCTGTAATTTCTTAAATTGTTCTCTATCATCTTAAAAGTGAACCTGTAAGTTGTTATCAGTTAAAAGTAGTCACATAAATACATTCCTTTCTATTCACACCTCGTCTAAATACTAGGTCCTAGACCCCCAATTTAATACTTATTTGCACCAATACATTATTTCCAGAAACACAAGTCTGTGAGTTATGAAGAAGTATTAATATGAGCTACTGTTTAATTGTTGAGAAAATAACTTGGTCTGTAAGGAAGTAAGAACTGCTTTTCTATCAGTGGTGAAACTGATGAAATTTGGATTCTTGTGAATTTTGGTCCTGTCCATCTCCCAGCACTGGGTATCCCCACAGTCCCAGCTTTCTCTCTCTGGCCATTGAAAGCTCTCGCTATGTCTGATTCAGGATTGCATGCATACATATTGATTAAAAAAGCCAGAATGTATACACAGGGATTAGCGAAGTGGCTGCTAATTCTCAGAATAGAAATAAGAACAGGACATTGAATGCTTCCTTTTCAGCGTGGAGCACTAATACAGGTTTCTGTGCTCTGTCTGCTCACTGACTTTCACAGAATTACTAGTAACTTAATATTTTTGAGATTCCTACTGCCCTATCAGTTTTTGTTGAAATAGGCTATATTTTTTTTAATTGCAGGACCAGCTAGATGGCATGATCACAAACATTTCCTTAAGAAGCCCTGTAAATAAGGTTTTTATAGATTTCCCTTTTTTTTTTGATTTTTTTAATGTTTTATAGTTCTCCTTATTCTGAAATTCAGAAGTCTTGAGGTATAGACTTGTATGGCATTTCAGTCATTTAAATGATGCTTAGGTTGGTAGTTGTTCTATAAAGGCTGTAAAGCTTGTAGTGAAGTTCAGAAGAGGTGCAGAACTTCTCTTCCAGTGATCATAGACTAGAAACCAGAGGACTGGTACAGAAAGAAGTACGCTACGCTTTCAGTAATGTTAATATCACCATAGCAATAGATAGTATTTGGACATTTTCTGGTTCTGACTGAGAAGTTCAATGACTCAAGAAGACTTTTCTCCCTTCTAGAGATGGACCCTAGGTCAGGGCTGAAGCATGTTGAAATAGCTTTTCAGTAAAGCAGCTCCTGTCTACTGCGAGTGTTCTCCGTAATGTGTTTGCACGGTGGATCAATGGCTTAGATTTTCAGTGTCATAAATCTGGAAGTTCAACAGCTTTCAAAAGCAACACATGCGCTTACAAAAAGTAACCTAATGGTTGAGTTGAGATTTCAGTAATGGGATCAACAGTGCTCATGGAAAGCAAAACAACAGGGAAGGTATAGTCAAGCTGAAGAAATTCTAACAAAACAAAGCATTAATCGGATAAGGCAGATTCATATAAATACATTACTTGGTTTCTAAATGCAGATATGAGTAATCCAGTACTAAACATTCAGACTTCATAAGGGAATGTGCTAATAGGCACTTACCAAAACGCATTGCAATGCTTTTGCATGTGTCAAATACCCATAACCTTGAAGGCATTTATGCGTTGGCTGAATGTACGTTTAGCTCTTACACTTGTAATTCCTTTGCGTGGATACTTGTGATTATGGGCCCAGATGCTGGCTAGACTTGGGGATTTTAGGCACCTGAGATTGTATCTAGAACAGAGGTCCTAAACAGGTCTAGCAGCAGAAGTATCAAAAAATTACCCCCTGAAGTCTAAATTATGATCCATTTGTACAAATTTTTTAATATATTCACAGGAACTTAATGCTCCCATCAGTTTTGGTGTATGTTGTGTTTGTATTCATCTTTGTGGAAGGAAAATAGTTATAAAAGTGTATTAATTCTCTTGGCAAATTGTGTACTCTCTCCAAAGCATGAATATGATACAGGCTAGTACATTCATGTGTATGTCTGAAAATAGAATCCTTCCATGGATTTAGTGTGCTGTATCAAGAAGTCTTCAAAGTGCAATATGTATAGGACCCACCTTCCTTATAAGGCACTTACTTACATTATTCTCTTTGAAAATTTTCTGGCTCTCAAATACTGTGCATGAAGACCTATTACTTTCTCCTTTATTACAGCAACATCTCCTTGTGACATTTAAAATGCTTGTCTTTCAAGGATGCTGTTATAATGAGGTCCAGAGTGTTTGTAATAAATTCATAGAGATCAATGAGTAGTTCATGAAATAGCTTCACAGTCACTTGTGTGAAGCAGCAGTGCAGTAATATAAAAACTAAGAAAAAGCAGCTGCAGTTGCATACAAAATTAAATTCCTTGCCACTTTTGACATGAAATCATAAAGGCTATGTTTTTCTTTTAATCTAGGTATGCAAGCATTATGTTTTTGTCTTGAAAAGAAATCCTCAACAAATTGCTGAAAATTTGGAGATACTGAATTCCACCTTTCTTTAGCTCTGGGATTTCAAGGATTTCCCATATTTTGATGAAAATATGCTGAAAGGAATAATCATAGGACTATTAAACACTTGGAGTCAGTCAATACAATAATAGTCTTGTAACACCCTCCTGTGACTCTTGACTTTATGTTGTTGCTACCAATGAAAATTAGATGACTCCTATGCCAGGTAACTACTCTTTCACTATTTCTGTATATCTAGCTTAAATGCATTAAGAACCTGGTGATGATTTAGCAGTGTCCACGTAAGTTGTGATAATAAGGAGTTTTGAAGGAGTATCTTTCTATAAACATACAGGAGCATTTTTACCTTTTAGAAAGAACGTGCATTTGTGCTGTTGCAATATACCATTTATTTATTTTATTTTTTATAAAAGACACTCTAAAGTAATTTTGTTGAAGCTATATTCTTTATAAATAAACCAAGCAGTTTGACATGTAATACACTCCATAAACACATGGTCATTGATTATGTCATTTAAGGATATTGTCATGCTGCATAATTAGATCAGATGATTCTAAATGCACAAACTATGAACTGTGTTTATTCTTTGGAAAGCAAATTTTAAATTGAATGCATGTAGATTAACTGTGCAAAACATCAATTTAAAAAATACTTTTAATTAGAAACAGCTAAAATTATTCATAGTTAAAACTTTATGAAAGGGCCTTCTTCATACTTGATCTAGAAAGCCAATATCAAAAGTGGATATTTTCATGAAATAGTGCTGGAAAAGAATCAGAAATTGCTTTTCTCACTCATAGTCGAACCCATCACTGTTGCTCTCTGAAACAGCTAAGCTGCTCTTGATTTCCAAAGATGGAGTATCACTCTGCTTTATAATTGCTTTAAGCCAGTTTTGCTCTTTAGAAATCCAGGAGAAAGAAGAATGAGGCTGTGTGGGTTTTTTGTCTATCAGTCTGCATAATCAATAGTTGACACAAAAGGACTAATTGCTCTTAGCATTTAAAAAGAAGTGCTTATTAGCACAAAAGCTGTGTATCCTCTTATTGTAGTTAGTAACTCTACTACTCTGATACTTATCTACAGTCACAATCAGATAAAAAGAGTTTATTTCAGCCAGGATCTGGGGAACAACTAGGGACTATAGGAAGACGAGAAGAACATAATGTTAGAAGTATAATCCAGTCTGTCCCAATGTTTCTCTTTACTGTTATTGAAGTATTGTCCTGATGCCTTTCCACCTTACCTCTAGTTTTAATATTGAAATCAAGAGAAGCTAGGAGAGAGAGATTTATATTCCTTGAAATTCAATTAATTAACACTTAGATTTTAATGTTTTAATGTATTCTGTCTATTAAAATTTTGTAATCATATCTATTCTGCATTTCCTTCCTTATCTGGAAACTGGAAGTGTAGTAGAACTATAGTGAAAAGCTAACACTGTTTTCAGTTGCTTTATTTTAAAACAGTGAACAGGAACAGGCATAAACAAAATGTAAAGTGCCTTCCACTGGCTGACTACATCAGATAATGCTCCAGACAATTGATTTTGTTGCTTGCACTTATGTATGAAGCAATGTGTTGGCCTGATTCAGCACATACGTATCATGAGATTATGGAAAAGGCTAATTCTACTTACCAAAGGGGTGTGTGTATGTAAAACCAGATCAGTGCATATACACACAAAAATGAGAAAATTAGATTGACTAAAATGCTTGCAAATTATGCAAGAATGCTCAATGTTACCCACTGTCATTTATATCTTAGAAATTTATGTCACCCAATGCTTTTTTGAGTTGTTTCAATATTAAAAGCTTTCTGTAGCAAGATTCCTAAAATGTTAATTATCAATGCAGTACCTTAAGTGCCTTCCACACACAGTGTGTTCATGTTCAAACAATCGCTGAAGTCTAGCACGAATCTTCCCGTTTGTTTAATTAATTTCAGTGATGTTCTGATGGGAGCCTGTGTTCCCTGCAGCTTGTGACAGGGAAACTGTACAGTTTGCTGAAAGTAGGATGCTGTGCAAAAGAATGAGTGTCATCATCTTGTCTTAAAAACAGAATTGAAGCATTGAGATGGCTTGCCAGGAGCAAGGGTGCAGAACCTGGGTATTCTATTCCCTATAGAAGAAGGGTACTTTTTGTGCCCCAAAACTTCATTAAGCACTGACCCTCTGACTCCCTGCTGTGTCATTCTCCAGCTTCCTGCTGTCTTCCTTTCCAGGTGTCCTTCGCTGCGTAGCCACACAGCAGCTTGGGCTACCATGGCAAGGTGGGGAGCAAAGGGGCAGAAGCAAGAGGGTAAGGGGTGGGACTGTTAGTGGGATTGCTCCAGAGGGTTGAGTTGCAGAGAAACTTCACTTTCAAATTGTATTTGCCTAACACTAGATGTCTACAACTATATTTAGATATGTACATGGACGTTTTCTGGTAGCTCCCTGTGTCCCCAAGATCCATGAGAACCGTGAATGTACAGCATGTACAAAAATAACCTTGTAGGTTGGAGGCCTAGATAGACTTCAGTCCCAAATTTATCAGTGTTGCTCAAACTCTCATTGAAAGGTGTCTGAGTTGCTATTGCAAAGGAAGAAACAGGACTGTAGCACAACAGGACTGTTTCTTCTGTTTATTGAGCTATTAAAACACAACGATGTGCTTTAAGCTGAGGGATGTTTTTAACTTGAGGGCCAGACCTTTTCTGTTGTAAAATGGTGTAGTTTCCTTTATTTCCAGATGAGGAGCAATCGGTCTGTATATTTAAGTATTTTTTCATAGATTGTCCTCTTAAAACTTTTTTCAAAAGATCTGGTTCCATCAGTGTTTTCTTTTGTGTACCGTAGCCCTGTGTAACTGTACTTTTTTTCCCTCACTAAGGTTCTCTGCCCTTTCATGTTCTCAGTTGTTGAGCATTTTCTGTTGTTTCAGACCCTTAAGATACTTATTTTTGTGCCAATTCCCTGTGTATTTTTTAAATTTTTAACGTATTTTTGTTTTTCCTTCTGAATTCCTTCTAAAATAATGGTTTGGGTCCTTCAGCAGCTAGATAGAAGGAATGCTTGATATTTTTTCTGTGCCTTTGTTGGTACATAGTACACCTAGTATACAGTTCTGTTGTCTAACACTGTACTTTATGTAAAAATGTTGCTACCGACACCTCTAATTTTAATTGGAAAGTTTCTACTCTTTCTCCTCGATATATTAATAGAAAGAATACATAAATTATTACACAAAGTTTTTCAAAGATACTTTAAAACATTCTTTAACTCACATGGTTGGGAATGTTTTCCACCTACTGCTAACACAACTCTCAATTTGGTCCAGAGTTCATTAAATGATTATAGAAAAATATCAGAATCTTGCTATAGAAGTCTCTGTAATACAGAATAAATGCAGCTGGCTAATTCATGATGTGAAATGGAGAAAGCTCTGTTTCTTAAAGACAGCTTTTTCAGCAGTGCCCCTGCAAAACGAGGCTTTTTTCCTCCCTTCTTCCCTCTTACATTTATTCCTAAAGACTCTTTCCATCAATGTATGACTAAGTCATTCCTTTATTTTGATTTTTGTGAAAAACTGCTTTTCCCTTACGGCTTCTTTTGGCCTAGAGCTTGTGAACCTTCAGTTTTTGTCAGTATGGAGTGAAGGAATACAGAATTTTCTGCCAATTGCCCCCGTGTATTAGCAGTAGAGCTACGTGAACTTTTCCAAGTATGAGTTGAAAGGGTTACTTTCAAATCATAACTTCTGTGGGAGATCCAGTTCATATGGGTTCACAGGCCAACCAGTTAAAGGAAAGGTTTCAGGCTGAGCCGCCCCCTCCCATCTCCCTACGGATTTTGCCATGGGTTGGATCTCATTACAAACCCACAGGCAAGGTACAGGGTCAATCACATCATGTTAATTCATACAGGTTGACTGGTTCACTGGGACTGGAAGCTGGATTAAAGGTGAGAAGTTATCACAGCAACAGAACTCTGATCTTAGAAAAACAAACATCTCTAAAACAGGTTTCTAATTATCATATGAATCAAAACCTTAAATAAAAACAAGATCATTTTAAATAATTGAGGGAATCATACAGGGAATCAATCTTCCCCTGCCAGGAATACTCAGAGGCTGGCTTCACTTCTAACACAAGAACTCTGATCTCAAGGAACTATTCCTTTCTGAAACTTGGGTATAATTACATGAGCTGAAATATAAAATAATAATGAGTCAGTTCTATATACCTGGGAGAATTACAGTGTGAGACACACAAGGGAAGGAACCATTTTAATGACTTTTCTGGCTGGAGAGGTAAACTCAACTGAAATGCTTTATCTTTCTAGGGTGAGGAAAAAAGTAAAAATACCTTCAGCTGAGCAAAAATGACACTAGGCAGCTTTGATCCCATGCATTCATTTTAACTTATCAGGGACATGTAAGGACTATGAAATACTTTTCCTACATGACCTCTCTTTAAGCAATAAATTTGAAATGAACATTATGAGTTTTACTGTGGTTGGTTTGAAAGCAGCCCATGGTATCCCAAACTCTTCTTGCTTCATTTCTCTTCATTTATGAGCATTGTATTATGATCAGGCTGTATTAAAAGATTATTTTATTAAAAGATTTTTTTATATCTAGACCTAAGCAAAGCCAAGTGTAAAGTTTGGATTTTTAACCTTAGCGGATGTCCGTTCAGATTTGTACACCTCCTTTTTCTTTGTGCTTTAACTTGACTAGACTGTCCTCATCAAAATGCAATTCACTTTGATTTGGATATATTCCATGCACATGTGAGGTATCTTTGGCAACTATGGGGATATTTAAAAATGGGTCTATTGTATGTGTGTATATGTACTGTACGTAGCATATATGGTATGTAATAGCAGCAGTTGCTCTACTTCTGAAGGTAGTGCTGTACAGTAGATTTGAACCTAAAATGGCTGACTAGTTTCTAAATAATCCCCTAGGAAACAGTTTAGTCTAGGCCATTATCTTGATAGTTCATAATTAGGTTCAATAATAAAGCTTGTTTTGCTGACCTAGGTCAGATCATGGCGTCCACCGCATCTGTGCGCAGTGACCTTGCTCTGAGAGTGTATTGTTAGAAAATCCATTATTATCATCACATACACTTCGGAGAAGTGGCTGTTTTGTGAATTGATGGTGTGATGTTGCCACTTTAGATAAAAGAATCCATGAATTATTGACTTAATGAGTTAATGTTGCTTGATTTCACAACAAGGTCTTTTTAGTCTGGATGCTGTTTACTGAACACATAATCACAACGTATGAAGGAAGGTACAGATAATAGTACAATGCATTTACAACCCTCTTCACTTCTAACAAAGCAAAGCGTTAGCTAAGAATTGTTGTTTCTTTTAAAAAAAAAAAATTAAAATTCAGGTAATTATAAGCAATTCCTGTTTAAACAATTAACAAATACATGTTTGTCACTCATTTCTTATCCCTTGCTTCTGTTTGGTTTAAGGTCTGTCACCAATAAGAACTTCCGAATTTTTTTAGAACCTAAACATAACTTTGTCACTATGACTAAGCCTAACACTGCTATTACATGGAGATCCAGGAAAGGCTGTTAAGTCAATCCATGTCATCCAAAGTTTGTCATATCAGTATTTTTCTTTTAAAGTAGGGTTTTCTGGTAAATTTATGGAATTCAGAAAGCTTGAGAATATAAAGGTTTTATTACAGAATGTAACTTGTGAGAATAAAGCATTGAAAACATACAGATCATGTCCCAGAGCAGATATTTTAATAGTATAAGCATCAGGTTTCAAATACCTATGCTCCTTTGATCCCAAGGTGTGAATCCCAGCTCTGTTAACTGCTCACCCTTACAAGATAAAATAAGGTCTGTGTGCAGTGTCTTATGGAAACACATCCTATGGAAGTGTAGTTCACTAAAATTGAAGGGAAGGGAAATTTGTTTTCACAGAGACATGAGGACTGTAGAATTCAGCTCTGCATCCAGGTCTTTTGGAGGGGACCATATCAACCAACACCCTCACATTCTTCTGAGATTTACATTAGTTCTTAACTCTATGCAAAACCAAATAACTGTATAGAATTGTCCCAGTAGGTATCGATCTGTATGTAACTCCCACTCTTAGTTTCTGTAGAAATAGGTGTGGTTCAATCATCCTGGCCATGTATGACCTAAAATACTGTCATGAGAAAACTGGCATTTTTTTTTTTTTTTTTTTTTTTTTTTACACTTCAGTCTTTCAATAGTGTTAGTTGCTTCATCTGTTCTGCTGGTGCCCCAGTGGTCTAAGGAGCTGCCAGAAGAGATCGTGTCATCAGTGGTGAATGAGCTGATGCTTACATATATGCAAAATACACAGTTTAAGGGCTGGATCTCATGTTTACTTTCATGATTATTCATGTTCAGTTTAATATTTTCGGTATACCATAAAGGAATTTGGTTTATCTGGAAAATGGAAGATGTGGGGCCATAAGTCCAGAAGTACAAATGGTAACGGGGTATTGCCCCTAGCAGTCTGGTTGTGTGGGGAAGCCTGGGGAGCAGCCTAGGCTTGCTGGAAACTTCTTGCGGTGAAGATGCTATGAACTGCATCCATGCAAAGCCTAGTTGTCAAATCTGGAAGCTAGTATTTATACTGCAATCTTGTCATCTATGATCACTGAAACAAAGCAAACTGAGGACAATTTCTGTGATGCTTCCTAACAAGCACTGACCTCTCTAAGCTTGTCTGAATCACTGAGTTAGAAAATCATCAAGATTTCAAATCTTTTCAAAACATGTGGCTTGCAAATTGTTAAAAAACCCAGATCACTCTTCTGCAGGAATCCAAGGATTAAAAACCTGAGAATACACAGGGGAGACTTCCTGGAAAACACTAACTGCATACACCTGACCAGCTCTGGTCACAAACACAGAGTTAGCTAGAAGCAGCCCTTGAAATTCTCTGGAAAACAAAGATTTTGACTGTCCATACGTCATAACTTCTGTGCAGATTGTTCCTGGCTTTGAAATAAATGCAATTAGTATCTTCTCTAATAAGTTGGTATTATGTTATAATAAGTTAACTGAAGTACTTCAGTCATGACAAAAGTTTTTTAAATGGAAAAAGTATTTCTTTCCAGTCTTCAGTGTTACTCTATTAATCTCATTTCTTGAGCTTCAGTCTTTTAAAATTCTGTTTAGAAACCTGTCAGCATTACACTGTCACATTAGTACACTCTGATTACTGTTGTTAAAATGCAAATGAGTTAAGAATAATTATCTAATTATGTTGAAGTGTCATCATAGAAATTTTGAAATATTATTAAACAGAAGGAAGAATAACTAATTTTCTTCATTTTTCAAAAACCAAAGCATAAAGAGGGAGGAAAATGTTAGGGCTTTAAAGAAACTCTCAAACAAGAATCCTCGCATTACCAGTTCAGTATTACACAGCTATTCAGAGGAAATAACTTAGATAGTTATCTAACTCTCACAAAAGTGGTTAGATTATTTTGCTCTGTTTAAAAGTATCGGTGGTTATATTAGTATTTAAAAAAAAAAAAAATAATCCATTTCTGTGATGGAAAAGGACAAGATGCAATACCTGCACAAAAGATGAGTTTTTCTAAGAGGTGGTAAAGAGGAAGCCCAAGTACATCAGGTGCTTGTGCAGTGACTGCATCAGCAGGGGTGGCACAGGCACATTTCCCTTTCCCACCTCAGCTCCTGTATGGCTTCACCTGCGGTTGCTTTTCCTTCACAGGTGTGCTCAGCACTGACCCAAAATCGCCTTTTGTGGGCCCCTCTTGCCTGCTATGTTAGGGGGAGAGGAGGGGTCAGGGCAGGCTCTTGGCCATTTGTCTTCCTTCCCAAGTGCTGTGCTCTTTGTAAATGAGAGAGGGCAATCAATAGGGCAATAAGGAAGGAGGACAAGCAGCCTGCTGGTAGGCGCTGCATGGGAAGGTCTGCTTCTTCCTGAGGTCTCACAGTTTGCTGGATCATGCTAACTCACCTGTCGTAGATCAGGGGAATGAGATGGGCAGTGTTTTCCTTAGGAGTGTGTGCGAGAGCTTTGGAATACATAAAGGCATTTTGTTGCTTTACAGTGTCTTATATCCTTCCATCACAGCGCATTACACAGAGGTGGAAGGGAGGTGATTGTTTCAATGGTGTTTTGGTTGAATGTTACCTCTGTGCACAGTGGAGGGATGCGCTGCTAAGGCCAAATTCACAATGAGAAATGCCTGCCTTCTGTTGAGGCAGAACACAGACTTGATTTCAGTATCTCTCTGTATATGCACCCAGCTACTAGAAATGTTGGCAGTGTCTCCTGGTATTTTGTTTATGCCATGGAAGAAAAAAAAAATCCAAGGGTGTGACAGACTGTGGCCTTCATCTGTACTTGGAGCTGATTTGATGTGAATAAACTCAGACTCGTAAAGCGTATAGCTACATAGCAGTAGATATATTTTGCAATTTTTAATGATCATTCATGTGTGCACCCTTTTCTATACTTCTTTTGTACCAACCTTTCTCAGTGCTGTGAAGTTAGTTTTACAGACCTTTCAAGGCGGAGAACCTGAATAATGAATTTTAAAACATTTAAATGTGTGCTGAGGGCCTTTCTGTGCCTCGCAACACTGCAATCTGAAAATTTGACCTCTTGTGATCTCCCAGGATTAAACTGAAAACTTTTACATCTAGTAAAGTCTATACTGAACAATTAGTCAAGTGAATTTGTAGCTCTTCACCATTTATATTAAGTACTCATTTTTAACCTTCAAGTGTTCTGAGATATTGGACTTTAAACTTGTCAGTGCTCTAAGAGTTCCCTGAACCTCAGACCAATACATTTTGGGGGCAAATTCCTCATTTGTAGGAAGGAAGAAAACATTTTTTTTTTAGCAGGTTATTATCTGAAAAAAATGATGGTTGTCTGCGAGCAGCTGATAGGTTTGGAAGGTTAGAGGTAGTCCTGGCAAAGATGGATTAGTGGGCAGAGTGCAGGTGAGGCGGTCAGAGGTGCTGAAGAAATGCAATATATCATTTGGTTTCAGAGTTTAGTGCATGTATGTCACTGCTGCATATATGGTGTGTGTGATTATTTTATATGAGGGATAATAGTGGTTTTGGCCTTGCTGTAAAGGGAACTGGTGTCTTTACTAGTAAGATGGTATGAATTAGAAGAGGAATTGTAATGATATTAACTGGAAACCTTTTCCAGAAACTCTTTGACCAAGCAGATCTCTCTGCTTTGTTAAAAACATGTGCATTTTATTTGCCACTTTGTGTATTTGCAAAGCAGAATCTTTATATTGAGATTTGGGTTTCATTCTCAGTTTGGGTTATATATTCCAAACAACTTCAATTACTTCATTAGCCGTACTTTCAATCAACTCCTTGCTTCCCTGTTCTAGTGTCCTGTAACTATATGTATTTATCTACTGCATTAGCCAGATTAATTTTGGGCTATCCTGTCTTCTAGAAACTTCAAGTTCTTATACTAGGTTGTATTGAGTATTACTCATTCTCTCTGTAAGAAATATTGTTTTAAATTTAGATGTCCTGGGTGAAACTATTAGCCACTGTAAGCAAGAGTAGCAGAGTTTAGGTTATTGGATTTACTAAGAATAAGGATTTTTTTTTTTCCCCATTAGTTCAATTGATACCTTCACAGCTGAGAATACCTGTCAGGTATCAAGGAAGGTGCTAAGAGAATCAGATGACCTTTCTGCTCTTTTCAAATAAAATAATAGTAATTTTTGAGAAATCTTCTGCAAGGCTGACTGTACTGTTTCTTTGTAGTTTTCAGTAGTAAGTGGTCTGCTTTTATAATTGTGGTGAAAAAATAGTAGATGACTGGCACCAGAAGAAATCTTGGTAGTAAGGGCAGAAGTTATCAGGGAGGCAATGTTAATGAGAGCACATCTGCTTTTCAAAAGCATCAATAAATTATTCAAAATACTAAAATGCTTCATGTTTATTCCTACCTATAGGAAAACAGCACAGGTTTTTGTTGTATCTGTCTACTTCTATAACTTTGACACCTACACGTAATCTCTGGTGGAAATTGGGCACAGTGGAGGGATGTGCTGCTAAGCCCAAATTCACAATGAGAAACGCTTGCCTTCTGTTGAGGCAGAACACAGACTTGATTTCAGTATCTATATATGCACCCAGCTACTAGAAATGTTGGCATCTCTTTCCCTCTCTCTCCTGCCTCTCCTTGGAGAGAGAGGTGGGGGAGAACAGCTGTCATTCTGCCTCAGTGGCCAGTCTGGCCCAAACCACGACAGGATCTGATGTAGTTTGTGGACACATTAAACTTATATGGCAGTGGAAGCAATAACATATTTGAAAAGCAAGCATGCAGTTTGGATATAATTCTGTATAAATTACAGCTTCTATTTTAATTTTCTAACTGAATTAATTTCTTACCTTGTATAACATATAGGTTAGTTTTATTTTTCAGACAGATGCACACTCTTCAGCCTGCTAGAAGTCACCTTGTTTGGATCTCACAGGGGTTTTTTTTATGTTGCTCTTCAGTGAAGCCTCTAGTCAGACACCTGTCACTCATCCTCAGAAAGGCTTTTTAAGCAGCATTTGACAGCAGTCATGTCTTAGCAGGGTATGCTTTATGCATTACATCTCACTATGCTGTGAAACTGCCTTATGGGGGCAAAAGTGTAGGTAGCTGAGGGCATGAATCGCAACTTTGTGAGGGAATTAGTACAGACGATGCCAATGGATCACACTTTGTGAACAATCTATTGCACATTATGAACAGTGTAATAGAAATCACAGCAAAATCTGAGAAGTTAATTTTTAGGAAAAAAAAGCTGTCTAAATTGCCTGAACGCGTCTTCAACAGGATCTGTCATCTGAGACAAGACAATACGAAGTGTAATGCACACCTCACTTCTCAAGTGTAAATCAGAAGCAGCTTTATTCTGGTTTGTTATTTAAACCAGCACAAGCAAGGGAAGACTCTTCTGACTCTTCTGGCAACAGTGTAAATGGCTCCTGACACTGCAGTACCAGTAGCCAAATGTGATCACTGCTCCAATTACATTTTGCTCAGACATAGTCACGCTTGCCTCTGCCAAGCAAAATAACTCTTCAGTTACTGTATTCCTCATCCTTTAGTGAAGCTCTTCTCTTCAGAAGAAACTCGACCATGAGTTTAGTCTTGACCAGCGGTAAAACACCGAATTGACTTGCCATAGTCAGTCTTGACTGTAGAATCTTTTTGCAGATGAAGATGTCAAAAGGCAATCTGTAGTGAGAATGACAGCATGATTAACCAGAATGAGGCCTAAGTCAGAAGTAGCATGGACCACTGGGAAATTAAGGCACCAATTTTCACCGTCAAGATTGGCTGTGATAGGGCAGTATATCCTAGCAACAGCAGAAACCTTAACCTCACCCTCACAGCAAAACCTAATTTTGTTGTGTTATCTGTTCCAATATCTTTTAATCAAAAAAGTCTTTAAACAGAAAGTAAATACTCACATGTCACTTTTTCTGGAACTGCTTTCTTCTCTAATTGGAAAATCCCTAATTCAGTGAATTAAAGGTTACAGAAGCCCTAACACAAATTTGATTTACATTACCTTCTTCAAAAAGTCTTGTGGGAATGTCCATTTGCAGCTGCAACAGGCTAAGAAAAGTTTTAATGGGTAAGATGTTTTTAATCATGCTTAGGATAAAATCTGTATCTCAAAATCCATGTTATAAAAGGGCATGTTATAGGTTGGACCCATCATGCAAACACTATTTAGAAAAATTATTAGTGGATAGTAAGGCCAACTTTTATAACAAAGAAACTGTAGGATTAAATGCTGTATCTTCATCAAGGGCATATACTTCACATATGGTGGGGAGCAAAACTTAAAAATCCTTTTATTTAAAGGATAATGTAGCTGTCTTCAAATAATGTGTTAGTTTGCTTTTTTACATAGTAATGCATTTCACAGTCAAATAGTCATTAAAGTGGATGACTTGGCATACTTTTAAAAAAGTACTGTCATAGCAAACTGTACTGCTGAGACTATGTTAGCTTTGAGTGACACAGGTAAATATTTGGGCAGGGCTTAAATAATTTTGGGTGGACCTCCATGATCCTAAACTTGGGTGGACATAAATTTTCTTCAATTATAGTTATGCAAAATATCTCTATTTTCACACTGTGTTTTTCTAATGTGCGTGTGTGTATCTGTATATATATATTCACAGCCATATATATGTGTGTATTTATGTAGGTATAATCTGTAAGAGCAGACTCCTCTTCCATGTTGTGCCAGTTCCAGGGTCATTCTGCAATGGGAGTGCTTGAGACCAGGACTGGAGCAGCAAGTCTGAAACTCATTTGATTCTCTTTGGGGAAGTTCTATATTACAATCTGAAAAGCGGGTGAACTTTCAAGTAGAAGGGGAGTTCTTTGGAGTTACTCTTTAAGGAGCATTGAAAATCTTTAGAATGTGATTTTTATTTTTTCTAGTCTGATTTTCAAGGACGTATGCCAGTATGTGTTGATATTTCTGAAAATCAGGCTTTCTTTAGGCTTGACATTAAACAGGCTGTCCATGGATTACACTGGTATGTACATGGTAACATCAATGATATAAATATTTTTAAACATGGGTACCTAAATGTAGATTCCTACATCTAGGTAGAAGTTATATTTTCCAAGCTAAGTGCCTGTAGTGCTCTCTAATTGCAATGGGACTTATGGGCATGTATGACTCCTGAAATTCAAATCACTTCTATTAGGAATCCAAGTTAAGTTCAGAGTGTAACATGTATTCATTAATATTTCCAAGTTTTGGCCACACCCCAAGAATATAGTATTTTTAGCACACAATCCAAACATAATAGCTTTGATAGTAGTAGTTGTTGCAATTCCTATACTAATAAAAAGGGAACCAGACCCTCCGTTTCAGTCTATCAGTTCTGGGGCATCAGAGCCACCACTTTGTAAATTTTGCAAGAAAACAAAATAGAGCCAGAGAAATATTCCACTATTGTCCTGCTATACTAGTTGATTTACATGTGGAACATGTATTCCCTTTGGCTTCCAGGAAAAGTTTGAAAATCTAGATGTGAAAGTTTGTCATGCTGTGAGCCAACTGTCCCGTATTGATGCAAAAGGGAGAGAGGAAAAGCCAAGAAAATGCTTTAATTGATTCATCAATGCACCAAAGTGTGAACAGGCGTGATGAAGTGTAAAGAGGGATGTGACACCAGTGTGGCAGAGCTGTCACAGTGGAAAGGATTTCCTGTAAAAGTGATGGCACTTAAATGTTATCTAGGCCTCCTGTCTGAGCTCTCATATTCCCTGGAAACTTAGTCTTAGGGGAAGTGTCTGACCAACTTGTGAGCAGACAGGCGTCATGCCATCTCAACAGGTAAGCATACACAGGCTGTGAAGAACCCCTAGTTCTATCAAGTTTGAGAGTTATGGGGAGTAAGTAATCTGACAGATGCAAACAGTAACCTATCAACAGATATAATCTTGAGGGAGAGGTGGTGATCATTAGCAGTGATTCTATTTGGTATCTTTTGTCCTAAAGTGTCATAAGACCTATAAACAAAGTTTAAACTGGAATCAATATTCTCAGTGTTAAAACGATGCCCACTCTGAGGTATAATGCAACAGTTCCTAGGTGTTGTACATTAGACTATATTTCAGGATGGTAGGGCAAGACGGAAGGAGATGCTATCGATAGTGAAATATAATTTTAGGAGATGGATTTGAGCCAGACTACTGTACCAAAAGTTGTTGCAGGGTTCTCCAAGGGATTTTTACTGAAGAGATTGTAGTGTGCATCTCATCCAAAGAATAAGAAATCAAAGAAGGTGAAAGCCCTTAGAGTCACTCTGAGGTTTTGGCTCTGGATTCATTTGATTAACTGGGTATGAATGTTACTGATTTAATATTGATGCTTCTTACAACACCTAAATTCACTGCTGCGTATTAAGTTTGCTTGTAGGGGATTAGACATATGAATTACTCTGAAAGGGATTTTGCCACCTTCAGATGGAAAGGAACCCCTACCATTATGGCTTAGGCCATTTGGTTTTGCCTTTAGAGATGCATCGGTTCCTATCTTGCTCTGGGAAACCAGACATTCAAATATGGTCTTGAACAGAAAATGTTGGCAGAAGTACAAATGCAAGCGTGTGTTACTACTACTACAGTTACTCTGCCACTTTGAAAATCACTAGTCAGACTCCATTTGGAATATCTGCAATTCTGCAATGTATTATAGGAAGGACATTGCTGACTGAGCTTGTAAAAGTGCAGTGGAAGGCAAACAAATGCATGATTTAGGGTTTTGAAAGTATGACTTCTACAGAAAGATTGACCTAACTTGTATTCTGTAAGTTAGAGGAAAAAAAGATTTGAAGGAGTGAGGAACACTGGTATGGGCAAAAATATACCAAAGTCATCTGGAGACAGATATATGTTCTAGTTTGACACAGATCATATAGCATCACCAAATCGATGGCATGTCTGAGGCTAATTTAGACCACTATTAACTGCATTATCATAAGTTGGATGACTGCTGATCCAAGACCCTGTGCTTGGCCCCGTGCCCAGCCAGGGAACGGGCAGGAGAATAGGGGGCTGCAAGTTGGGCCAGAACATCAGGCAGTAGCTCAGCACAGGCCTGACCTCATTTGATGAAGGGCTTGGCTGGTATCACAGGGAATGGGACTTTTAGACTGACATGTAGGTGAGGGTGATGAAATACCTCTGTAGCTTTCCAGAGGTTCCTAGGAAGCCCAACCCAACTGAGAGGGACAAGACAGGAGAGGATATAAATACTCTTTTTAAAAAGAGACAAAAAGAAGGTGATGGGATGAGATGAAGAGAGGCAGGAACAGATCTGTGGCAGTGAGAGTCAGCAGACGTAGGGAAAATAAGATGTGCCATGTAAATATGAAAGGAAAACCTGTTTTTTCTTCTATGCTTCGGAGAAGGTGGAGCAAAACCAAGAACATTAGAGGAAATCAGAGAATATGGAAAACTCTTGAAGTAGGATCCCAAATACATACAGTTAGAAAGTATGGCATTATTAGAGTGTTGCTGTGAAGAAGCATAATGCTGGCTAAAAAAAAAAAAAAAATCTAAGAGTTCAAAGCAATTCATTTGGTTACTGCTTGTACTTCAGCTAAATGGAAAGGAGGGCAAAGCCTGAACTGATATGTTTGTATGCTCAGCTCCCTAATTTCTTGTGCCATTGTAAAGATCGGTGCAGCAGGGGAGGACAGGTGTTTGTACCAGCCAGCTACACATTTTACATCTTGAAAGATGTGTGTGATGTTGCTATTGCTCCTTTCAGAGTGAGATTACACAGTGTATTTATTATGTTGCAGCTGTACATTATCTGTAGTGGGAAAGGCTTTAAAACAATTCCATCTGTGAATTATTTTTTTTGTGTGTTCTTTTTTCATAGAATCATAGAATGGTTAGACTTGAAAGGGACCTTAAAGATCATCTAGTTCCAACCCCCCTGCCGTGGGCAGGGACACCTCCCACCAGACCAGGTTGCTCAAAGCCCCATCCAGCCTGGCCTTGGACACCTCCAGGGATGGAACATCCACAGCTTCTCTGGGCAACCTGTTCCAGTATCTCACCACCCTCACAGTAAAGAATTTCTTCCTAATATCTAATCTAAATCTACCCTCTTCCAGTTTAAAACTGTTACCCCTCATCCTATTGCTGCACTCCATAATAGAGTCCCTCCTCATCTGTCCTGTAGTCCCCCTTTAAGTACTGGAAGACTGCTATAAGGTCTCCCCGGAGCCTTCTCTCCTCCACGTTTTCACAAATCTACAACAGGATAGATGCTAAATGAGCTTTGAATGATTGGACACTTGCATCAACATTTCACTTTTGATTTTTTTTCTGAAGTTTTAAGGTTTGAACCTTTATGTATATAAAGACAAATGCTCCTGTCCTGTAACATGGTAGTGATCCAGGTCTTTGAGTTTGTGAGATGCCCAAAAACATTTTTTGCTAGTAAAAATTAATTTCCAATCAGTATGATATCACATGAAATTGAGTATTTCACTTAAAGTGAATTTGTACAAAGACCAGTTATCAATGATTTCTGAGTTCCAAATTGTACCTTTCAACTGCACACATTACAAAGACAGTAATAGGGGCATAACCCAGAACTGAGGTTTCTCATTCTGTCAGAAGTAAGAAGGTAACCTGGGTTTCCCTGCTGTACAAGAAACTGCTGGGTGGAAAAACAATTCCTCACCCAGTCATATGCTACCTGCTCTCTGTCAGAAGTGAGACATTGCTAGAAAAAAAGCACGAAGACAGGTACTGGGACTAAAAATAGAAGCAGATCAAACAAAAGGTATAAAAGTTCTTTAAAATTTAAGGACTGCTGCTTAAAGTAAGATCAGTGCTTTAAAGAGATGAGCAGCATTTTCATGCCATGTGAGAAGCTGGAATTTCAGGACTTTATAAAGATACTTGTGTTCATCTGAGGAACAAAAACAGTATAGATAATCTGAACATCTAGCCTTTTCTTGATTTTTTGTATCCATCAGTCTTAGGAATAAAATGGTCCCATTCCAATAATACCTGAATATTCTACAAACATGAATATCTAGCTCTGGTAAGTATCAGTATGCTATTTTTCCTCATTTGCTGTCTAGAAAAGTGGATGGAAAAATGAAATGGTGTGACCACAGTAACACAAAAAAATGTGACAGATAGTATAGCTTACTCAGACTAATACCCTGTTTCTGTTCACCATCATCTTATGAAAAGTGCTGAAGTATCGTTTTGGGCTGGGGATTTCATGACTGGTAAAGCACAGGTATGGGTTTAATGCTGATATCGTCGAAGAACTGTATTCTGCTTTTTCTGTCATGTGTTCCTATCCGTCTATCAAACAAAGCAGCTGAGGACCAACTGGCTTATAGCAAAGAAAATTAACATACATCACCAAACTTGGAAGACACTGAGAGGGTAAATGGCATTTGTAACCTGAAAACAGTTCGGTAGCTAAGGGTTGGTTTCAGTTCATGAAATCGTTTGTAATGCAGAATTTGTAAGAGGGAGCAAGCATCTGAATGTGTTGTGGGTAGCAAGAGCACAGCTTAAGAAAGTCTATATCGCTAATAAAGTGCAACATCATATCAGCTTTTGCCAATGAACTGGCCCATATTAAAGCGGTGTTTTATCTTTTATATTCAACTGATATTCCTTATACTGCACTAATAAAGGAGATGGCTGGAGTTAATACAATCTCTAAATCTGAGGCCACAAACTCACCCCGATCACTCACTGCTTCTGCATGGCAGAGCTGCATGAGCTGCAGGTGCAGTGTGGACTGCTTGCCACAGTAAGAGTTATGGGATTTCTACCTCTTCCCTCCCACCCATGGAGGAGGGTCTTCCTCCATGAGAATAAAGTCCTGCACTGTCCTGGAGAGTCCCTGGCCATAGAGCCTCTCCCAAGCATGTCTGAGCTGATGTGAGATGGACGGGAGCAGCGAGGAAATCTAGGGTGAATCTGACCTTCAGGCATCTATGGCCATGGACAAACCAGGCAAATACAGAGTAGAGCAGCTTTTCACATGGTGCCTTGTGCAAGGGACAACCCAGGCTCAGCTGCTCTAGAATAAAGGACTGGCAAATCCTATGCTGCTTAGCTCATGTGCTGGGGTCTCCATCCGTGCTGGATTCTTTCTATGTATTTTTTTTTTTAACCTACAGTAAGCACTTCATCATTGTTGAACTCAAGATTTGTTAACCTAGTCACTGTTTTCTGCAGGACACAATTCCTGTAAGGACACATATTTTTTTTTCTTTCGCATCACACATTTACACAAAGGGAAAGCATCTACAGCTTTTTAAAAACCTTCAGAAATGTCTCTGCTCTGTGATCATGAAGAACCCCAATCTGTGAGCTAGAAAACACAGGACATTTTTTTCCAGCAGGTCAATAAAATGATAGATGGATTTGAGTAGAACTGCAGCAGAGGGCACACACTTTATTCTCTGTAGAAATAGCTGAAAAGACAAGTTTATACTGAAGCAGATAATATTGGACTGTCTTGTAATGCACCAAAATAAACTAGAGAAGATTGTCAGAACTATGCATATTCACTTGCATCAGCTTTGACATCTCTATACAATACACATTAGGGTAAGTGGCAGATTTGGATACAGCCTCCAGCAGGGAAAAATGTAATGGTAGCTAGGTTTAGGGTAAATGTAATATATGCTGAGTTTATATTTAGATACATCAAAGCCTGATTTTCCTCTTTCTGTGATCCACCTCTCTTGATTTCAGAAGAGTTATTCCTGATTTATACTTGTGGTGAGAAGAGAATCCCACTCCTGAGACTGAAATATTTTTCCCATTATCCACTTGATGAACATTGTTGTTGTTCCTGCCAGGTGCTGAGGCCCTCTGGGGGTGTCTCAGCTCTTACTACAGTACACAGCCCACTATGAATTCTGCATTTCAGCCCTGCCTAATCCTGCAGTCCTATGAAAATGTACAAGTGGTAGAAGATTAGCAGGCAGTATTTTAATTCAGCAATCTGTATTCTACTTGGTTGTAAGTTGAAAAATTAATGTTGTTGACTCTTCCATACTCTGTTTTGAAACTCCTAGATATCTTTGCCTGCAACAAATTCTATTACAACATTACATCAACAGCAAAGATAGACTTTAAAAGATTAAGGAATTTTATAAAGACTTTTTCCAGGCACGATCAGTGCTGACCATTGATGAGCTCTAATCTCTGGGGCAAGTTTTACAAAAGAATGTAGGCATTTTAAGTTTTTGTCAGGGAAAACCTATAGCAGATTGGCACAAATGTCTAAGCAGACACCTATCTGCCCTTTTAGGTACTGGTATACCTTTGATTAGTGTGGCTAGTCTACAAACACATTATCTGAGATAAGTAAAAGAATCATATTTGAAATACGTCAGTATAAATATTCAGTTGAATATGCTGGATATAAATATTTGTTAAAAATGTTTAAGATAGTAGTGTAAACTAAAGCTACAATGGCAACCTATATATGTCTTTCACTACATACTTCTATTTTATAATACCTAAAACTGAAAACTAAATGCCTAATCACTAAAAACCTAAAAGTCCTTGTGCTGACACATTGGAGAAATCTGAAAGGTATTCAGTAGCTCTCGGAACTCTTTCGTTTCTTGCCCTGAGAGGGCTGCTTTGGCCATTAGACAGAGGTACAAACTAAAACAACTAGATCCTTGTACAGCCTCTGAAATGGCAAAAAGTAACTTCAGAGGCTGTGGTGGTTAGGGGAGCTGGTTTCACCTTGGGTGAGAACATTCCTCCAATTCAAAGGGAATTTCGGCTGTCATGTGCCCCAGGTGCTCAGGTGAGAGCTGCCTATCTTGAGTACAGAAAAGATGCTGCAGTGGCAGGGCTGCAGCATCACTGCCTGGGACCCAGGATGCAGTAGAAATATGTAACAAAAAGGCAATCTCTTTCCCAAAGAGCCTCTAGAGCCTCCACAGCACAGTTCAAGTGCTGTGACTTCAAGCTCTGAAAAAAGCTCTTAGGTGTTGTAGACATCTTGACAGGCATTTGTGTCATTTAATTGGCTGACAAATGCTCCAGCTTTTGTGACAATGATCAGGACTGAGAGAGAAAGAGTCCTGGAACAGCTGCTGCAATGCGGGATGGGGATATGCTCATTCAGTGCGACTGCTCCAAGAGATGGATAGAAAAAATTGGTGGGAGCATTCTAAAACCCTCAAGCAGGTGGAAGCATTTGTTGTTCCATTTTAAATTTGCAGACTGGTTTTCCTACAAAAACGACAACTGCAGCTCTACCACCTAAAGGGCAGGCCCAATGAAAGGAGATGTTTCTGTGCAGCTGTAGAATCACACATAAGTATAGGAGTTTCAGATCCATTACATGCCTCCCCAAGCCTTTGAGATAATGGAGCTTATGGGGTTTTTTTCCCCCATTTCATCTCTTCTGAATATCTCTGCTCTTGATAACGTCTATCCGCAGCCTTATGTGAAGGCTCATTGCCTTTAAAGGTTGCACATCTTGTCTTGGATAGTGTCTTTAATTTGGAGTTTTTTTGTCTATTACCATTGTATTGCAAAACTTCCCCTCTTTAAGGCATTGAGTTAATGTAATCAAGAATAAAATGTATGATGTTGGCCAGATTCCCTGTTACAATAAGCAGGTAAATCTCCACTGACTTTAATGGTTTCTGACAGTTGTGGATTTGATCCCATACCTTCCTTGAATAATAACATTTAAAATAATGTGAATTTAGGGTAGGGCAGGAAGCCCTGGATGAAATATCTTATTGCATTGATTTGTCTCTTATTTTCTGTCCTGTGAGAATACCCAAGTTGCAAATAAAGGGTCAAGAAGGACATTTAACAATATATGGTCTATACAGTATTAAAAGACCATCTCACAGTTAATCATATGATTAATTTCTACAAGAAGGCTCCACTAAGTCTGCAATAAAAAGAAGTAATGAGGTTTTATAATAAAATTGAAAAGCTTCTGTGATGCACGCAGAAGTCTTTTAAATAGAAAGGTAAGAAAAATCAGCTGTCTTCATTTCAGTCCATAGATTGCTGCAATAGCTTTCTCTGTGAGGGCTCTTGGGCTCTGGAATGACATCTAGCTCTGGCTTGAAATGGCCAAGTTACAGGGCATGTTTTAGGACTCTCTTTTCTTTTTGCAAGATGTATTTAAAGAGTGAGAGGAGGTTCACAAACTGTCTAATGTACTGTTATTATGTTACTGGCATTTTATTGTAAAAGATGCTGATCTACAGGAGGGTTGATTCTGAGGCGTATAGGATGGCACTATAATTGTATAAGAACTGCCTGGTTCCTCAGAGAGTCTCTGGAGGCACACATTCACATTACAAATGGCAAGTAATAAATCTTACTGTAATGCTGCAGCAGCCATTGTTGTTGTGACTTGGCACTTATGTTCTGTATTATAAGGATTTTCAGCAAGCACATTAAATTCCACTGAAAAATTCAAGATGCATATAAGGACACCTGCTTTCCTGAGGTCTAGGAAGATCAAGAATCTGTGAAAAATGCATAGTTGAAGTACAGGGCCCAGAATAAAGCAGCTGAATACTAATCCACTGGCAATCTGTGCTGTAAACTGGATTTCTTTGAGTGGTGTGGCAAACTGAACGGAGCCCACTTGTACAGAATCCAAATCATGAGGCTGTAGGGAGACAAACCTACAGCTTGTGAACCTCGCGCTCAGTGAGTTCTCTTCTCACTAGAGAAGATGGCAGCTGTTGAAAACATCAAGGAGGTCTTGTGCTTTCTGTTGGGGATCCATCCAATAAGGTAATAAGGCACATCCTCACAATGTGCCATCGTTGGTATTTCAGCTCATAGGAAGGAATTTTTCTGCCAAGTCACATTTACTGTCTCCCCTTGAGGCTAGAAATAGGCTTGACAATGCACTAGTAATCCAGGTGAACCTGACTTTGAGGTCTATTGAGTGGATTTCAGTAGCAGAGTACATTTAATGTGTACGGATATACATTTTGCTAGGTTTACCATGTCGATCTAGTCACCAGTGATTAGTCGGTATATCATATTTCTGGGACAGCAGTTACTGTGCTATTTGCTTCTTAATGTTCCTTTTTATAAGTTAAGCTATATTCTGCATAATACATCAGTTTACCTCATTGTAGGTAATCAAAACAAAAGTATATTTGGTTTGTGCCTTTGGCCAGTATTTGCACAGATGCTACTATGTAGAACATATCCAAAGTTATCAAAGTCTCCCAGGCTCCAGGAAGACCAGGCATTCCTGACCGGAGCAAGCCATTAATTCAGTGGCATACTGCTTGGCTGTAAATGCAATAGTGAAAAATCTGCAGAGATTTCCAGTCTGGTCCTCAGGGAGCAGATGTTCAGTTAAGCTCCTGCCTTCCTCTGTTCCTCACCACAACCACTGGAAACAATCACTGCAATAATACTTAGCATGATGTAGGACCTGTTTCATAACATCTCCAAGCAAAATCATAATCATATGATTGTGCATTTTGCCTCTGTTGTGGGAGGGCATTCATAGCAAATATGAAAGAGCAAGCTGATCTGCATAATAATGAATGACTTCCAGCAGCCAAATAACAGATACAGACACATTTGGATTAAAGCATGGGAGTCCTATCTTCTCGTTTCGTGCTTTAGATTTTAAGGCTGCACAAATGAACATGAATGAGAGAATGAGGAAGGTGGAAACAAAAAGAAAGTGCAGTGATGTGTTAAAATAGCAATTAAAGTTAAAACTCAGATAAAGGAATACCCAAAAAATAGTCATAAGGCTAATCTGATGGTCACGCCCATTCTGACTCCAAAATTCTTTTGGTTTATGGACATGAAGGACTTGGTGCATTTCTAGAGTCAAATATTGCTAATAAGAATCAGCAGGAACTAATTTTCACTACTTGGAATCTTTTCTGACTTTTTTCCTCAGCATAACTTTGAACACAGCCCCTTGAGACGGGGCTGTCTTAGCATTCTGACTCTTTATAAATAAAATATGCTGTTGAAATAAAAAGGAGAGTTCCTCACGTTTTATAATAAATCCACATTATTTTCTACTCTCACTCGTGTGATCTGTTTTGTGTAAACTTGCTAATTTAAAATATCTAATATAGGAAGAACTATTTAAAAATGTATGAGTTCTTGTTATTTAAAAAAAACCCAACAGTTATTTTGACCTATCTCTATGTGCCAGAAGTATTTTGGATTTGACCAATGTGTGTGTTTCTAGCAAAACTTCTACACAACTCCAGTACTTAAACCCAACAATTCTACTTAAGTTTACAGAGTCTTTTTTAGGGTCAGAACCTCGCTTGGAGTTAAAATGTGTCTTTCAGCTGGTGTTCAGAAGTAAGAGGAGTGTCATGCTTTTTGCAAGTAGAAAGGTCTTTAGGGAATTCTGTGATAACTGTTCTTCAGAAAGACCATCAGATTCTGACTGATTCATGTAGAAAATGTCTTCAGGCAGATAAAGTACTTTGAGGACCCCTATGAACTTCCATACAAAGTTTCTCCCTTTAGTTTACTCTAAAACCATTTTTTCCCCTCTTAAAAAAAAAAAAAAAAAAGACATACAGGCAAGAGGAAGACATCTACAGAGATCTGTAGATCTACAGAGCTGGGCAAACTAGAATGAAAGCATTGCAAATATGCAACCAATAAAGTGAGCCATTTGAGTGGGCTAGCCATATAGTTGCATGCAATTCCAAACATTTACAATGAAACAAAGCTAAATATTTTTTTAGAAGCAAAGAATTGCACAGAATGTCAGTGTCTGCAAGTCTCAGAAAGCACTTATGATTGAATATCAGGCAGCAACTGATCTCTGCATTTGTAGTTTTGTTTCCTATTATGGTTTTTACAGCATGCTGAGATAAATTGATGTTTCTGCTAAAGGGATTACAGACCTTGGAAATCTCCTCCACTGTAGAGTCTGCCTTTAAGAAAGCATTTCTTGTGAGACCTACCCTAATGCACTAAATACCCTTTTAGATTGAGGGCAAACTGGAAGTACTTTATGATCCCTCTTCTGCATCACTTAATAATAGTAGGACAAATCCCAGAGTCCTTATAAAATCATTACTGAAATCATTAAGCATTTTGTCTGATTAGGGATTGACTGTAAACTGACCAGAGCCTTCATGACTTTTCCTCATGGGACTACGAAGGCTGATCAAAGTTAGATTACTAATGCTGTGTGACTTATTCCCTTATGACTAAAAGGGGCACAAAACCAGGTTGAAACAGGAGACAGTCATCAATTCTAAAATATTGGAAAACTTGTTAATCTAAGAGGCACAAGTGAAACATATGCATGTGTATTTTACTTTCGTGTATTTCATGCATGTGTAAACATGCACACATTTTCATTCTCGTGTCACTGTGAGCACATAAGCATGCAAAACTATGGAAAACAGACAGGATTATGTTATCTGCAATACTGATCTTGATGAAATACTAATACTGAAATACATAACAAAACACTGCCACAAAAGCATCAGGTGTACAGTGTCACATACACCACTTCAAACTACGGAAAAACAGTTCACATGGGTCAAAAATTATGGAAATTTTCCTCTATGTATATATGAACTTTTTAAAGTTTGGTATAAAGGATGTAGGCAGCGTGTACTTGTCCATGGCTGTGAAAGGGAAATTCTACTTTGCTGTGAGCATAAAACTTTATTATTTGTCATTGTATCTGCCCTGCTAATATTAACATTGGCTGCTTTCCCCATACTACATGAAGAGGTAAGCAGTTGGCAGTCCTGGTGACAATATGTAAATTACTCAGAGTGAACCTAATCTTGTATAATAAATGCCAATTTGACTCTAAATTTGTTAACAATATTTTAATGTGGTAATTGAGGTCAAGGGAGACTCCAGTTAAATGCTAAGCTATCTATAACTGTCAATGTTAAATAGTACTTAGGTATCCTTGCTGAAAATCAGATATCCAGGTTAACATATATCATTGGGATTTTGCAGCCAGAAATCAAATAAACTGTATTAGTCTTGGCAGCATGTAAGTATATTAGTTTATAAATGTGCAGCTGCAACTATCCATAGCTTTTTGGACTTGTTTTGTATCACAACAGACCAGTAATTGCACTTTTTCCTGTTCTGTATATAATTTTGATTAGAAATCAAGTAATAAATACGTGCCTAAAGGCTTCTGGAAATTAACTGGCATGTTTCTGTTCTGTCAGCTGATTGACGAGGTTCAATTTTAACCAATTTTATTCACAGTTTCACTTATCATTGCTTCTTTAAAAAGCTTTCCAACATTGTGATAGACATGCAAGTGATGAACTTCTATAGCAACTACACTGGACTGAAAGGATTTTGTCTATTAAAATGTTCTGCTTTTCCCTGAAGGTGTTGGCATTCATCAAAAACGTGTAGGTAATTGTGAGTCAATGTGTGTCCATTCTTTTTTTACAGCTTTGATGTAACTGCAGCAAGTTTGGGTGGAAGTTTTATGCAATAACCTCCCTCACTCCCCTTCCATTTAACATGGACTGTAAACATGCAGAGCCCTACCTTTCCCTTGTACCTAGGACCAAATGTATAAGAGATAATATGAACAGGGGTTTTTTAGGCTCAAGGATGTCTAAAAATGTCTTTTTTTAAAAGTGTGGAAAAGGTTGGGTGTTTTGTTTCAGTTGAGTGCATTTTTTTGTGAATGTTCCAGCTGAGTGTTATTTCAGCCAAAGGAAACTTGTTCCAATTTCCTGATCCTAGTTTTGTTCCTTGTTAAACACTCGCTATGTTCAGCATAAGGGAAAACACCTTCTGCAATGGAAATCAACCTTCTTCAGTGTCATTAGCCCCCCTCTTTGTCAGGGAAATCATCAGCTGAGAATAGTAGCCTGTCTCCTTACACTACACAAGGTAGCAGAGAGCAGCTCTGGGACCATCAGTGTAGCCTCCTGCATGATGTGGGTGGAAGAGATTATGTAAAAAAGGCAGCACAAGTCTCTCACTTTGCCCAGTCCCACGTAAGGAGAATAGTGTCCTTATGACAAAAAGGCTTGGGAAATCCCTATGCAGCCCTTTGCACTGACAGGGACTTCCTGCATGCTGTGGGATAAGTTACAGAATTTCTTTGCGCCACCCCAGTGATGGGAAAATGCAGAGCTATCTATCATATTCTACATGCACAGATACTGCTCTTTAAAATAAGTCCTTGGATATTTCACGTACTGAGTAGGGAGCTACTGATGAAGTAGACACAAGGCTATGCTGGATGAGGAGGAGATGGGTTTACCATACTACAGAATGGCAAGGAGTTCAGTAATAGAAATAATTTTGAAGTAATAGGTGTGGAAAATGTGATCGTCCTAGCTCATTTGGTTCCAACAGCACCTGCACAGGATAGACAGCAGCTGCTTCTCCAGCACTCCCTACATCTGGAACCCTGCTCTTAGTGGAGGACTGCATGTGTTAATTACCTAATAATAATTATTTCCAATAGGTTTTGATGAATTACTGTTTAATCCAGGATTTCAAACCTTAATAAACAATTCCTATTCAATTTTGATTCCAGGAAGGAAGGGCAAAATCTTGTTTTATCTGACCCTCTAAATAAAAAACATTGTCTTCAATGCTCAGGACTCATACTTTGTAGGTAGCATTATCATATATAATAATGCCCTGAAATCTATCCCAGTTAATCTGGTTGGCTTGGGTTTTGTTTAGCACCTTGTAAACTTTGCAGATCTTATAGGTTTGCACTGACTGAATCACCAGATAAGTAATAGCTTCAATAAAATCTCCTTTCGTGGAAACACTTCAAGAGCAAATTTACAGAACAAGTAAAAAAGTTCTGTATATAATCCTTTCCCTCCTTGTTAATGCTCGTACAGGATAATGCTACTGTAAAGTATGTTCTTCCAGTGAATAAGTGTACTACATGATAAATCAGTTGACAAAAAGCTGATGTTAAATTTAAGCTGATTGGATCATTTCTACTTCTACTGATTTCAGGCTCCTTTTGCAGGCAGTGTGGATGTTTGTCTGGGGGAAGAAGGGAAGGTCTGGGCAACAACTTTAGGATTTAGCCCCTGGGCTTCAAAATGGATTTAATAAAAGCAAGTAATAACCTGCAATACGCCATAAACCCTGCAAGGTATGGGAGAAAGAGGGTTGGCTGAAAATGACTGTACTTTTCAATACCAGTGTAGTGCGGGCAATTCATAGTTAACAAAGTAAACCTGGAAAGACTGATTCAAATCCCATTGAAGTCAGTGCTTGTTACATAGACTTTGAATCAGGTGGGTGGTTTGTGCATTCACTGGTCAGCATAAGATTTCTAGAATTGTCACTCATTCTGTGTTAGTGTGGTTATAATTTCACTAGTTCCTGAATGCATTAAAAATGTAGCAACACAGATGTTAACAGTTAGTCCTTATCTGCCTGTTTGCAAATTACACTCCTTCATGTATTACTGTGGCACCTGAACAAAAGACTGTGATATAATCTGGAGAAGTAGTGCTATCAAAATCCTCATATAAATACACCAGGACTGAATGCAGTGTCCTGATTATCACACTTTCATATGTTGTTTAAGAATAATGTCCTTGTCTTTATTGGGAGCCAGGGCTGACATACAAAGCCATTATTAGTAGCTAGGCTAGAGCAGCTGGAGCAGTGCAATGGCGCTGAATGCAGAAGCAGCAGTTCAGGCACAGAGCATCTTTTGTCTAGTGGTATTTCCTGCTCATCCTCAGGGGAATCCAACTAAACCCTGGACATTCAAACCCAGAAAATTGCTCTGGCCTTGGCTAGACTAATAGAAGTCAAAACTTCAATCAGGCACTTATTAGTTACTTTGCGCACGTGATATAAGGTGCCTTTGTTGGTGGCAAACAAGTGCAATTGCAGTTTGGAATTGACAATGAATTTTTTTGCTATCTTTGACTGCTCAATATAAGGTTAGGACTGGGTCATGTACCAAGGCTTTTACCAAATTAGTGCTATCAGGGGAATTACGCTTAAATGGAATTCTTTCTCTCTAAAAAAGTCTTCTATTTTTTTCTCTACATTTTCTCTTTGTCAGTTGGTATGAGTATATAAAATAATTCAGACAAGTCAACAAATGAATCAATACATAAAATACCATGTTTTGAAAGAGAGACAGTGCTGTTTGCATCAGATCTTGTGCTGCTTCTTCAACCTGAAAGTTCTAAGCAGCTTCTGCTTTTTATCAGTCTTTGAATAAGATTTTCCAGCATGCCTCTTGATAGGAGATCCAAGTTTAGGTTAGATCTAGGATGTTTCCCTGAATTTAAAAAAAAGTTTTATTGAGCCCTAAGTAACGTTGTGAAATACCTACCATCAGCAATTCTGCACTGCTATCATGAGAAATCATTCACACGCAACTCAGTTAAATGCCACTGCAAAGGTGTAGCCACATAAAGACTGTTCCTTTGTAAATGAAATCTGTAAGAATGCAATGAAAGCTGCACCTTGTGCGCTTGCCCTTCAGGATGATGCTTGATAACATGAAATGACAAAGCTGTTCTTTCCCCAAAGGTTATTCCAGGAGTAGGTAATTCCCAGAAATAGGAAAGAAAAACAGTATATAAGCAATACAAGTATTTAGTGAAGTTCCACGACAATATCAGACTTCAGATTCCCAGATTAGAACAATAGACAAGTTTGAGCATAGACTTTCCAACTTCATAATTCATGGGCTGGTGGATGCAGAACTTGTATTTGACTGAGGACTCCAAATCTCATTGGAAGTAATTGAGGATTGGTATCCCTTTAGATTTGCCTGAGACAGAAAGAAAACCTTTTGAAACTACCTTATTAAATGCTTCATGCTGACCACAGAAGTCATGGTCAATGCTATGAAAAGGAACCTGTTAGAGTCATTTAGGTCCTCAAAGCTTTTATCTCAGGTAAGAGTTATAACTGATATTCATGTTTCCTTAGATGCATCTCTGCCATCTGAGCTGAGACTGCCAGGAATCTGCAATATTCAAACAAAAATGGGTTTTTCTCACAATTACATGTTAATCATTTTCTTAGACTTGGGGTTTCCTGTTTGTTGTCCCCCTCTCTTTTTGATAACACTTACATTGGCAATATACAAAGATAACTCTAAGCAATAGTATAAGTGAAGAATATTTCTAATAGAAAAGGAGAATAATTTTAATTTAATAACATGGCACTATCAGCAATAGGGAGGGAGGTAAAGTTGCAGAAGCAGATCATATGCTCTGAAAGTTTAAAATTAAAGGAAACCGAAGAATAAAAAGAAGTCTGGGTAATAAGGTTCATAACTTTTTTTTCTACAGATTTAGCATAAAGCTAGCTTTCAAAAGCAACAATAGATAATAAAAGGTATAAATGATCTATCAACAGAAGCTCACATGTCCTAAATGGCAATGTACAGGTTTTCTATGTGATGATGGTTCTTTTTTATTATATTAACAACATTTTGCATGTGTTTAATCAATGGACTTTTAATCAATTAACTTGATTGTATATGTGAGCTTATTTTGATAATTTTTTTAATATACGCTCATTTTAACTATGCAAGCATAGGCTGGTCCTCAATGATCTCTAATTTGAAAGGAGTGCTTTCACCGCTGGTAAGAATTTAATTAAGTTTTTATATTCTTCATGACTAGGAAATAAGTGTTTGTTGTCCTACCACCTGAATGAATTGTGCATGATTCTGGAATAGTGAAGACTTTTCTCTCAAAATATCTGACAATTAAACCCCATCAAGAAGTTCAAGTATATCTGTATACTGGTTCTTGATTGACAGCAGTTCATAGATTGCTAAAAATTTTTGTGAAGATGACACTGTGTAAATAGTTCTCTTCATTAGAATATCATATGACTTGATTATTTTGTTAACTCTTGCATGATCTTCTTTGAAATTAAAAAAAGAAAATAATTTTTACTAATATCAGTTATGTCAGCGTCTTCTCTGGTCAGCGTTACCCAATCTGGTTGGGTGAAATAATTTTAAAATGCTCTTAGAATATTGCCTTTAGAACAAGCACTTCTGTACAAGTAAATGTGAACTTTTGCAACCTAAGGAGTGAAGAAATGCTAGAAAATGCAGGAAAATGCAGTGGTAGGTAATTTCTCTCTAGGTGTATTTTCACAGCGCATACATAAAACCAAGACGATGCAGTCTGTTTGTCAGCCCGTTTTTAAATGCCGAACTTCCTCCATGCATCACACCAGAGAAGAGGTGGTGCAGACAGTGCTGTGGTCCATGTACTCTTATGTCCTTACACTTATCACAGACTTTCTCGCCCTATTGGTCTCCATTTCTCAGTAGTACAAGGGTAGGTGAGGAACTTCATCTATGTCCTTAATGCTTACCACTTCGCAGTTTAGAAAACAGAGATGATCTACTGGGGTGACACTCTGGGTCTTCACTGCAGCTGCAGGTTTGAAGTCTTGTTCTTCCAAGTGTCCTAAGAGGTTCTCATATGCTTCTTGATTGTCTTCTGGGAATTCTTCAGGAAAGGAGAGGCTGACTTCTCAGACTCCCTCACCTCGCTGCATGATTCCCTGCAGTCCAGTTTCTAGGTCGTCTTCACAGCCAATTCTTAACCTTTCTGACACTGTCTCTCTTATCTGGACCAACCATAGAAGGATCTTCAGCAGTTCTTGTTACTTGTCAAAATGGGTTTCATGGAGATTGTCCTCATCCTGGATATCTATAAGATCCTCAGGGACTAACTTCCTTTTTTGTGTTTCAAAGTCCATCAGCTTAGGATGTATTGGTTGACTGATTTCTGTTCTCTGCAAGAGCCAGTCTCCAAAGGTATTTCGGAGACTATGCCTAGAACAAAACCTACTGTGAAAGAATGCTCAGAGTTTAATATAAAGCTGGCATTTAGCAACACAGAGGGTGTTAAGGTTTTACAGTAAGAAACGATTTTGTTTAATGTTAGTTTTTTGATACAGGAATAGGAAAGAGACCCAAGAAGATGCTGCAGTAACTAGTTTTGAGGTTTTGATAGTTTTCCTTAGACATTATTCCTTTCAAGGCTTTATGGATTTTTTGCAATTCTGCTTTCTCTTCTTCAAGCAATAGCTGAAGTTTATAATCATTTGTAGGTTTTGACAAAAATCACTATGTAAAGGAGCTGTACTGCATATTTACAAATTTACATATTTACTTTGAGCACCTCTGCACTGGTGCAGGTGAAATAGGTATGCATTTTCAGATCGGAGTGAGGATTATGCCTATTATTGGCGATTAATGGTGGCAATAGAATGGCAGGACCTATAAAACGCTGACATCAGATTCTTTTTGCGTGGACACCCCATGGTCTTGATAGAATTTCCAATGCCATTATTTTTCACAGTACTTTTGTGTATTTCCTTTTCTAATTTCTCTTTTGTATGTATCCCAGGAAACAGATGTGTTTGGAAGTAAAGGTGTTAGTTATGACAATTTGTACAGATTTATTGACTTTCAAAATGTAAAATGGCTTAAAGTGTTGATTTGAAATATCAGTAATGGGTGTTATCTTGCAATTATCAGAGCTGGCAAAGAATAGAAAGAACTCTCTTTTACACTAGTAATAAACTCTTGCAAATTTGTAATTAACAGCTGCACCTTCAGAGTCACATTTTTAATGACTTGAAAATTTGCCAATTTGTTTTTATGTATGTGAAAAGGAAAAAGAACTATCACAGAACAACCCAGCTCCAAATGCTTGCCTTGAAATCTAGTGCTATACAATGTGATTTACAAACATTATGTCCAAGTTTGTAATATTTGCTTCTTTGATAAAACTTGATAAAAGTCAAGTTTCATCCAATATTGAATTTTTATGACTACTTAGAAACGCCTGAAAGTTTCTTTCAAAATTGCTGCTGACAGACCTTTTAACTACAGAAGCACATTAAATTCACTATAATCAGAATGCAATTATTAGATTTATATTATAAAACAACTGTGTTACTGCCTACAAATAATATGAAAGAAAAAAGGAAATAAAAATTACCTATCTTAAATAGTAGGAAAACAGTGATTAATCATCCGGTTCATGTAAACAGGGTTATTTTTCTTTTTATAACATGACATTGAGCCAAAAGTATGTGATTGATTTTATAAATCAGTCACTACCCTGTTCATACCATCATTTTTTTTCTTTTAATGCACTCTGCATTAATATCCTGCCTCTGGCTTGTTTCATTTAATTTCTTCCTTGCCAGTAGAAAGTAAGCAGCTATGTATGTTTGAAGGCAGTAAGCACTTCTCTGCAAAAAAAAAAAAAAAAAAAAAATAAATGAAAAATAAAACCCACAAGAGAAAGTAGAATTTGGGGAGCTTCCAGTGGGAATTCAACGATAAGCATGATAAGCTTGTTTTGTGTTTGGAACTAAAGAGTTAGATTTTCTGTTAGGCTTTCAGAAATTGCTCCTGCAATAATAGCTTTACTGCTGTTAAACCTCTCACATAATATGCAACACCTTTCTGACTCTTTATAAGGATTTCCAATATCTAGCAATGGTAGATAACACTCAAGACTACATCCTGACCTTCAGCTCTATGACTGACTAGGCCATTTTTTCACTGTCCTTGCGTCCTTGTGAAGCACTAAGGTTTTTCTGAACCTTTGTTTTTATTCTGATTGCTAACCAGGCAATAATTCAGCTAGCTTCTCACTTGGTCATAGAAACAGGGAATTTCAGCGAGGCATAAAGCTAGAAATCCAACCAGAGACGATGTGAACTACAGTTTGAATTCTGTTTTATTTGCATTAAACTATTTATTGGCCCCAAGTGCTGGAGCTCTTCATAATCCATTTGATAAATTCATAATAATTATCATAAATAATTATAGTACAGATTTGTTTGTTGTCACCGGCCCCTTTTTACTCAACATATTTTTTCTCGATCCATTAGTAAAATGTTATTTCTACTTTATGTCACTGTATCCCTGGTCTTGTAAGAAGGCAGGTACTGAGAGCTTTAGCATACTTTTTAATAGGCACTGACGAGAGTCTCAGATATTTTTCAAGTATGGTCTGTAAAGCTCTTTTAAGAGATTCTCCTGTTGCCTACTTGAGACCACCTACCCTGGTCTGTCTTGTACTGTGATATGGATTGCACTGCTACATTTAAGTTGCTTCTAAAATTCTTCTGGGAAGTCCTCTTTTCCTTACAGTTGTTGGTTTGCATATGATAACTTCTAACTCTTTCTACCAGCATCTAGTGCCCACATCCTAAACACGTTCAACATGTCCTCCTAATTCCGGAGAAGACAAGTTTTTGGCTAAGACTTACTGAATTTCTTTCATGATGAAGTTTCTCCATTTAACATCCAGTATCTTTCATAAATGCATATGTTTTAAAAGATATCTTGTTTCCTGCCTAATGTTTTAGTAGATCTCCACTTCTATCCAGCTTCGTGTTAACATTTGTGGGGTCAATAATATAGATTGGTCTTGGCACTTGGCTCTTTCAGATGCCCTCATACTGGTCTGTCAAGTCATGATGCCTTGGCTTGGTTTGTTGTTGAAACTGCAAGAAACGTGGAGTTATACTGAAGTGAACCTGAAGAAATGCAGTATTAAATCAGCTTGCAATTCTTTTACTGTATATTTCTATAAACACCACGGTAAGTGTATTGCATCAAGAATCTCTCATGCCGTTTTAGTAACAGAATGGTGTAGCGTTTATCTATGTATTTGTGTAACTTTAGAATTTCCTATTCTTTGCGTGTGGAAATTAGTCTTGTTATCTGCTAACAAAACTTAATTCCGCGTTTCTTACAGCTGGTTAAAAGATGGTGCTTGTCTTAGTATTTATTTTTTGTGTCCTTTTAATTCATCTGTCTTCAGTTTCTGGGTTTCACTCTAAAAGCCTACCAATCTCTGCTTCCCATGGTGGTTATATAAAAGCTATTCTTTCTCCTTATCTTGTGCTACTTTATGCTTCTTGCATCTTGCCAAAATTATCCATTTTAGACCAGTGCCTTTTTCACACTATTCCTTTCCCTACACCTGAGTTTCGTATCTTGTAGTGCTTCCAGAACTTTAGTTTTGCTCTTCAGACTCAAAACTGATTTGGAAATCATTTCAGTACTAATTTGGCTGTACACGTACTCATTTCTTTTTTCCTAGAGCATATGGCACAATGTGCACATGCCTCACCTTATGTTGTAGATCCCTAGGATGTTCTCCCCAGGAAAATATGAGCCTGTTTCGCCATTAGTCCAGCTGCTTCATTGCCAGGGCAGCTGGACAACATCTGGTGGGTGTATGTACATCCAATGAGACTAAGATGGCTGCAGTATCTCAGCTGAGCCAGCAACATTGTCACCACCTGGAAAAGCCCTTAGACCTTTCTCACTCACACAGTATGAAAAATGCCTATCACTTTTATTGTAGTGCTGTGTACATGCTCACATCCAGGAAAACTAGCCTATTCTTCCTCTTCAGTTATGTGTTGTTCTGTTTCATGGGCTTATTTAACATCTGCTGGCAAATAGCTTTTACATAGCAAAAGGCAGAGGTGGCATGGTTGTGTTAGAGTAGCAGGCATTTTTTAAAGGTTTTATGTTTGGAATGGAAAAAAGGCTAACAGCTTACTACTAACCACATGATCAGAGTAGTTAAATGGACAGCCCTGGACCACATATTTAAAACTGTGGCAGTAGATGTGGGGCTGTTTGTTCAGTGCTATCCCATCACAGAATTACACAGCTCGCTGTGGTTGCAGTCTGATAATTATTATTGATTCGCTCTCAGGCTGTCAATCTGGGGACAGCGCTAAAGCAGTCCATGATGGACAGAAAGAGGATTGGACAGCCACCATCCAACGAGGAAACTTCATCTTGAAAATGAACTTAGATGAGATGGTGCTAGTGGATAAGGGTAATTGATGATTGTTTCAGAGTGGAAGAAGGGGAAAAAAGAGAGATAAAAAATTTCTCTTTGGCATTCATCCTTAGTGTCCTGTAACACTCCAGGGACTGTCTGCAAACTCTATAAAGTTTAAAGTTTCTGTTTTCAATGGTTCACCAAATATACTGCTCTTACTATAAGTAGTGATTAGCTTAGGGTCACCAGGATCCATGAGAAAGACAGAAGAGTACCTCAGGGAAATAAATTTTCCCAGCCCAGACGTGTTATCTTGATCTGCTTTTGAGTTCCTAAACATAAGCAAATCTTAGCACTCTTAGGTTATTAGCACTATGGATCACTATACTAAAGACTTGCACCTGCAGTAATGAGACAGTTACAAACTGTATTTTGAAGCATCTGTACTTATTGTATATTTCTTTATAAATCTCCTCTAATTAACTGTCAACTCATGAGACAGTACACAGTCATAACAGAAGTGCTGGACAGTGTAAGACAGCCAGAGTTTTATTTTATGATGTGGTCAGCCTTTGTATTTTTAAAACATCATACAAAATGCTTGAGATGGAGAAATCAGTGCAGATGAAATAAAAACACCTACCTACACATCTTGATCTATCTTTTTAGCTGAATTCTGCCCAAGCTTTTATTTCAGCACTGATAATGCTGGTTGCAATTTCCTCTGCTCTTTTGCTAACTGAAGTTGAGCCATTGTGCTTCAGTTGGGGTTTTTCCTTGTTGGTCATCTTGCCATGTACAGGACAACTGGGACCCTACATCTCCTTTAAATTCCAGAAACCACAGTGTGTGAATTCAAAAGTGCCAGCTGGAAGCATGCACTATTGATGTGGCTGCTGACTGGCAGGGAGGCAACAAGTACCTCTGAGCCTCTCCTGAAAAATAAACATCTGGGCAGAGGGGAGAAAATGAGGGCCCTTCCCTCTTCAGAAACACCAGACTTATTTTGATATAAGTGCTGCAGATGGAAAAAGGGATAAACAGTGTCTTTTGCCAGCTCTGATGTCTTCAGCATGCAGGGAGTGCTCAAACCATCTCCTCCTCCTTGGCAGGACACCAAGGGGGTTGCTTTCAGCCCCAGGGCTTGGGGTGAACACTGCAGACTTGCTCGTAGGGGCGACTTCTTATTGGCTTTTTTGTACAAATATTTTTTTTGTGTTACCTTTCAACCTAGAAGCAGCTGCATTAATATAAGTATTTTCCCTGGTATTTCTTTGTTGTTTGACTGCTGTAATATTAAACATCAGTTGTAACTGAAAGGGAACCATGTATTAGGTTCAAATTCACTTGGATTTTCATATAAGCCCTCTTGGGGGCTATCTTAAGTGCCTAAGCTACGAGGCCAGTCTTTCAAGATTTTTGTAGAGGAAGAGATGGGCTCCTGCCGAGGACAAGTCTGAGCAAGTGTCTTATTTATGTGACCTGACTCAATTCCTTGAAGAGATTTTCTGTCCTTTTGCTATGTGATCAGAGATTGTCAGTCAGAGCAGAGATCTTAAGGCAGCTCAGATGAACAGCAAAAGCAACCCTTCCTTTCTGGTGTCTGTCATTGTTTCCAATCAGTGATATCATCCTCCACAAAACAGTATGGAAGAGTGAAATGCAACCAAGAGGGTGCATTCCCCTTCCTGACCTATCCAGTAGACATGAGGAAGGGTACGTCCACTCTTACTGGTGGTGGAAGGGGAAAAAAGGATTTACCTTTAGGGCCACAGGGCTGCCTTAAAGGAGTGTCAGCAGAATGGAAGGTGTAAGCCCAGGGAGAAGGATTTATAATCTTCTTTGCAGGTAGCCAGGAAAGTTTATACTCTGAGATACCTAGAAACTGGTTAACCTTGCTTTCCTTTTATATTCTTTCTCTTTAGATGAACTTTCAGATAAAGCAAAATTGTATTAAACTTTTCATTACTGGACCTCAGAAATAGCAGAACAAGAATATATCAAACCTGATAAACATTTGCTGTCAGTCTGGGACTAATTGTACCAGCCATCAGCCAAGAAGACTAAGTTTATCCTCAAATTCTATGATAGAGCAGATAGGGCTTTGAAATGAAATTGCCTGGATTTATGTGGGGAAAATGAGGACTGTGATGGACAAAGCATCATTCTGTCATTTGTGACTGTTCAACATTGCCAGGGTTTTTCCTGGATCGCTTCAAGAATTAGCTAGGGCAGATTATAAGGCAAGATCTTCTGTGTGGCCACTTTTTTTCAGATATCTCAAAGGCTTCTAAATCCAGTTGTTTTCTTAACTTGCCTCCATGATCCCCTACAGTCCACGGTGCGGATAACGTTTTGATTAGTCCTACCCTTCTGAATTAACATCATCCTTGGGAAATTAATACTGTCCACAGAGGAACACTGTGCAAAGGTTCTTTCCTTTCTTATCCCTCTGAATGTTGTCCCTACAAAGACTGAGTATGAGGCCAGGAGAGATTTTCCAGTGTGCCTCCAGGGACAATCACATAGTACTTGCTCTGGAATGGCATTTGGTTATTGTCAGATCTGCCACGGCTTCACCAGGGTCCCCAAAGCAGCAGAGTTTCACCTTTCAGCAACAGAGAAGGGCCTGAGCAGGGTGTGAGAGGAGCCGCCTTGTCACAGCAAATGTGGTAATGCCATAGCCTGTTGTGATCCCTGTGTGCAAAGTGAACTTGCCTTGTCTAAAAAGGATTACCGAAATGTCATATTGGAGTGAAAAAATCAAGCCAACTTCTCAAAGACTGATTCCTTTAAAGCTGTTGTAATCAACATGTGTTTTACGTGAGATCGGAGATTAGGGTGCTGTTTGTACTTGGATCTTCTGTTTCATTGGCATTAGTTGGTATGGTTTTACTGCCCTGCTGCCCTTTCTAGAGCTAGATGTGGTGTTAGCAAAAATATCAGACTGGAGACAATGGGACACAGCTGGGGTGTGCAACAGACCATGCACTCCATGATCAGAGAGGATGTCCAAATGTTGATGCTCTGTTTATAAGTTTTCGTTTGTGTGGGTCAGGTGGTATTCTGAACTCTACCAGGCTGCCCAGTTGTGTTTCTGTATACAAGTGCTTGTATTTAATGCCTGTGATGCCCTGAGTCTTATAAGTTCCCCTTTTATCCATATTTGCTGACTTTCATGGTCACGGCAAGGTCTGTCTAACCGTACGTCCTTTCCCAGAAATTGTGAATTGAATAAGGCTGTGTAAGTTGAAGAATTGTTTCTCTGATAAGATTGTGGTTTTTCACTGTTGGTATTCATTTGTATCTTTATTATTTATATTAACTAGCTTTCTTGGCTATCCCTACTTGTGGCAACAATAACTGCTAGTCCTGGGCCTGGGCCAAGCTGCGTAAAGGGCAGGAGAAAGCAGTCAGCTGTCCACAGACTATTTGTGTATCGCTTAGAAATGGCTTGAATATCACTTTAGGTACTGCAGCCTTGGAAACCGTGGCTTTGATAACTTCTGTTATGACTGGGTTGCTTTGTGACACAGGTTATTGGTTTGCAGCCCCCTGTCCCATCTAGGCTGCAAACTAAGGAACTGAGCTAGCCTCAGGGCACATCAGAGAAACATAATTCCTCCCATCTTTTATCTGCTGGGCAGTAGAAAGAGTGTGTGGCTCTATAGATGCTTGCTTATAGGAAATAACATCCCATCCTGTGAGTTTGTCAGCCTGGCTCTGCCCAAGCCTCTTAAATCCCTCCCAAAATTAGAGAGCTGAGGGTCTCTGGGGCCATATGAGGATTATATGCTGTGAGCAGCAGGTACCGGAGGCTACAACAATACATTTTTACTCTCCTGTGAAGGTTTATAGCGCAGGTCATGCTTTGACTTTAGGGGCCATTTTCTCAAGTTACAAGCTGTGACTTGAGGACTTCAGCAGGAGCTAATCCCATGTCCTGGTAAATTCCTCCAAAGGTAACATAGAAAAGTAGAGGTGAAGGCATGGCAGTAGTGGTGATGGCTTTACTCTGAGTGCTGCGCCAGAGTAGAGGAATAATTGACTGTCTTGGGCAAATGATGGGAGATCGCTGTGCTCTGACAGGGAAGTATGTGCCCCTCTCACTCATAACCACTGGAAATGGAAAATGGTGGGTACTCACTGAAACGAGTAATACGAGGAAGAGACTGTTCCATTGGCTCCTTTGAAGAACACCAGTGATTAATGGGTGTCAGCACCAGTATTTTCTCCTAGCACAAAGAGTCCCTGCGTGCTCTTACCCGTGAGGGGCATGGGGTTACAAACTGGTGTGTGGGGTGCATTTTCTGGAAGCTAGAAGCCTGCAATTGCTGGGAAGAAAGCTGCAGCTGAAAGTATTGAATTTCTTTAGATCCCTAAGCAGACCTGCACGTATAATAATTGATCACAGAACACTGTAGGCTGGTCTGAGATGTGCAGAGATGAGGCAGAAAAAGGCGCCATTCCTCAGCCGCCTCATTCTGCTTCTTTCTCCATCACGCTATTTGTGCCGCATCTGCTGCTGTGGGTTTTTCAAGCATTTCCCATGCCTCTGACCATCACGTGACAGCTGTTGCCAGATGATGACCGTCACTAAAGCCTGGCCTTCATATCTGTGTGCATATGCATGTTGTTAATACCATAGTGTTTTAGATGAGTCCTTTGAGACTGCCACCACTACTTTTCTCTTACAGTACCAATATAGTATTCTGTGCACTCATTAGGAAGAAGGATTTTTTTCAGGAATTAGGAAGCTTTTTCCCCAAGGCTCGGTGGCCTAAACTTAATATTCTGCACTGAGTAGTTTAATAAGTTTCAACAGTTTTCTAAGAAGCAGCATTGCTGCTCTCCTAGTAACAGGGTAATAATCCAAAATAAGGCTCCCATGCCACTGTAGGTATAGAAACCAGTGTGATACTTATTCCCTATGTGTTGCCCCTCTGAGTTGTCAGATATTCCACAGAAGCACCATCTCCTGATTTCTGACTTGAGTCGGGGTGAGGGGTGGGTACTAGCCTCATGAAAGGAGAGCACGATAATCCTATAAATGGTTGGGACACACTTGTACATCATTTGAATGAGACTGTGTCAGTCAGCAGGTAAGCAGTTTTGTAATAGAAAAGAAACTGGTTTGCAGGAGCTACCCTGCAGTCCCACTACTTGGAGCAGGTGTTACGATAAGATAATGGTCTCTTGTAGTAACCCTTGTGAATCACAATCCTTGAGGAAAAACTAGGGACAAGCCCTTCAAATTGGGTTTCAAAAGCATATAAAGAGTTGACCTTACAGAGGTAGTTCAAGGAATAACCTAATCTTTCTGTCCCATATCCCCCCATGTACAAAAGCTTGCCTGAAATTGAAAGGAGGGGGGGAAAGCTTGTAAAGGCAATGTTGATACCAAATAAAGAGACCAGTGTCCCCACAAAATCATTTTACAGCCTCTCTCTGCAATCTGCAGAGGATTACAGGTTTGCAGCATGTTTATGTCTGGCTGAGACCAAGGAGGGTTTGCTGCAAAATGGTTATCGGTATAGAATCAAGGCATAAACAACAGCACCGAAGTAGAAAGCCTAACGATTCGAATGAATTGAGTGGAAGAAATGATGCGTCTTAAAGACAGTGTTGCTTGAAGAAAATATATTTTCTGCTGGGTTTTTTTTTTCCATTATTAAGCTATAGTAAACTCACGTACACTCACAGACTTGCTTTCTGCAAAACTAACATAATTTTAACAATTAAAGATTGAAGTGTGGACTTCTGAGATGATCCCTTATGACCTACACTTTATTAGATTTATGTTACCTTTTGATATGTTCTATTTGCTGGAAGCCCCAGCATCCTATCATTATGATTCAAACAGGCTTTGCTCTCTGCTCACAAATAATTGATGCTCCCTTTGCACAAAGCATAGTTTTCAGCTGATAAGCAGCAGGGTAATTGGCACCTTCACAGGATATTAGGCGGAAAAAAAAGCGTCACACTTAGCAGACAGGAAGCAGACAGGAAAAGGTAACCAAATAATTGTGGTAGTATAAGCGGGGCTAAATGCTACTTGACAAGTTCTATATGTTTGCACTTCCTGTAGTAAATATTAAGATTTCTATTTATCAGCAGAGGGGTGGGGATGTTGGGGGGAGCCTTTGCAACATGAACATTTGTAAGAGAGGTGCATTGTTAGCAGTATCTGTATCGAAAATGGTTTCTTCATTTAAAGCCACTGTGCAGTTTTAAATGCATCTACATGAAACATCTCCGTGGTCCCATGTTAGCTGGTGGCTGTGACATAATTAACAGCACTGTCGTATCAGATAGGTGGCTATGAATAATGCTAAATTGCAATGGATTCCTGTGCAGCTACATGTTACACATTGTACCTACAGGCTTGCAGCCTTAAAAAAAAAGAAAAAAAGGGTGTATTCGAGGGAGCCAAGAAATGCTTTCAAGTCTAAAAGCTTACTCTATCCGATGCAGATAAAAAGCTTCTTGGCTGGAGGCACTGGCAGTGTCACTGTGTCTCTCGAAACATTTTTAGTTTGTTTGACTTTGCAATGCTATTCTGGTATGACTTTTGTGGTGTCCAGCAGCAAATAGCTATACATTTATTTTGAAATTATCCTTTCAGGTTCAGCCATGTACCTGTTAAGACTAAAACCGTCAAACAAATTAGTCATATCAAATGTGCACTCTCATCAAATCTAGCTTCTTAAGCTTTGGCTGGTATTTTTAACATGTGGCATTTCTCACCGGTAATTGCTTTTTCTTTATTTTCTTTGTATAGATTATGGATGCCATAGTAAACATATTGGTGCATCTTTAATCTTGCGAGTCACTCGGATACTACACTGAGTACACTGGAAATGTGTATAAATAGAAAGGTTAAAAATAAGTGTAACTATGTAGTGCCATGCACTATTTCTACCAAAAACATTTTTGTTTACTGAGATCCACTTGTATTAGCTGCTACTTCCAGCTTCCTTATGCACTGCTTGTGTGTGTGAGGGGTGGAGAATGTTATCTTAACAAAATAATGTGGTGATGAACTACATTCTGTTCTCCGGACATAGGTCAATTCTTAACATTTAATAGTTATTAAAATATCCCTGTGAATCTGTACAGAGCACCAATACATATGTATGAGGTTTAATTATTACTATAGGCTTACAAAGGCTGTGGTGGTGTATTTTATTAGGTAAGAATAAGGAGTGTCAGTGGAAATAAGACCTATCACATTATACAACAGCTCGTTCTCCAGACAAGCACTTGTGTCTGTCCTGATGATGGTGTTGCTGTATTTGTTTTCCAATTACATCTTGAGTGAACTCAATAGAGCACAAGGCATGATGGGAGAAATCGCCTTTCACTGCAATTACTGTTTATGGTCTGGCCAGAAATAGGTGAAGAAACATTCTTACTTACCATCCTTACTTGATTTCCGAGTGCATGCCTTAGTACTTGCGCCGAAATAAACCTGCAGCAAAAGGAGGCGCCTAGCAGAGCTCTCTCCGGTTTGGACCTATTTCTCACTTGCACGCACAACAATTACACCAGAGAAGAGGATTGATTTCTCCAGCCAATTATGCTTAACATGCTAAGCTTGTTATGGAGCTACATTGTTGTTATGTAGAACACTGTGCTTATGTGGTACAACGCTTTCCGCTGATACTATTCATGAAATGAGTTCTTGCTGTCTTCACAACACACAGATGGTGACAGTCTAGGTCTGAGCAACACACATAGAGAGGCAGTGTGTGATAACTCTTCATATAGCACATGGTTTGGGTAATTATGCCTGTGCGTGTCTCACTGTAGTACTTGTCAAACAGAATTAGTATTTTAAGAGCTCATAAATTTGTTATAATAACAAATTTCATAGGTTGGGTTTTTTTCTGTGTGTTTAATATCTCCAGAAATAACAATCTGTTTCGAATCATAAAACAAACATTCCATTTTTTCTCTTCTGGGCAGAAATATAAATACTAGTTTTGTTGAAGAGTACTCTCAGTTGTTTTATGACGATTAAGTCTGTTGTCAGAGTTGTGGAGTGTCTAGTATAACTATAGAACCTTCTATTCCATTTTTTTAAGTTTTATTTAACCACTTTATTGTGATCAGCATTTTTGGCCTATTATGGCATATTATATATGGGCCATTTGAATACATGTTTATCTTGCTTATGTGTGCAGAAGGGCCTTTAGTTCATAGCAGTTTCCAGCATTCCCTAGGTACTACACTGTATTGGTATCAACCTCGTGGTACTACACAACCCAGCTGCTGAATAGCAATATTTCTGCAGCTCTGATTTCACAGACTCTACCAGTATCAGCCCGTGGAAAGCCTTGCTGCTGATCATCAGGCCACTGCATGAGGATCTGGAGCTGAGCTGCTGTTGAAACTGTAGCCATGATTCACTGTGGTCTGCTCCTCCAGAGCCTACTGTTATCCTCCTGTGCTCTGAGATATACAAGGGTCCTATAATATTCCTTGAATACCCATGGAGTCTGGAGGGGTTACCATAGCATTTAGAGAAATAAACCCTTCCTGGATTAATCTCAATCTGCTCTACTCTTCCAGAGCAACCGTCTGTTACTTAGTGACATTTCAGTCTGTCTTTCTCCTGGGGTTCTGCTTGACAAAAGTAAAGCGTACACAGAAAGAAAAAACTTTTAACATCTGCTTTGATGGGGAATCCTCCCTCGCAGGACAGAGCACCTCCCCTCCAGCTGGAAAAGGAAGGAGTAAACAAAGCATCCAAGTCATCAGATCCAGAGTGAGACGAGTTTCTCAATCCCTGCAGCCACTACTTATCTGGTGTTACCAGATGCTTTTTAGCAATGTAAACCACTGCTAGAGTAACACCAGGCTGAACACATGCAATGTTGTCTTCTCTGTCTTGTTGAATTGACCATTTGGAAGGAAAAACAAAGCCACGGGGGTTGCATCCAGATTTTTGTCTCTAACCTGCATCATGTTGATGCCTGTGGCAAGCTGAGAAGTATCTCTTAAAATATATGCTCTGATGTGTTAAATTAGGAGAAGGACTTAAAATACAGCCCTGTGGTGTTGGTCATTGCCACAGATGTAACTCTACATTAAGATGCCGTGCTAATAAAGGAAATATCACTTTTCCTCACACAGGACATTAACCCTACATTGCTCAGACAAATAAAGCCATAAATTAAGGTGTAATTTTAGTTATAACAGGAAACCTACTGTAGTCTAAGGAAGAAAAAACTGCTTGAGACACAATCACAGCATCTGCCTTGGATGGCTGAGGTTGAAGTTACAGCCCCTAGTAATGTCCAGCCCCGTAGCACTCCTCATTGCTGTGGTCACAGCAGAGGTCTCTTGCCTTGAGGTATCAAAGGCTACAAGACCTACAGCTCTAAAGGGTCCCTGTGCTTTGTCATCCTTTTCCCGTTGCGGCTGCTGTTTTAGGCAATCTTTTGCAGTATTTCTCTGTTGCTGGCAGGAATCTGAGTCAAGATATATATTGTGGCTATATTCCACAAGCAGCCTTCTAATCCGGTAAAAGTGACAGAGTGCTTAACAGTTTTACAGACATTCATTCATATGTCGCACTTTTTCCTTCCTACATCCTCAGTGTGAATAAGGACGATGCTTTCAATGCCAGGATGACAATTTGGCATCCTTGACATGATGTGCGTTATTGGAACAAGGGAAGGCAGCACCTGCCTGTTTAGATCAAGAGAACACTTAAGAGGATACTTACTGTTCTTCCAAAGTCATCATTAGGCTCAATTAGTATTTGTTAAGTGGTTTGAGATTTTTAGGTGAGTAGTGTGTTATTTGCCTACTATTATCGTTTATATGGTATTACCACTTATATGGCAATAGAAAGGAGAGCTGATCATGTGGTTGAAGCAGAAGCTGTAGAATCAGGAGATGTGGCTCATGTCACAACTCTGCCAAAGATTTTTTTTTTTTTTGTGACAAGTCATTTAATCTCAGTGTCTCAGTTCTCCAGCTATAAAATGGGAATAATAATGGTGCCTTGTTCCCAGCTTTTGCTTGTCTTATTATTGATGACTGCATTCTCTTTGGGGGTTAGACTTTCCCTTGCTTAAAGGCTTAACACAAAGAGATCCTAATCTCAGCTACTTTAATACAAATAACAGCTACAAAAAATAGCGCTATTACTACCTGGGCATCAGCATGACTTGTGACATCAATATCATGCTGACAAGCTCCTTACCTCTCAGGATTTGCTTTGCCCATCTCTGCTCCTAATCCTAATGCATTCAGTCCTGCTGGTGTGGAAAAACATCTTCATGGTTAATACTCCTCCCTCATGAAAGGAGCATTACTCTAGTTTTCTGCCTATCTCTGCTTGTCAGGATGAGCTGCTGGTATTATATCCTGCATACATCATTGCTTAGTTGCTATACTCAAGGAAACATTTAGTTAGACCTTTTATTAACATGGCACAATACTACCAGCTCTTCCTTCTCCCCTTTTACAAGTCATCTTTAATAGGTTTACACAGGCCTTTTCTCTAACAGCAGAATAAAAATAGGAAAAATATCAACATTGAGCTTGTCTGTTTTTTCAGGGCAGAGTGTCTGAAGCTCTCAGTTGAAAAGACTGCAAGATCTTTCCTGGAGGGTCTTAATAACTGTATGCCCTGTAATCAGCCCCACAAATGTCACCACTGTCTCCAGGTGACTGGGCAGCAGAAGTGGAGCCAGGCCTCTGAATCATTCCCGTGGTTGCAAACCTGCTCTCATTTCTGAACTAGTGACCTGCAGGATTTCAGAAAGTTTTATTTGGTCTACAGCATCCTCTGTAGGCAATGCAAATCCTGCCCTAATACGGTGACACAGACTGTAGTAATCACTTCTAGTAACAGGATAGTTCTCTGCTATAATCCTCGTTAGCAAGAGAATGAAACACACATTTATTCAGGAGTGGATTTGGCTAGCAAGACTAACGCACTAAATGACAGGGAAGTACACCTACCAGAACATGTATCATAGAGTCTTAAAAGATCTGAAATAATAGAAATGAAAGCTACCATTAAAGAAAATTTAGGGCCAGGTTAAATGCTTTTATGATGGGTAGAAGTATTATAAATTAAAGTATTTCATAGTGTTTATTACAGTTTCAGCCAAAGGAAATAATAAATGCAATGACTGGCTGATTAAAAAATATCCTATTATTGGCTAAATTATTAGTGGGCAGTGACCCTAATTAACAGGGTAATAAATGGGAAGATTTGCTTATGATGCAGCTGTTGAGACACCATATGCTACAGGTAGAGTTTGCCCTGAAAATGAGAAGGAGCTCAAGGTTCCTGGAAGAAACAAACCAAACAAAAAATTGGTTGATAAGCGTCCCTGGGTTACTGGAACTGACACTACATTGTAGGCTGCAGACCATAATTGTCCTGTAAATTTATGGCTTGGGTAATAAGAAAAGGCCACAACGTAGTTCTCACATAATGCACCAAGCAAATGTGGAGGTCAGATAACAAAGTTCATATCCAAGCATAGGTTCACTTGATGTACTGGAAATAAGAATGACTTCTGTTTTCTTCACTCCATATTGCAATAAAGTAGATGAGTAAACATGAAGTCTTAATTGTTGCCTCGATAAAATACCTCATACAAGGCATTTTTGAAGGGGAGGGAAAAAAACAACTGTAATAACACAATTCTGTGGATTTGATCTGGTTTGCACCCGGTCTCCCCTTTTTGGGATGTCTCCCTTGCAATCTGCCTTCTTTCTGTCATTTTATTTGCCTAGGTCTTTCTTTTTAGTTCATAATCTGATCTGATTGTTGCACGGTTTGTGCAGTGCCTAGAAAAACTGGACCTTATCCTAATTAATGCTGTCTTCAGGGTTTTTTCAGTAGCTTATCCTGAAGAAACCCAGAAGAACCTTAAGTTTCCCTGCTTCTCTGATAAGTTATAAACATAAGTTCTGGGAATTTTAGAAGACCCCCAAAGCAGTCTCTGAATTTGCTGATGCATTTTATCTTTAGAAACAATGGCAAACTATAAAATTAATTATTTGTGCAGGTTTGTAGATTCAAGTAAGGGATGATTAATATAATCATGCTTAGATGTCCAACTATCTGATTTGCATGTTTAATCTGGTCATCAAATGTCTAAGGGCTATAAAGTGCTCCTGTACTTACTCTGGGTACAAAACTGATGGATAAAATTAAGGTCATTTTCCAACATCAGGCCTAATTATGTGCAGGGTGGCCTTCAGGCAGCAAAATTAATCTTGTACGTTCAGTGGGGCAAAATGAAGAGCACCAAACCAGAGGAACATCTCATTGCTTAAATGATTTCTTTCACCACAAAATAATGTACAAGTAGGAAATTCCCTGGTTCTCTTTGCCTCCTCAGCTGCTCAGGGAAAAAACAGTTATCAGACAAGCCTGCTGTATGGATAGCTATATGTTTTTAATTTTTTTTAGCCATTCTGTTGTTTGGAATTCTTGCTATTTGAAAACCACGGGGAAAAATAAAGACTTTTTAATTCAAGCACTGCTTGTAGTTAGGGATGGAGTGATCCCCCATGTCTCTGGGGCCTGAACCAAATTCCACTGGTGCTTTTGAAAGTTTCTGAACCGCTTGTGAGCAGTTTTGGAATAAGCTATCAGTGCCCTAAAATAAAAGCAGAAAATTCCTTAGCCAAAATTTAGACTTGGGGATAGAAATTTTCAATATTACTATTGTTCACAAACTTACTGATAAATGTAGACATTTCTGAGGCAAACTCTTTGGAATAAGTGTGATGCCTTATCTGTAAGGTAATCGCATAGTGTTTTTCCCCACAAACATACCCTACCAAAAAAGATCAAAGGCAAACCCATATTTTCATTGTACCCCTGCCTTGGCAAAAATCCCTGCTTCCCATAATGCCATCTGACATTGCTTGTCCTGTGAAAGTTTTACTGCTACTGTGATTATTTAAAGGAATTGCCATAAAATATACCTGAATTATGGTCAGCAGTCACCCCTAGTATTTGGGGCTGTGATCAAACATGAAGGCTGTGTGCAATACATTTTCTTGGTTTCAGGACCTTGCATAAGAGGAGGGGTGTACCTGCTGCATTCTCCATTAGCCATACTGGCATGACTGGAATCTTGTACTGTATTTTCCACCCCTGGTAGCTAATGCTCTGCTTCCTGCTAAAATTTAGAGGCAACAGAGCATCATCTTCTCCATCATCTGTGTGCATATGTGTATATAAGCATAATAATAAGCAAAGCTTTCATGCACTTCCTCCCTCTGCTACCTCCTTCCCCAGTGATTCAGTCACTTCATATTGTAATACTTTGTTGACTATTGATTTTTGGTTAAGGTTGGAGCCCAGTACAACTGTATGAGCATTCGTTGGCTTTAATTTGATGTTATGCTGCTGCCTTCCATTCCATATTGACAGGCATCCTCTTATTTTCAGATTGGTGTCCATTCACTGATGAACGCGCACTAGGGGGATCATGACCTTTTCTCTTATCTGGACAGCTCTTGGCTTCATGAACATTTTTTGCTGCAGGGTGTTATTAACAACAGGGTGATAGAACAAAGAAATGAAGCAATGGGAAGCACATCAATGTATGAAATTTGCTTTATTAGGATTCCCCTGAGGCCAGAGCAGTCCCTAATTACAGAGGTGTTACATCCCTTCTTGGAATAACAAACTATATTTTTAGCAGTAATGAGAGCATGATTTTGAAATCACTGTGTGGACATCCTCTGACTGTACAGATGCTTGTTAATTCACATTTTCCCACATACAAATTCTGAGAGAAACCTACAACAAAAGAAAAGCTAAAGATCTGTGAAATTACCTACAATCAAGTGAACAAAGCATCACACATTTCAAAATATGTATTTTGAATTTTGCGCTTTCCTGTCATTCTATTTCACTATGCAGGAATGTAGTGTAATTTGTAAAATAATCCACTTTGTTAATACGCTTATGCAGAGACAAGGCCACAATGTATTAGTGAATTCAGTCTGAATCTCTTGTAGCATCTGAATGTGTTGTTTAGATAAATACTGGGAAAGTTTTTTGGTTATAGACATCTTGTCTGAGCATGCCTGGGAGATGAGCTGGCATACTGAATTCCCAAGAATAGGGCTTGGTTGATAATGCTCAGATTCTTCGTTCCATCTTGATGTGAATTTTTTCCAGAATATCCTATTTTAATCTTCTTCTGGTCCTGCTGTTGCCAGACTTCTAAGACAGACCAAAGGTAAAACGAAAAGCAACCAAAATATGTTTATTCTGCTTGCACATTCTTATTATAATCCATATGGCTCTTAAAAATAGTGTGAGCTCAGCAGAGCTCACCTTAGCCTGCACAAACTGGATGTGCTCCCAAGACAGAGGAGACTAAGAGGCCCCATTGCAAAACGTGTAACCTGCTGATTACCCAAATAAGCAGCCCTTATGCTACTGCCACAGCTTCTGACCTCTCATGTCAGATGTGCCTGGCAGATCGGCCTTTCTCAAGACTCTTAGTTTACTCATCTGAAAACAAAAGTAGGCAGTCAAAAACAAACAAAAAACGCCACCCAAAACACAGGTGCCAACATTAGCAATTCAGCCATGTGAGTAAGCCTTGAAGCTTTCTAGTTACACTCTACTCGCTCAGCCCTGCTTTGTCACTTCCTTTTCACTTTGTGTTAGGCAGTACTGTCTGTAATAGAGGCATGTCACTGAAAATAGTGGCAGTGGTTTTTAACTGAATGGGCTGTGACCAGCTTTACCATCTTCCCTAGGGTATGGAGCAGCTTCACGTCAATGTATCCCATTGCCCTCTGTTGGGCTGATCCAGCACTACTCCCTGTAGCAACCAGCTTCAGCTGTTGGTGAAAGCCAGTCTTGTTCAGAGCAGGGCCTTGTGCGGCAGATTTCAGGGAGAAATGGGCACAATACGTGGTAAAATTACAGCTTTGGTTTAATCTGATTTTAGGGATATTTCTTTGTTTAAAATTGAAAATTTAGAAAATCTTCTAGCAAGGACCTTTTAAAGTTCTTCCTTACTTCAGGATTTACTGAAATATTCCACTTCCCTGCCACTCTCTTTCGTTTGCTGTTAATTAACAATGTTTAAAAACAAAAAACCAAAAAAACTTGAATTGATGAAAAGGTTTATAAGTGTTTCTAATTGCATTGTAAATTGGGGCTTACACTGTGTCCTCTTCAGCCCGTAAATGCTTTTTCTCAATAATGAACAGATCGTAAATGATGGAAGTGCTCCCATGTGTTTCAGAACTTTGATGGCAATGCTGGTCACTGCTTTGTAAAAATAACCAAGTGTTCGTCTAGCCAAAGAAGGGGAAAGGATAATTTTTGGAGCCTGATAAGTAGGATCCTCAGTTGGGTTAGTGGACAGGAATTGCTCTGCCTGGCTTAATGTACGCTTAAGAGAAAGCAAGAGAAAACAGTTTTGAAAGGCGAGATCATAGTGACCTCACTTCAGAAGGCCCTGCAGGAACAGGGTGGGCTGTTCTCCTGGGAAATGAGAAGGACAAGTCCTTGTCCTTGCCCTGAAGCAGCCCCAGGGACTGGTCCCTGGGCTCCAGCCCTGTGGTGCTGCCCTCACCCAGCTACCCAGGGACCTGCCTCTATGTCGCCATCACACCTTCCTCGCTCCTGAGGACAGCTTCTTTTCTTTCCAAAGTAAATTTTGTTCAGAATGCTAGGAAATGAAAGAAAAGTTTTGCTCAGCTTGAAATTTTTGAAAATGGGAGAAAAAGATGCAACGTAAAAAGAATCTTGGTGGTGTTTTTTGTAGATGATTCAACTTACAGTGTCAGAGAGGGATTCACATATGCAAGTGTTGCTCTGTGCTCTTTATCCTTTTTAAGGACCCCGGTATTTTTTTATATGTACTGTGTACTTCACCACTCAGGATAGCATTACAGGCATTTCCCTCTCTCTAACAATAATTCAGTCGGCCAAATAAAAATCAAAGCAAACACTTAAGTGGCTTGTTCCCTTTTAAAAGGAAAATTATACCAGTAAAAATATTTGGCTTTAGCCCTCTCTGCCCTAGAAGCTCCTTTTAGTCTCTCTTGTCTCTCCCTGGATAGTTGTTTATTCAATATTTAGCTCCCCTTTCCCAGAAGACTGAAGCATCCACATTCACACTTCACCAGCAGCGTTGTGATAGAGTAATGAGGATGAAATGCTTTCAGGATCCTGTGCTCATTGAAAGGCTGAAGCTAACCAATCTACTTGGTAAGAAGATGACTTTGTTCAGCCAAGAAATATCTCTTTACTGGTCTCTTGAAGCCCACCCTAACTGCTAGAGAGAATGCTAATTGAAAGATGAGGGTGTAATTGCACCAGACAAGTAATTTTTATTGAGTAATTTTTCAGTGTTAGGTGGGCAGAAACAGCAGAGCCTCCTATTAGTGTTAAGGAAAGATGCACAGCTGAATCCCAGAACCTGATAATGAAAGTTTTCCTCTTTATTGTAACAGTTAAAGAACATGAAATGCCTCTGCAGTTAAATTACAATTAAATGCTTTCCTCTTTTAGATGGCTGACAGGTTTAGAGAGCATTTTTCCCTCAAATAGGTATCTTTGTGCTCTGTATACCTGTGAACACAGCATTCTCTGGCATCCTTCAAAGTACGGAGAGAAAACCACACACACTTGTGTGCTGAAAAAGAGCATTAGGTGGCTGATCTTTCAGATAAAAGAAGTGGTTCCAGCACTAAAAGGGAAGGAGGCAGAGGATGTACAGCATCTTCTGTTGTAGTATGCCTGTATTGTGTCATGAAAGGAAAATGGAGAAAGCAAGGGGAAGATAGGAACGCTTCACAGTCAGGTGGTTTTCTCTGTTTTGCGGGGGATAGTCTGACTTAAAAGCAAAATCTGAAGGCCCTTCTGTTTAAAACCATTTGGTAGCAAGATTATATTGAAGCCAAGGGTATGCTCAAATCTATAATCTATTTTATGGTAGTGCAGTACAGCTTATTAAAGCAACAATGTCTAAGATAGCAGGCTCAAAATTTTATCCTAAAATGCCATAGGATATTTACATTTTCTCCTAATAACCACACAAACATGAGAAGCTTCCACTTTCCAATGTAACAGTTAACTCAAACATCAGGGGTATATTTAATTTTGAGGGCTCAGGTCTGCATTTGATGAAACAAAAGCCCTCAAACACAGGAGAGAATTGCCGTGTCCTGTTTAGGCAGTGGGCACTCAGCGAAGGCAAAGAGCTGGAAAAGAATAAGTTGGCCTTTTCCGAGCACTGGCAATGCATGCAGTGGTGGACCGGGTGCATGAGGAGATGTGATAGCTTTTCCAAGTAGTTCATACTTTAAATAGGGAGAGGGAAGCAGGCAGGGCACTTCTTGGAATCTGTCTGCAATAACGTCATGTGTCAGCAGGGCTTCTGAAGTACAGAAATGCTGCAATACGCAGCCTTATCCTCACCTGGGTGGGTCCCACTGGCAGAATATGGCAAGTGAAATCACCATCACTGCTATTCCACCGGTGGAAGAAAGGTGTATCAGCTTTTCATCAAGTGTAGTATTGCTGTGTGCTACTGAAGAAGGAACAGAAACATGTTTATTCTATAGACATAAAGCAAGTTATTTCAGCAGCAAGGATGAAATTGCCAGCATAAGATTTTGGCCAGGTAACTAGAGATAATGTTCCCCCTCTGTCAAAAATAGCCACAGGAGCTACAATGAGTACAGCTGGCAGAGGGGCTAAAAATAACACCAAGCCCACTAACATTATATTGAAATATTGGCTCTGCACTGATTAACTCCCTCTGTTTCTTACCACCAAGTATTGAGCCGTTGCAGCTCCGGTGTCTTCCTCAGCCTCACAGCAATATAGAATGTGTCATGTTAAAATGAAAAACTTTGCTTTGGGTAACTAAAAAAAAAATTGTTTTCTATGCAAGAAAAACACGTAAAATGAAGTGTCATGGAATTTCAGATGTGGGCAGGGGAAAATCCCCCCTCGCCCTCCTTACAGGGTGATGCTGGGAATTGTTCCTGTGACCACTGCACATCTGCAGTGCCTGGTGTGGTCCAAGCTGAGAGAGCTCAGTGTCTTACAAGGTTGGACTTGTCTTGAAAGGCCAGGGATGAAGGCAAAATAGGCTTCTGTAGCAACTGTGTTGTCATCTGATAAACAGCCTTAAAGATGTTTTTCCACTCAAAATGGACAAGAGGGATATCTTCTGTACTTACCTGTGTGTGATTATGGAAAGCTACTTTACCTCGATATGGAGCAAAGTGCGGTGAGAAGAGATATTTTGTGTTATTCTTAAACCATGACCAAATGAATTGCTGGCACAATCACTTTGGGTGCAACATGAATAAAAAAGAAATTAACTTGGTCCAGTATTTAGTATTGACAAAATAAAGAATCTGTTGGTGTCAGATACATACAAGCAGTATATGGTTTTCCAGTCAAGCTTTAGCTTACTTTTTTTATCCTGTATTGACACATTACAGTGAAATGTATGGGATACTTGGAAATTCTGGAAGATTCACTGTATCCAAATTATAATGGGATCTTCAGGACCTTCTTGGAAGTCCTGAAGCTGCCCAGTGCTGGAATTGTTACAAAGGACAGTTTGTGATGAACAGAGGCAATCCCAAAAGCATCTGTTCACTATAGAGCAAAGACATTCATTTGTGTTGGGGGGAGGGGCAAGTGGGGGTGGGTATTTTACTCTGTGCATGTTGGTTTCAGCTAGGACCACATAAAGGTTTTGTAACAAAGTCTGAATACAGTTTGCATTCAGTTTGGCTTCCATTACAAATGGCAAGTTTTCATAGGGACCAAGAAGTGATGAAAGTTGAATCTGGGGTTAGTGGCATGTGACCAGAGGATGAGAGCACTTGTGATGTAGGGAGAAGGGGAAAAAATTAAAGCTAGCTCAGTAATATCCAGGCCAAAAACTTCCTGCCTAAGTCTGAGAGAAAGGCATTTCTGTAAATTGGCAGTGATCTTATACTATCATGAGGGCAGCCAAAAATGTTTGTGGTGATGCAGATCTCTAGAAGTTGCCTGAAACAGGGCCCAGTTATTTTTCTTTGGCTTGTGAGTCGAACCCTTCAGTTTGCTAGCCACCTCCTACAGGATTCTAAATCCTTCCAGATTCTGTTGGTATCAGAGAAACTCAAGGACAGTAAACACTCTCAGGATATATTTTTTCAAAGCACTCAGCACTGAATTAGGTAGTTGCCAGGTTGGCTATTATTTGGTATCTTGAAAAATTTATCTGCAGCTACAAGTTATAAATATCAACTATTTTGTAATAATTATTTAAAACACAGGGCTTTTCCACATATTCAGCAGGGACCCATGCTATGGGTGGAGGTGCTGGAGCCCAGGAGCTCATGACCAGGGAGAGAGGTCAGGAGCCTGCCTCGCACATACAGCAACCCCTTCTCTTTCCATCTGCACGCACGTACTTGGCAAAATTAGGCTGCTATGGTCAAAGAAGCACAGGCAGCATCCTTTGAAATCACTATTACAAACACCGTTTTAAAGCTTATTTTCAAAACCAGATGCTATGTTTTAATGACAAGCTTTGAAACTTAGCCATGACAAAGCTTGGAGGCTTGGGGATGAGAATTTGTGTAAAATATACCACGATCCAGTAAAACTCAAGTATCCGTACAAAATACCCCGTCTGTTTTCCCAGCATTAGATTAATGATAACCATCACTTACTCTGCATCAGCTAACATTCAATAGTCTTAATTTTGCTTTACTGCTAGTTGCACGTGAAAGCTGTGGCAGTGGGCAAGGGGTAGCGTGATTGGTCCTGGTCTGTGTGCATAGTTATGTTTATGTACACAGCGATATCTACGATTCCTTATCAGAACTGAGATCAGTAGAGTAAACGATACAAAGGTGCACGAATAGATTGACAATGTGCTAAAAAGGATTTTTTTGTGATTGTGAGGTACTTGCAGCTTGTTCCTCTATAGAAACAACTGCAAAATCGCTACTTTTGAAGCAAGTGATTAAATACCAGGTTTGAGATCTGACATTCATGCAATACCTGTAACATTTTGTTGAGCTTGACTGAAACTGTTGAAGCTCTTTACTGCACTGTGTTTTACAGAGAAAATATGTAACAAAACATGCTACCTGGGGCTTCCCCCACATTTGTCCTGCATCTGTAAAACCTCACCAAAGAAGTCCACTGACACGGCTGTAAAGCAAAATTAAAAACAAGCATACAAGGGTTAAAAGTAAAATACTCTCTAATATCTCAGGTAATTTACACGTTAAAGAGTACTGTGGAATGAATTACGATGTCATGTCAGAAGCCACGCTTCAACCCCAAATCTGCCAATCATTACAAAGCTGAGTTTGTTGGGCCTTAGATACAGGGACCTAGCCAACTGCCTCCGGCAACATCCATACTTATTAGACAACATGGACCCCAGGGAGCTTTTCAGAGCGTGGCCCTCACCACCTGGCTAAAGCAGAGAGTAATGAAAGGCAGCAGTACAACAAAGCACGAAGTGACTACAGCCCTGGCTGCTGAGCATGAATCCAGTGCCTACCAGGGCAAGTAGACTCGGTCCCAGGGGACAGACAGACATGTTAGATTTGTTTTTCACGTCCTCTATGTTTAGCGCTTTTGTCAGAAGATAGTCCAAAATCCTTGTAACATCCCTGTTTCATACAGTGGTGAGCTGTGGTCTTCGCTTGTCTTTGCAATTACCGCAAAGCAGCAGCGGTTTCCCTTTAGCTGGATGGACCATCTTGGGGGTTTGTTGTTGCTTTGTGATTTGACATGGGCAGATGTAGGGTCGGATTATTGATCTGCCGGCGTTTCCTCCTGCTGTGTTGGGTACCAAAGCCTAGAGGGAGCCATCGACGCGGGCTGCGCTCCGAGGAGGAGGAGGAGAGCTTTCAGCAGGACGAAGCATAACGACAGAGATGAGATTTTTCAGAACGTTCTCTTTGCTCTTTTAGTAGAGTCGAGTGTGAATATTTTCAAGAATAAATGCCCACTTGATGCGGGCTTTGCAGATAATTCTATACTCTGCTCAGGCAAAGAATCGTAAATAAATCAGAAAAGCAATTTTAAAAGCTGAAAAAAATATATAGAATTGTCAACCATGTCACAGGCAACAAGGATACTTTGTTTCTATGTCTTTATTCATTGTAGTGTAAGGTACAATAATATTTACAGATTTTTCTACCCTAGTTAAAGCAGTTGGTCAGTACACTCTACCTTTATATATTTTTTTTTTCTCCTGCAACCTGCTTTGTAATATAATGACTAGCTTTAAATCCTTCAGACTGGAGGACTTAAAGGTAAAGCCTAGTACAAAGTCATATTTCAGCAGTTCAGACAGGGAAATCAAGTAAATTTTATTTTCTATTCTGAATCGGCCGGGGAAGAGGAGCATCCATAAGGCAGGAAGGTACCATGCTGAGCACAGGGGCTGTCAGTTCTGCTTCCTTTAACAGATCACCTTAGATTTTCCATTCTCTTTTGAAATACTGTGGGAAGCAGTTGCTCCATCTCTGTATGGTTTTACACATAGGTATTTATAAAATCCAAATCCAGTGAACTGTTTGTTTATCCGTTATCAGATTGTAGCCGCAAGGTATATCCAAAGCACTGCGTGTGAAAATAACGATGATTACTTAAAACACTTATTTCCACATTTACCCATATCTATATGTATTTTTAAGTGCATATCAGCAAGGGGACAAGAAACCAGAGATAGTTAACACTTCCTATCTGCCTTTTAAACCTTCCTATTGCTGTTCATCAGCCTTTCAGAAGCAGAAAGAGCATGAGCAGGATAGTGTGTGTGTGTGTGTGTGTGTCTGTGTGTGTGTGAGAACAATTCTATAAAAGATTATCTTGCACACAAAGCGAATGGCCCTGCCCCCATTGTGAAGGCAGAGATTCCCCCGAGATTAGGCAAGAAGGAATTGCTTGTGGTCAGCAGAGGCAGGAGAACAATAGAGCCCAAAATGGGCAGCGGCAGTCGCTGAGGTGGGTGGGAGACTGGCCAAATGGCCATTGCAGGCTACATGGCATTGTCACTGACACCAGAAATGGCTAAAAGGTCTCAAATTAGCAATTGTTATGATTAGCAGGTGGCTTGAGAGATAGGAGGTCTAGGGAAGTGATTGGTGGTTTAGGCATCACATGCTATTTAGTCCAAAACACTCTTCACTTGCTCATTAACAGAGAATTATGAAATTACTTAAAGGAAAACAATTCTAATGAAATATTGAGGGCTATAGAAATCAATCCTTTAAAGGGGATGTGACTTTTTATAAAAGTATTACTATTCCTGCAATTTTTTTTTTTTGTGAAGGAATTCTGTCAGAAAATCTGGCAGGAAAACCAATGTTATTCAACACTATTTCATCTGACTAGGAGAGCTGAAAAAATTACTCTGTAACATATGCATTCCTTTCATAAGCAACTCATGTATTTAGATTGTGAATCTGCTCTTAAGAGAGCTCCAAAGACACAAGATTCAAAACCAGATTTATAAGAATCAAAGCTCAGAAGTGTTTTGGTCCAGAGGTTGGTTCAGTTTAACCCAGTGCACCAAAGGAAGGTCACATAAACAAAATGTGAATCCCCTTCTATTTCTTGACTTTGAAAATAAATTCAAGGATGTCAGGGCCATATCGTCACTGGCTCTTTTAAAAGCTAGGACTGGATTCTCCAATTTCATGGATGTGCAGATACCAATACTCTCCTGAGGACTGCCTCTGTTCCAGACCCAAAATCTGGAGCACAGCAAGTCCAAAGATGCTCTTGGAATAATATCCATTTACACATTAACAGTCTGCTCTTCTCTTTCTTAGGACTTTGACTACCTACTCCTATTCTCACAGCAGAGAGAGTAATGACTTGTACCCAGCTTCAATGTCATGAGCACTCACTGACTGATCTGCAAAATCCTGTCCTGGACATTCTAGGGGAGTTAATTCTGCCAAAACATCTCTAATTAAGGACCCAGACCAAAAACTAACATTTTGTGTAGTATTTTATGTTTAATTGGGATTTTGCTGTTCATGAGCATAAATACTGTATACCACGTAAACATGCATATGGCATTCAAACTGACTGCATCAGTACTGGGCTATATCACAGCACACACTCCACTCTCAGGTGCCCTTCTAGATGCAACCAGCAGGAGTGTGAGAACAGCTCCGTGGTGCGCGCACATACACAGAAAGTGGAGAAAAGGATGATAGCCCAAGGAGATGTTGTCCTTTAAGTTTTAGAATAGTTGTGTAAAATAGAAACACCATTTTATGAGATGACAATTTCTCTGACCTTGCAACAAGGGGAAAAAAAAAAAAAAACAACCCATAGTCTCTGAATCTGCCGGCATATGGCATTTCAATAGCTCTTCAGCTGCCATCACAGGGGGCTGGATTCAGGGTAGCTGAGACTTGATTATAGACACAGCTTAGGACAGCTGGGGTCCTGAAGTTGGCACTCAGGCATCTAAAATTTGGCGGGATGAATCTGCAAAGGGAAAGATTTCAAGGAAGAGGAGGTAAGGGCAGTTTGGCAGAGGAAGGTTTGGTTTCTGGCTCATTCATAGGCATAAATAAACATTTGGTCCAGGCTCATTGAATAAGCTGAATAAGAAGTCCAGCTGCCCATGGCACAGAAAGTAAATGGAACGGGTTAAAAATAGAGAAAAACAATGTGAAGGAGGATGAAGAAATGCCAGCTTTTACAATCTTTGTTCTTGTCATTATAGCTTTGCGAACATAAACAGTGCAAAAGGAGTTGTGTATGGCTTATAAAATTATGATGTGGATATTATAATTGTGAAGGTTTTAAAATTATCTTAGAATTAATCATTACAAAATTTGCAGCAATCCTACCATTAAAGTTACTGTGTTTCCTAAAGATGCCTTTTGGTGAAGCCACCATGACAAACCCTTTGTTTTATATTCAGTGAAGCCAGAGGTGTTATTTCTCATAAATGAGATCATTTCCAACTTGGAATGATATGTGCATAATCATATATATCCTAAATAAAATCTTGTCAAAAACCTGCAATCTCCCCATCTTTCTGTCATATAATTTATACCTGTAGCTTGAAGACAGAAAATTACACTGCAGGTGCATGTCTGAGTATTTTTAGCTTTGCTGAGAAGTTGGGTGTGAAGGTATCTAGATTTGTACCCATAAACAAAGGGCAAGAACAGAAAATCCAAGACAAGCAAAGTGAAAAAATCTGAAATAATATGCTATAAAATAAATCTGTAATCAAATACTACTAACAAAATCTTTCATGTCAAATGATTTTTATCCTGGCTGTTCATTTCTGAAATAACTGTTCCAGTTCCAGCTTCTGTTTTGTCTTCACTTGGAGAAAAAAATGCTGTAATTGTTGTAGTATATCTACATGAACTTTTTTTCCTATTTCTTTCTGCTAAATACTGGGAAGTACTATCATAAATTTCCTGTGCATGCTCCTGTTTCCCTTCCAACCAGGGTGGCCACAGAATATCTGTCTGCCTCCATTCCCATCCCATAACCATCCAGGTGTCCTCAGGTACAAAGCTGGGAACTTGGGCTTCTTCCTGATCCTCCACTTTTCCTTCTCATGGTTTATTTGCTTGTTTTATCAATGTACATACTGAACATAGGAAAGCATTCAGTAATTTTTTCAAACTGTTGTAATTTAAATGTAGTTTTTGTGTCATACCATACCAGAGACATCCGATAATGAGGATGAAGGCTTCCTTGTTGCTGTTGCATTTCTCTAAGTCAGAGGAAGTGCAGCAAAATCTGTCAGCTTGATTTTAAAATATATGTATTCTGGTGGTCATTTGTAAAAAACAGACATC
>VZSZ01004642.1:97741-238285 GCA_013398815.1 Ibidorhyncha struthersii
CCCCCCCCGCCTCTTCATAAAAGTTCCCAAACCTTGCAAAACACAACCTGTGTACAATCCTTACTTTTTCTTCTGTGGTCAAAGAGCACAAACCTCACCTGCGAGGTGATACCAAGGGCACCCAGGCTGCACAGTGGGAATGAGAAAGAAGCCTCAGTGACATGGAAACTCGTGCTTTAAACTCTTTTCTCGGGGTTTAGTTGGGTACCTTCCTTCTGTTCCTCTATTTCACCATGTTTTATTTAGAAGTTTGGCAGGGTAGAAATCTGCAGATTAAGCATCTATCTTGCTGCAGAAAATATCAACCAAGCCTGGGAAGATGTTTACCCTAGAACACAAAACTTGGATCTGATGATTCAGAAAATGCAAATTTTTATGAAGTACCTGGATGTTCACATTATGCCCTTCTGTGGGAATGAATAACAAGGATTTTCCTTAAAAAACAGAAGAAATAAATTTTACCTCCTAATTCAAAAAATGAATAAGTTAAAACCTCCTATTTAAAATTTGTTTACAGGCACCAGAAATTTCAGCCCAGAAGGATGACCTTTTCAGAAAGCTGTGGAAAAAGTTAAAAGGGAAAGTGCTTTGCACAGCTGCAGTGCTGCAGCTGCTGATATGGGCATCCAGTAAAGTGTATAGAATGAAACAGCACTGATAATCCTCATAAAAAATTTAGAATGGATGCAGGGTTTGAAACTTTGTATCCCAAGTGGATTTTATTTGTTTGGTCCACACTGGAATAACTGGCTGAGGGCTCATTAAATGACTGAGAATAATAAATAAGGAAGTAAGAGAAATTACAGTTTTTTATTAGTCTTTAGACAGTTGAAATTTTTTATCTGTTGTTGTCCCTCTTCTCCAGTACTTTGTGCTGTACTTAATTCTATTTCTATCAAAAGAAGCATACAAAAAAGGAGAATGATTAGAAAACTCAGCTTGCTATAGATAATTTGCTGCCATCTATGGCTTTTCAAGTGGAACTCAAATGAGTGTTGCAAAGAATTAAGAGAAATATTTTCCTTGTAAGAAATCTGGATGAGGATGAGATGCTTGAAAACAATTCAGAGACTTTAAGTGAGGCACCAGGCTTTACATACTTCTTTTCCCAGACCTCCAGAAATTTTACATACCACTTCTCATGGTACTGTCATTAGAAAATAGCTAAATATTAGATGGTTTTGTGCTTTTTGTAGCAAATTCCTCTTTGCTTTCTCAGGATGCTGTGACAATGCAGAGGCACGGTAAATTTTGTTCAGATACACCTGGAAGTTTCCCCTTTTGAAGGAGGTGGAAGCAAAATTGGAATGAAAAAAGGAGCTTGTAGAGGGGCTGCCAGCCCTCTAAGCTGGGCAGATCTGGGCAGAAGGATCGTGCCTGAGCTATTCTGTATTGAGAAGTTAAAATACATTCAGAATTTAAAAACAAATAAAGAACATTTTAAATATGATCAAAGCTCTTTTGACTTCAGCAGCTTCTGTCAAAAGGAAAGAGGGGTAGAAGTTTTTGATATGGGAGGAGGGAGGGAAATCAGGTGGGAAATGGGTGCAGGAATGTATCTGGAGTACTGCACGGGAAATAGAAAGCTCTGGGGGTGCTCAGCCCAAGGGCAGGGTGGAGAAAGCGGGAAGAGAAAGCGCAAAGAGGACTTTGCATTTTAATGGCAGGGAGAGGATTCAGAAGACTGCTGAGGTCCAAAGAAGCTACGGAAATAAAGTTTTTCTTTAATGGAATGTGAAATGGAGGCATAATGTAGAACCAGAATGTTTAAGCATAGAGATTAATCCAAAAGGATTAAAAAGCATAACACTGGAGTTCAGTCAATACCCAAAGAACAGTGGATCTTATTAGGATCTCTGTTATTCTCCATTTACACACGCAGAACTGCGCTGACTTAATGCAGCAAATTTGGTTCAAATCTTTGCTGCTGAGAGTGGAACACTATTAATACCTGTGTAGGAAATTCTTCAGCCTTTTCAGAACTCCAGCATTAAGAAGGCTGAACACCAGCTGATCAGAGGCTTTTCAGGTCCCATTTTCAGACATTTCACTGTTTGCAGAGAAGTACGAGCTTGCTTCAAAAACTGTAAGATAATACACAAATGGTCAAAACAGGAAGGAAAAAAAAAGCATGAGAGGAAGCAAAAACTGGAGTTTATTCAAAGCGTCCAGTTGGTATTCATGCAGATGCACATGCTGTATGTACCCATACGTAAAAGACATATTTATCTACACATGTGGCTTGTGATGCTTTGGTTTAAAAAAAAATATGTACTTTCCGTCTCTTTTTTAACCTTATCTGTGCATTCTTGGGTCATGTAGCCTTTGTGCTGACTCTGGACAAAAATCCCCCTTTGATGGAGGATACATGCTGAAAGGTAGAATTCTGAATTATGTTCTCTAAATTATCCCGTGCTCAGAGAGCAAGTATTGATTTTAAAAATGACTGAGCCAGACCTCGCATTGCAGTCCCCCCAAAGCACAACAAACAGCAGTCATGTGTTCAGCTACCAAGAGGCCACTGTGCTGGCATTGTTTCAAAAAATCAGAAAGTCATCAATCAACCAAATAGTAATCGGAATAAGTACATGGTATCTAAAGACACATTTTATCCAGTTACATGCTCCAATTCAGTTAGCTACGAGGAGAATTAGAACAATATTGGACCGATTAACAAGTCTACCTTGGGAACTGTGAGCTGTTAAGTTATTTATTTTGCTGCCTTGTATAAAAGAATGAGCAGAATTTCATCTGCATAGTTAAGCATTCAGTAACTTCCCACAATAAATAACCCAGCATCTCTTCGTGCCTGAGAGTTTTTTATGGAGCCTGATTGAGAACAGAGAATTTTACTGTAATTGGTTTCTGTAGCTTTCAAATGGTTTGGACACAATTGTGTTTCAGGAAGATTTTTATTTTTTTCTTCAGGAGCCGTTAGTCATCAGTGCGGCAATGGAACTTCACACGCAGTAAAATTATTAGGATCAGTGTATTCAAAACATCATTGAGTTTTATTTTAATGATACAATTTAAGGATCAATGCAAAAAGCACGGTTTAGAATTTCAGTCTTGCACAATTCAATTGAATCAATAATCTACGGTGTTGCTATGCAGTACGCGCTTCACGATAATACAAAATATACCATTTCTAAAGAAATACATGGCTGAAAAATACACCATTCAAGTGAATACATCCAGCTCTGTATACTTACGGCTGTCTTTTGGGAGATACAGGAACAGACAGGCTATACGAAATGCATTGTAAGTTAAGGTAATAGCTCATAAAATTAAGATGGTTGAATTTTTCAGTATTGCTATATAGCACTTCCCATAATGAAATCTCTGACTTTTAGGTTTAGAGGTTTAGAACTCCCAGGCTCCGATTGCTATTAAACATAGCACATGGGTTTCAGTATAGAGGGTATTAATTTAGAACTATTTTAATTCAATAAATCTAGAGTTTACTAATGAAACAAAAAGAAGGTACATGTGTACTTAAGATGCTATACTATACTCTCCTAAGACCTAAGCTGATTTTTACATTTAAATTTTATGTACATTTTCAGTGTCTGGAGGAGAAAATGTTTTTCTGTATTCTTACTGATGATAAATACAAATGAGTTCGTGTTTTCTTTCCTTAGAGCACCCCACCTGTCTGCGTTGTGTAATTATATATGAAGCCTGCAAGACACCATTTACATTAATTTGTAGGGCTTTGCTGTAACTCAGATTTAGTACGAGTTTGTATCACACAGCCACTCCCTGCTCTTTGTTTCTTTAGCTTTCAAGAGACGGCACGGTTGAAGGAGTGGAGCTTTAATTACCTGCTCACCACAGAAAAGGGTGGCTTTTCTAGGTTCGAGCTTACAAAACGGAGCTGGAAGGATCAGAATTAATTTGTATACCCGGCCAATGTATTCAGCTACTTGAGGGTCATCATGTTAACCCATCCCATCCCTCTCAAAAGCACTTACTTCTGTCTTTTCTCCTTGGGAAAAAAAAACTGCTTCTGGGCAGCAGCGCGTTATTCAAGCCAGGTGAATAAGCTTGACCTAGGCAATGGTGGTAGGAAACTTGGGAATCTTTGCTTTCCCATGCAATGATGACTGCAGGGCACTGAAAAATATGCAAAGGGAGCATTGCTGATTCGTTCAATAGGCCTATATATTTGGGAAACATCCCGAAAGGAGATAGGTGCTAATTCTTTCTCACCATTTTCAGTGTAAAGCATTTTTGAGAATCTGTCTAAGGCAAAGTATAGGTAAATTGTTCAGGTCTGCTCAGGAGCTTTTTCTTGTTATCTCCTTCTCCAGATATTCAAGTCCAGTGGAAAACCCAGGCCAATGTGACTCAGAAGCTCAATCACTTTGTAAGCAGGATCTGTTTTTTCAGTAACTATAGTGTTCTTCAAAGTTCCATTTCAACTAAATACGCATTAATAACGAAGCTAAATGAGTTTACTTTAATAGTTTTGTAGAGGCATAAAGCATTTTATACCTTTGCTAATTAGCTAATAGGTCTCGTTTCAGGGACTTTTCCTACTCTGATGCATCTGTGTCTGCATGTGTTTTTCTGTCTTCATTGAGATACTGTCAGAAGCCTCTGCCCTGTTGAAAAAAAAATCAACTACACCTGTATGACAGTTGAAGTATGGAAATCAGAGCTCTTTTTGGCAGTCAACTGTTATTATTAATGTCTTTACAACAATGAATGAAACAGTATTTAATATTTAAACAATACTTAATTATCCAGACATTTTACTTTAGGTCTGCTGTTTGCTCAAATGAATAATGATTAACCACAGAGACAGCTGTTTTGGTGTGTGTTTTTTGGCAGCGGGACCTATCACAAGGCAGGACATGTTGCTCAGCTTACAGATATGAGAGCTAGAAATCATTACAGGGAGTGTCAGTGGCAACACTGATCTCATCTTACTCTAGAAAAAAAAAAAAAAAACATTATCTTTATTTTGAGAAAAAAAAATACAGACATTTTAAACTTTCACCTTTGGTTTCCATGGAAGTAGATTTCAACAGTATGTTGCACTTTCCTGTTTTCCCCCTTCTACAGTTTGAAGAATTAGCCATGAGAAAAATTAGTCACTATATATAGTGATTAACCTGTATGAAAAATAAAGTTAGAAAAGCCTTAGAAAATCCTGAATAATTGTGCAGAAGCTGTTCACCGTGAGCTTGTAGGACTTGTCCCCACAAATGCAAAGTGAGACATGCTTTTCAAAGGACAACTGGCTGATAGTCACAGTTTTTCTTCTCCTTTCCACTTCACAGCAGACATTTTTTCTCTTCCTACAGTGTTAAGCTGACAGGTTTTTCTCTGAAGAAGTAGATTTGTAAGAGGTTTGAGTTTTTCACGCACGGATGTTTGTAATTTTGCAGTAAGGAGGGTACGAACAGCAGAAGGAAAAAAAGGAGATAGTGAATTCTTGTTTTGAAGTCCCATATGCTACCTAAAATAAGCTCTTTGCAGAAATTAGCTGCTTTTCAAATACCCTTAAATTGCAAACAAAACTTACATGAAATCCAGGGTTAAACATGGATGCAGTGTTGGGTAAAATAGGTATTTTCCACTAAAGCAGAATTCTTAAAGGGTGGTGACATAAATTTAGGCAAAGCGATGAGGGCAATAGCGAGTCCCTGGCCAGTCACCGTGACCTGCAACTGCCTCATCTGCCTAGTCTCATTGGCAAGTACCAAATAGCTATTAAATCCCCCAAACATCTCTGTTAGCTTGATCCAGGTTTGTCAGGAGACCGGAAGGAGGTAGGACCTGGCCACGCTCCCACACCAAGACATTGTTGCAGGTGTACGGCTCTGAACAGATTCATGTGGCAGAGGAAAGGCCAAAACATTTTAGTCCCATATATGCGTGGTTTCTGTAACGTATTTTATTTTTATGACAAAATTGGGACCTGAAGGTTGAAGGAAGGAGGGAAAGGAATGCAGAGAAAGAAATCTGGGTTCTTTCATTCTACCAATATTTTACTGCAGCCTAAATATAAGATCATAAAATGACTTGCACTGTTTCTTCATCTGTAAACTGGGAAGCAGAGGAGTTGCCTGTGATATTGTGAAAGTACAAACGCAAAGCCCTAACCCTCAAACTGTTCTTCCTGCATGTTGCAAGGGGTTTTTCAGGTCCTAAAAAGTACGTGCTACAAAATACATTTATCAGAAATATGCTAATTTATTGTGATTTTTTCAGAAAAAAGCATTAAATTATCCTAAGTCTGTTAGCCACTTTAATTTTTTGTTTACTTATTGCTGAGAGTCTGTATGAATTAGAAAATGTAAATGAAGCAGTAAGAAACATGTGGCTGTAGCCAGCTGTGGCAAGCCTCTGTGGGGAGTGAAAGTTTGGTTCATGTTCACATTCCCAGTGGACTAGAATAACATTAAGTGAAATTCACATACTTCAAAAAGGTTCCTCATTTGCAATTTATGAGACGGAAGTGCATCAAAGGCATAAAAGCCAGCAAATGGTCAGAAGTTAAAAGTGAGGGGTAGCCAGGCTTCAGAAAACTTAGTTAACTAGTGATGCCGTTCTATGAATAAAATCACTTACCTCAAGAAATCTATAGCTAGACCATCTCCCTTCAGATGAATATCTCTATGCTAATGTAGTACCCTGCACGGAAAATTGTTTTCAATATAGTTTGCTCTCTTCTGTAGCAAGGTGCAGGAGTAGTCACGGGTCTGTGGAGTGGCTGAGTATGGAACAAGCGCTAGCTTCCAGGTCAGCTGAGGGGCAGCTCCAGGTGAGGCAGTGGCTGTCCTCAGTAATCCTAGACCGCTAGATTAACTCCTGGTTTTGCTTCCGCTTCCTTGATTTGGAAGGCAAAGCCAGTGGAGTGAAAGTGTGCAATAGATATGATATGATATGTCCCTGGTTTCCATTCTGAGGTGTCCGCTGAGAACTGACATCATTCAAAGCTTTTTCTGTTCTAGATTTTTTGGTATGAGTAGATGCTGTCTTGGTTGCTCTTGCTGTGCAGCATGGATTTCGGCTGTTACGACCCTTGGCTCAACCCACTGTCTCTCCTTCTACTATAATTTAAAGCTGTTATTGTGGCTGATGAGTTCAAGTTCATGTTGACTTCATATTTCAGTGGGGATTTTTTTGCATGAATACTGACCAATATTTTAGAGTGCAAAAAAGGAAAACACTGTTTAAGGGGGTAACAGCACTTACAATGGTCTCTTGCACCTTTTTATGTAGGGGTCCAGAGTTCGGGTCACGTCTGTTTTGCTCTCTCTAGGAAGTATCTAATGGCAGTTAGTTAGGTCACAAACTCTGAGACAGCACTGTCATTTTGACCTTAGTTTTAATGAAGCTGTCACTGTGGGGTCCATGCCTCTGAGGTGACACAGCAGTGGTCCTAAATGGTGTCACCGTTCCTGGAGGTTTGTAACTGCAGACTGTCCAGACTGCCAGATGCTCTGCGAGCATCTCGTGAAGAATATCCTATCAGCCATCTATGATACTTCCTTTCTAATCTTATTTTCCTGCTTCTCAATGTACCTACTAGATATTCTCAGAATATGCCCAGAGGAAGAACATGTTTTCTCATTTTAAGACTGTATTTGACAAGAGAAAGAATAGGTTTGGCTCAACTACTATCTCTTCAGATGTGTTTTGGTCAGAACGTGAAGGAAAAAGATTATCATGTAAAAGGTCTTTACTTATTCACTAGTCTGTTTATTCATCAGCCACTCAGTAATTACTTCTAACACCGTTTCCGCCAGTCTTGTTAGCCTTTTCTGTCCCCATTATTACTGTTGAGATTAGAGCTACTGGGTGTTTTTTGTTTCTTCTAAGTAAAAGCCTTGTACAGAAAGGATCGTCCAAGTGTCTCAGCAATATTCACAGTCAATCGTTGGGATTGCATCAGGACTCCAGGAGCTGACTCTCTGGACCCAGGTTACCTGTTTCTGCATATTTAGATGAAGACTGCTACAATCTGATTCATTCAAATTAACATTCATTCCCTCTGTCCAATAAGATGCCCTAGATTTTTCATGGTTTTCATATATATTTTTTTAAGGACTCTGCCCTTAGAATTCATGGCAGATACTTGAGAGGTTAGGTCTTTTTCGTGACTCACTTCAGGGAGTTTCACAGATGTCTTCAGTTTGTTCGGGCAAGATTTCTACCTCTTACTCTCCAAGCAGAAGAGAATTGCCATTTATACTAGGCTTAATTGCCAATTACCAGCAGGTAAACAGCCTCATAACACTGTATTGCTCCAAGCTTATCACACTTTGCAAAAGAGTCTTGTGCAGAGAGATCTCTGCAGAAGGAAGGCTAAAGGGCATCGAAGGACTTCCCCATTTCTTCTGAAGTTTCCAATACTTCCTTGTAGGTTTCAGAGCTCCTCAAACATTTAGCTGGAATATCACAGTTTTCTCCTGTTAAAAAACTCACAATGTTGCCATCGAGCAGTAAGGGCAAAAAGCATTTAAAAGAATTGTCTTTCACTAAACAAAAGAAACGTGTTTTGAAAATTGTATCAACACAAGCAAACGTAGTTTTCCAGGTGATTTTTGAAAAATAAGAAATTGCGTATGCAAAATGAAGTAAAGAAGGAGCATCTGGTTTGTTCTGGTTTGTTTAATCCCATTTCTCCGTACTTAAAGCAGAGCAGGTCACAAGCTTCCAGTGGGGGAAGTTCAGTATATTAAATGCACCAGCAGTTTTCTCTCGCAAATTGATTATTTAAATTGAGCTACTCTCAAGTAATGGACAATACCCGTGCTTACAAATATGAGTTTGTGTGGAGATTTGCATTCCAATCCATTGTTCTTTCTCTCTGTGCTACCGGAGACATCCAACTTAATTTTTTGTGCTTATCTCAGCGCTTACATCTTAAAATTAAAAATTACTGGGGGTTCATAAATTACTGTAAGGAATTATTTTTTTCTGGCTTTTCTCTCTTTTCTGCATTTTTTTTCTCTCAAGACCCCAAGCCATACAGACACATACATATGGCTGGATGCAAGAATTCTTTTGCTGATGAAACTAATGCAGAAATTTGGGAATGTTAAACAAAAAATTGCTTTGAAATTTTGGCTCAGCTATGATATCTGTAGTGCATGACTGGAAAGTAGGGAGTAGTGACCACTCCTCCTCCAGAAACTAGCCCCAAAGTGGGAGAAGCCTTTTAAAGAGGACATAAAGGAATCACTGGAAGTGGGAATTCATCCAAAGATTCTTGGAAAGATACCCAGGCTCTAGTGTTTTTGCTGCTCTGATTTTTGGATAATTTACGAGCCAAATTAAGTTGTTCTCATATTTTTTGCAGTGTCCACTGCTGTCAACAGCATCATCACAAATAGAAATTAATTCTCTCATTTTAATTAACCGCAGACACTCCTGATTGCCCTGGCTGGAGAGAGCTCTGTGCATTCAAACCTGCCTGTCGCTGTTTCACTGAGTTGAGTGGGAATCTCCTTCACTATAAACGGTACAACAATTCTGTTTGATGTTCCCATATTCTTCAGGGTCAACCCACAAAAGCCTCTTCTGCTGCTCTAACTAAATTTCACTGGCAGATCTTGTCTCAGTTATGCTTCATTCCATCGAGGGTGCTTGGCAACTTGGCCATATCTCATAAGCCTTTGCTTTTGGAGTTAGACTTGCCAGTGCAGCTTTAAACTAAATGGGGCTGTAAATCAAAATGTCCTCATCTACAATTCTTCCCTGAGCATCTGATTACAATCATGCTGCATGCTATTTGTACAGGGATGTTTAAAACTGCCTATAAAACAACAGCTAATTGCTGATCTGCTTAATTAAAGAGAGCCTTTTGTTGTCACATATACAAAGATAAATGAAATAATCAGCTTTGGACTAATGAGAGATAATTAGATCATGCAGTCCGATAAATAAAGACAAAAATCCTGCAGATTGCCACTGTACTCTGGGCAGCTGAGATCACAACAGGGTTTAGAGGTGCACTTTCCTCTTCTTTCTACTTTAGCTATAGTGGTTTGGATTTTTTCCATGCCAGAGTTAACACGGTGATCAGAGCTTCCAGGCATTAATGACTGTTGTTATGTACTATAATTTAGGATTTGTTGCTTAACGGCAGTGTGATTTGCATGGACATGGTTTCATTTACTCAGAATTTAAGCTTCCATTTTAAAAAAAATTACTAGATCTGACTGTTCACTGGTGACCTTCCAGCCTGAACAGATGCATGATGCTGACAGTCTTCTTCAGGGAAGGAAGTAAAATAAAATGGCCGTGGTTATTCTTCTTGTTACCCTATTTAGATTGATAAATAAAGAATCAGTTTTGTCCAGGAGGTCTAAAATGCGTACACTCAGTGGGTGTTAACACTGAAGTCTAGTAATAGCAGTTTACCTGTCTCTAGTGGAAATCACTTACTTAGTGGAATCATCTTCAAGACTGGTGTCCAGAGCTTTGGAGGAATACCTGACCAGCTTTCTTCGTTCTTCCTTTCATTTGTGGTCCCTGAAGAAATAACTTTAGCTCACCAAAAGGTGTGCTCTTCAGGCATGAACCTAATGCATGTAAACCATGAAATCAGACTAGAGCTTGTCAAAAATTAACTCATTGCACAGCTGTGTAGCATGGACATCCTCAGCACCCAGTGTTTTATTCTTCAGAACACCTCTTTTCTACTACACTACCTGGTAATATTGAGAGATCCTAAGATTTCTTCAACAAATCGGCAAAAAAATAAATGAATTTGCCTTTAACTATAATTTTCCATGGCACAGTTTTATAGCAGCTCTGCTTTTCACACAACACATGCATTAAACTCAGCAAAACCTTTGTTAGAATGAGGGTATCAATAGATGACAACTTTCCCAAGCAAGCATAAATGAGACATTTCTTCTGAACATGGTGTTTCCCTCTGTTTACAGCTGGATTATTTGTTTCCTTCATGGAATTGGGTTTTGGTATCAGGAGCCAACACACAGAAAAAGCACTAAGTGACAGGTATATGAACTTCTTGGAGCCTTCACCCACATCATGTGATTTTCAGCAAGTAAAGATCAGTCTTTTATCAGCATTTTTGTCTTATTTACAAGGTCAGAACAAAATATCATTTTGACAATATGTCTTCCTACGTTTATGGCTAAATCCCAGCCTAAAGAGGGTCCTAAATCAGAGCCTTATGCTGCTGCTATGATACATGAACAATATTCTAGTGATTTTAATAATTTTCATCATATTTGCTAGTTAGATTAATCAAATATATGATTAAACAGCTGCCGCTTTCTTCTGTCTCAGTGCTTACCACCCCGGTGCCACTGCCTCTACTGAGCACTGTGTGCTAGGGACATTCATGGGGCTTCATGCAGCCCCCAAGGGGTTGGACCGTGATAAGCTTCCCTGCACATGGAAATGCATGCATCAGCCTACAGGGAGGGCTAGACGTTTGTCCCATTTACGTGATGGTCTGAAGAATATCACTTAGCATATGGACAGTTATAAACATTTTTAGTGTCTTTTCTGATGCTGAATGAACTTTGTACGGAAAAAAAAAAAAAAAGAATAAGAACTTTAAGATTCGACCTTTTGCTAAGAAGAGGTTTAGTTTATATTTTTTAAAGGGCTTGGTTCACTCTGACCTGTAGATTTGAACACTTCCAACGAAAACCTCCAGGAATCCATGCCAGGCAGAGCCTGCTTCTTGTATTTTGGTAGTTTTAGACCTATAGCGCACTTCTGAGACGAAGTTAAACACTGGTGAATGAGATGCTGTCATTGCTTCCTACTGTTGCCACTTGGCACTGCTGAACTGGAAATCTCTCCTGTTTCACCTCCACAAGAGCTCTCCCCTACTAGAAAACACACATGCTTTCTGCTGCCATCAGTGGTAAAGCATTTCACTGCTCTGCTGCTCTCAGACACATCTTGATGACAAAAAAAGGTCCATGGCTTCCTTCTTTCTTCGCTATTTATGAGCTTAGATTCTCTGCTGCCTCTCTATGAGTGCAGAAAGTTTCAGTCAAGGGGGCTGGCTAGATACTCCCCTCTCTCTTTAGCACATTTATGAGACTCTAAATGCTGCTCTGGGTCCTGCAGCTGCCCTTGGTTTGCATTTTGTAGGAACCAGAAGACAGTTCAGAATGTTCTGACTGTGTGGCCTCTAACTGTTTCTAGGCTGTTTCCTATTGTCTTGCTCTAGTCTGAGAAACCAAGCAGAGGTGTGATGCTATGTGCAGTGTAAGACTGAAAGATCAGTAGGTACTCATATGTCTGCAGTACACGCAGGGATGCTTGCGTGCTTCTTCCATATCTAGTGTTAAGGTCACCTTCACAGGAATATACTGTCACACTGGCACCTATTTTCAACCTATTTTTCAAGCCCCTTAAACCTAAATTAGACTAGTTAATTATTTTAATGCCTTCATATTCAGAGTTAGGATGTTGCATGGTATTAATGCCCATTTAATTAAAGACAACCAGCCAAATCTTCCATTTAAGCTTCATAAGTTTTGCTTATTAACAACACTGTATTTTGTCTATCCTTACACAGATCACGACACGAATGCAAAGAAAAAAGGTGGAGAAGTGCATTTAATTAAATAGCAGGCGTAGGTCAAGAGTCTGCCTCATATGTCACCGTATAGCAAAGACAACTGTAGGAAAATCTCAGGAAAATCAGCTACCCAGTAAACCCTGCAGTCTCTCTCCCTTGGAGAAACCATCCACAGAGCCTGCTGCCCTGCCTCGTACCTTCATCCACATTATGTCATGTTTATTTACTCAGGTAAGAGAAAGGAAGCAGCAGGACCACCTGAAAGGGAGGATGTTGCTCATCATGAGCAAAAGAATCCGAACTGGACCCTTCGTTACTGGGCAACAGCCTTTTTTTCATGGATTTTCGGGAAGATCTATATACAACACACATCCTCCCTCATTAAAGGCAGCTTGAACACTTAGCAAAGGTCAACTCCTACGTGGAGTAAAGCTGTGGGGATACAAGAGGTTAAGGCTGGTAAAATTCCCATGATATCTTATATGGCGGTGAAGGGATAGCATAGGAGAAAAATCAGAAGAAATATCATGTCCAGCTACTTAAGAGAAATGAGCTTTTAACTCTTGGAACTTCTTCAGTAAATATTTGTCAGCTGGTATCTGGACTGCTCATCGCTAGCTACTCAAAAACAATCCTCTAGCAGTCAGTTTCTAAGAAGCCATTTTCCTATTCTCTTTATCTGCTGAAAAGCTGCTGTGCTGCTGTGGGAAGGTGGCCAGGGCTCATCCATATTATCTGGAGCCCTCAGTCCTGGATCAGGACTCTCTACTGGCAGGTGCTGCCCAAACACAGAGCAAAAAATGACCCCTGCATCAATAGTTTGAGAACAAATTATTCTTACACAGATGATTCTTTGTCTGTGGATTATGGTAAAGGGTTGTATTATATTTTCTTCTCCTTTGAGATGAGCCAAAACTGGAATCCCTTTGAATTGCAGATTTAAAATAAAATTACAGAAAACAAGTGCTCCCTTACAGCTTTATTTATATCAAGCTTTGGGATAAGCAGTTGCAAATTTGTGGAGGGGAAAAATGTGAGGAACGCTCCATCAAAACCAGCATTTGCACTTGATTAGGAAAGGTGCTTTTTTTTTCTTCATTAATTCCTCGAGTGGTTTGCTGATGTTTCTGGTTCTCGCAGAACTCTCGTTCTCTGTACAGCTGTGGGGAACTGATGGTGTTTAGCACTAGTGGAATCAGCAGCACTTTGCACTGCCAGGTTCTAACCTTTCTCCCTCGGGGCTCCGCTGGGCATGCTGGGGAGTGATGGTGTAGACCGCAGGCATGGCCACCACCAAATTAACAGGGAGCACTGCTACAGCTCTGTTGAAGGCAATGGCAATGCCCCAATTAATAGGACCAGCCTGGGTAGATTGAGAACTTGATCCTAAAACCCAGGAAGAGTCAAAAAATCCAAGCCAAATCATCTCTGTAAATTAAAGGTCTTTAAAAGGCATCTCTTTTTTTCAGAAGTTAAAAACTTGGTACCTGCATTTCCTTCTTGATTTTCTGTTTTTCCTTATCCCTGGTTAAGCTGTATAGTTGGACTCTTCATGCAGCAGTTCGGAGATAATAAATGTTTAGTGGCAATTTGCCAGCTTGAACTCACAAGTGCTGAGCTTATTCATTACTAGGAAATAGTGGTTCTCTGTGGGGAAATGTCTCCAAACGTGATTAGAAGAAAAAAAAAAAAGAAACAAAAAAAGAAACCCTTATGAAAAATGTGTGCACTGCTAATCAATGGAAAATAGTTTCGTTGTACATTTCCTGACACATTTAAAATGCTGCTGAATACGAAGAATGACGTGGGAGAAGTAAGGAGGTGACACAGTTTCTCACAACAGGCTTTGTGCTGATCAGCCTGGAGCAGGCGAGAAGGGCACTGGGCCTCTGCAGGAGGTTGCACGTGTTTTCAAATGTTCCCATCCCCAATTTGTCTTCTCCCACACACCAGCGAAGCCAGTTGTGTTGCAACTTCATTTTGGACACATTCATCCCAGTAGGATGAGAAGGTATACTGGTTAGATGTGGGAAGTCTGTTTTATCTTCCCACATGCTTCTAACTTTAGTCTAACCTAGTCTCGAGGAGCCAACGGCTACATCTCATCAGTAAAAGAATTAACCCTTGGCCTCTTCCCCCAGCAACATCAGAAAGTGTTGACACAACAGGGGATCCAAAGCACGGGGAAGAGCCACAGAACAGGCATCTGATGCAGGAGAGCAGAATTAGACCAGGGCTGTTGGTGTAAAGATGAAGAATATTTATAGTGAGCTAAAGTGAACTTGTAAATGTAGTTGTGTTGGAGATTTAAAACACTAAGATGAATACACTTTTCATTATCTTAAAAGCACATTACTAAATGTTTACAGTAGTACTGTGATTTAGATCTGTGCACAAATCCTCATGTAGGACTGTCATATTACCTGCCTTCTCACCAGAGCTTTCCTAGAAGCAGCTGAATCCTGACAGAAAGCAAAATCCATTTGAGTTAACATAGAAACCTCAGGGGAACTTTAAAACTATTCTTGAATAATTTTAAAATCTAATTGTATTTAGACTCCCAACTGCTATAAGCCCTTTTTCAAACTCATTGGCAAACAAGTGAAACATCTGGGTTGTATGATTTATCACATAAGATTTCATCAAGGGTAGCACACTGAAATGAAGTGCGTACTTTCCAAGCTAACAGGCAGATCCTGCCCCTTTTGGACATGCTGGAGCTTTTACCAGTGACTTTTTAGGGGGGAGAGTCTTATTTGTTAGAAAAAAGTGCAGTCCTCTAAAGAACATTTAATGTCATGACTTCTAACATTTGCTGCTGGGGACGTTTTGCAAGGTACTAATGAGAAAGCAGGATATAAATTATTAGACTTACAATTTCAATATTAATAATTCTTCGCATTCTCACTGCACTTTTCAACCTAGAAACTCAGTGCACCGCTATGCATAGGAATGTATGTGATGGTAAGCTAACAAGGCAATCATGTAAGGTAGTGTTTGTTCCTCAGAGGCCAGCTGCTGTTTAGCAAGGTGAAGCCCCAGCTCACATCCCTTGGAAGGGGCCGATGACAGCGAGAGGCAGAATCCTGCTATGCTGCTTTATGTTAGGAGGGTAAAGCACTATCAACTCTCAGTGCCTTCTCAGTGGTGGGGCTGTCAGCAATCCTCCAGTTCTTGGTAGCTCTCAATTTTTAGGTACCTAACGAGGGCCCTTCGCTCTCAGTGACCAGGGAGTATTCTCTGGAGACAGAGAATCCTGGCAGTTCATACAGTAAAAGACTCTCCCTTTCTGGTTTGGTCCCAAAGCATTGCATTCAGGATATGGTTTTTAGGCACTTAGATACAGGATTTTGCGCTTATTTGGGTGTGTACAGCTGTAGATGGGAATACAGGCACGAGGAAGATTTGTATCTGATCTGCAGAATCAATTGCATGCATACAGAGAGCCAGAAACTACCTGGTCCTTCACAGATTCAGCAACACACATTCAATGGTTCTGGGTTGTAAGCAATCCATTCAACACAGTATTTATGACACTGAGTGCTCTCTGTTTTCAGTAAAAAAATCAGTAAAATAATTTCTGGCACAATTTGAATGTACATTGTGGTAAACAATGCTTTTTCAGTATTGAGTTGTGCTGCTTTAGCTTTACCTTTAAAGGGGTAAATAAATCAGTATACATTCATTGGACCAGAGGAAACTTGCAATTAGCGGATATGCAGAAGCTTAATTATTACATTAAGCACATGCAAAACTCAACAGTTATCTGTGTTGTTACAGTGTTATGGCTATACTGATATCACAACAAGAAAAAGCTAATACAAAAGGAGAGGTTTGAATTCAAAAGTTAATTCAGCTAGATTACATACTGCCCTTTTTTTTACAGGGCACAGGATAGAGCTAAGATGCAGTACTACTAAGTACTAAGTACTGCTAAGTACTACTAAGATGCATTGTACTGCTTCTTAGTCAAAAACACAGGAGCTCTGCACACACGGGACAGCCACAGTAACCGAGATTCTCACAGCTTTGCAGTTCTCATATTTGGTGATTGATCGTGCAATTGTATTAACACTACATTAGCCTGGTATTACTGGCATTTCGTTTTCTTGTTTATGTTAAAGTCTGAGTGAAAAAGAAACTGGTGTTATTGAATTTTATTCAGTTACTACCATGATTTGCTTTCCCAAAAGTTTGCTCTGGCAAATACACACAAATATGTATCAAGTAGTTTACCCACCAAAGACCATCGACTGCAGCAGAACTAGTCACAGTAGTAAGTATAAATGCCTGCAGACAGTTTTATGGGATCAGATCCTTAACATTGAAAAGGAATCAGTTAAAATTCACATCTTATTTGGTTGAAGGTGGGTGCTGAGTCACTGTTTGGATGGAGATACTTTTCATTTTGCAGCATGATGTCTCTTGGTAACGGACAGGAAACAACTTTGTAATGAGTAAAGTCTTAGCAGATAAGCAACAGTAACGTAAAACCTGATAAAGTTGTCAGGGCAGGGAGAAGACTTCTTATATGTGTGTAATGAATGTTTTTAAATAAGAAATAAATATTTCGACAGTATAGGAACTCTCTGGACATGCTATATTTTTCAGAGCCTACATAGTGACACATAAAAGAAGACACAGAGAACCTAGGCTTATTTCATAAACAAAAACAGAGATGCTGATGCAGTGGCCCCCCAAAAAATCTGGATATTTACTGGTCTTTATTTGCTGTGTTTCCTGTAAACCAAAGTCCATATTAGAAAAGTAAAAATGGCAGATTTCAAGATGTTTTTATGGTAGTATTGTCTTTTCAACACATATTTCAGCCACTTCTTGGTCTACTTTGAATCGCCTAACAGTCATAAAAAGAGTGTGTTTTCTGTGCCCACCAACTAATACACTACTACAGGAGGGCAGCCCATGAGGCCTCCTGGAATCAAGGAGCAGGATTTTTTGTTGCTTTATTTACTGGTTTACTCTTCTGTAGGAACAAAGCACTATTTGATCCCCTTTTTTTTTTCCACTAAATCTCATTTGCTCAGTAGTTTACCCCCATCCATGTGTTCAGCAGAGGTATTTACAGCACTAATAAAAGCATTTTTCTATGAAGGGTCAAAAATCATAGCTCTTAATACATTTGTGGATCCGCTTTTGAACATCATCCGTTAGTCATAGCAGGTATATTACAGCAGAAACTGAAAAATACTTTTTTTAGTGTCAGAATTAATTACTAAATAATTCAAGCGTATGTTAGAAAATGGTCTTTTTCTTATATCAGTAATGATACAAGTGACCCGAGAACTGTTGTCTTCCTACATCTTATTTTAGCCACCTACCTGCAGAGGGGAAAGCTTCCATGTTCTCACTGCTTAGCATGTGGGAATTTAGCAGTCTTCTCTTTCAATATGTTACGTCTGCAGATTAGAAGAGACACAGACTCATCCCTGGCCAGGAAGCTGCTGGCTCCATTCTCATTATGGCAGATTGATCAGTTTATACTGATTACAGGAAATGGCTGTTAACTGGGTGAATAAATAACACATCTGTGAGCAGGAGTTATCTTAAAATTTATTATTCCTTTCTCCAAAAACGATCATGTAGAAAATCAGAGGAGGGGCAACTGTATTCCATTCAGTCACAGAGAGATTTTCTTCATTTCCAATAATGGCAGATGTTCATTTCCCAATTTACACAAAGGAAAAAGTAAGTGTCGTTTTCTGTCCCTCCACAGTTTCCCTCACAGACATGCTGTATCCCAGCTAATATTAACAGCTAATAGCACATGGTGCCCTTGAGTAACGATTATGTCATTTTGGGAAGGAGTTGATACTAAAAACACAGAAGAGTTGCACATTACCTAGGCTGCAGGCTGACAAAATATCCTGTACCGTGCATGTGCCTGGGACACCAGCCAGTACGCTCTAAGTGGGCTGTTTTGATTTGGGGAATGCTTCCCACACTGTGCAGTGGGGCGTAGTTTTGGGGCTCACTTCCCCAAGAGATGGGAAAAGGCTGGTGAGAATGGGAAGAGCAAGTTCACAAACTGCCGTTGTCTGTCTTGACAGCAATCTATTACCCTGACCGCACTGTCTGTGCTTGTTTAGGGAAGAAAGTTTAGTGACCTGCACTGGGCAAGAATAGTTTATTCTTCTTATTTTTTCTCATTTGTATAAAAAATTACGTAAGTAAACTTTTTAGATTTGAGCCATTCTTACCTGCCTATATCTTAGCATTATTGTGCTCCTTATATCCATGTCCAGTGTCATTCATAAGAATCCAGGTTTCTGCATCATATTACAGAGTTATTTGCTTTACCAAGAGCATGGTTAAAATTTAAAACAAAAAGAAATTCAATTTTAATATCAGTGTGAGTGTAGAGTAAACATGTTGTTTGCAGTGAAGTTTTCACCTCCATTTGCTTTTGGTGCTTATTATAACTTAATAAGTTTTTTATTCAGTTTGTAAAGTGCCCCTTTTTAGCCTCTAGCTGCTGGGTGACACCATCTGTGATTTCAATGAAATTAAATTAAGTGAAAATTCAATCAACAAAAAGATTGTTGCTTCCACAACTTCACTGAGTGGCTTGGGATCATATGTAAGTGACATGTCTTTCGCGCAGGAAGCAGAGCCGCTGTGTGAGCCAATTTAACTTAAAGGAGGAGATTTCCCAGCGAATGGAGTAGTTAACATACTATTTCCAGTATATCATGCTCAGTTTAATTAATGATTAGTTATCATTAATGACCCTGGCTCAGCCCTTCTTGGTAACAGGCATTCAGAGGGACCTCTCCATTATTCTTCAACAAGAAGCCCATCTCCAGGTACATCTTTATTATGTCTCCCATGGTCTGAGAGCACAGGTTTTGGTACCTGAGCAGTCCCCCTGCACACAAGCAGGGACTTTTCCAGGTGAGGCAGGCTGTGCAGAATAACGCGCTGAAGAGTGGGCACAAACATTTTGCTTAGAGACCGAAGCACAGACAACATGGCACATTTGTTCATCTTAATATTCCTGAAATGACTGGTAGAATCTGAGGTTGGTGCAAAGAGCAAGGAAAAAAGGGAATTACAAAAAAAAGGTTGGTGTAATTAAGAAAAGAAAGAGATCTTTTTGTGCCTGCCATTCTCTCCTTTTCCTTTCTGCTGAGAAGCACTTCGTTACTTTATTTTCTCCTTTCCCATAACCGTATCATAATCTTCTCTTTAACCAGTTCATAACAGGAAGTATCATGACTGAGAGTTCAACAAAATACCAGTAAAAACATCCCTTGGGAAACAGTTAAGTAGTCAAAGCTTGGAAATGTGGTTTATATTATGGTATCTGCACTGACATTTTGCTTGCCTCCCCATACTCTTTTGTCACCGTATCTAAATAAAAGGTATGAACTAATTCCCCTTCCACTGTACTCCCCTTTGGGTCAGAAAGATGTATTTATTTTCACCACCCAATTTGTACAGGATTTTCCAATAGGGCTTTACACAGTCCGTGGCCTAGATGATTCATAGTGCAGTTACCAAAGAACAGAAGTAGTGATTTCCACCACAGTGGTGAGCTAATTTAATAATGGACACAAATGATAACTTACAGAACCAGAACATCAGAGTATATGACCATAATCCCTGCACTTCCCAGCAACCACTTTGAGAAAGTGGGGATCAATGTCTAATAGTATCGGTTATTATTAGTATCCTCCTGACACATCTAGCTTTTTTTCTATCTTATTTAATACAAAAATTAGGTCACTTTGAGACTTATTGGCAGAGAAACTTTACAAGAAATCTTGGAGGCTTAGGTGTTTGGGTTTTGTAAACCAGAATAACTTTCTATCTTCTAACCATTAAGTTTGCAGAATCCCTTCCAGAGAACATGGAGTCCTTAGCTCTGGAAATGTGGACTACAGGAAAAAGACTTAACTGATGGCAGCATAATTCATTTTTCATTTTATGTTAGTGTCTAGCTACAAATTTCTTTTCCAGGTGGACTGTGAGTGGGTAAACCACATGATAAAGGTTAGCAGCGTCAAAAAGAAAGACCAAGCAAAGCACAAGACATCAGTCCAAATTCTTTACACTTGAATGTTTGGTTTTATAGTTCTACCTCTGATCACTTAGCATAGGTTGGGAGTTTTCAGTGAAACCTAGTACGGTTGGAAAAAAAGGTGTGTGCGTGTAAGCAAAACAACAGGTGTCACCAGGTGTCACTATTACACGGGTTTTTCTTAGGTGTGAGCAAACGGCCAGTTTGGGGAAGATATATTGTATTATTAGTTCATGCTTAAGCATTTGGTACAGAGCCATCCATGTAGGTAGAAAGGGCTCTGCAAGTACAGGAAAACTTGGTCTTTTCTCTGCGCTCATGTCCTCCACATCATATATCACTGGGAACAGGGAGAGCTATTGTGCTGAGGTTCCTGCTAGGGGGAATTGCCCCAGGTACTGTTGTACCATCTCTGTTCTGGAATTAATATGAATGTGCGTAAATAAAACAAAATGCATTGTAATGTCTCCTGTAAATGCATCACTGCATCTTCTTCACTGACAAATTGCCTGCAGAGGCCCGATCATCTGCTGCTATCTACCAGAAGATAGATGTAGTATTAAAACAAGGTGCACCACTCGTGTGTGTTTGCTTTACAGTGTTGGTCTATTATATATCAAACAGAGAAAACAAGTGTAAATATTTGGAGAAGAAATGGTACAGCATAAGGACAATGGTGACTGCAGACTTACTTGTACTGTGAAATTGCAGACATGGACTTACCTTAACAAAGAATAAGTATGTGCTATATTTGAAGCAGTGGTGTGTCTTTCACGGAGGATACCATGTGATTTCCCACAGTATCTTGCATTTCAGAAACCCTAATTGATGTGTGGGTAATGCACTGAATGACTCTCAGACTCAACCCAGGCTAAAGCTTTATGACAAATCCCACTTGTATTCACAAGAAGAGTGCAAAGAGCTCCACTTTTATCTTGCCACAGGTGGGAAAGTCATACACAAGCACAGAAGAGAGAGCTGGGATGTTTGCTGAAGGAACCAATATTGCCCAGCTGTTGCATGAGAGAGGCAGTAGTCTAGGACGGTATTTGTGTGCTACCATTGAAGCAGCTGGCATAGCTGCAAATAATAGATACGAAGCAAGGTCGGTTGGTTTGGAGGAAGCTTTATATTCTGCCTGCCCAATCGCCACAGGGTGGTAAGGAAATGTGCCTCTGCTGACCCTGGGGGCTGAGCTGGGTGGGGAGCTCTGCAGAGAAAGCACTGAAATACTCCAGGGTGTAAATATTTGTTCCTTCAGTCTTAGTAATCCACCAGCGAATGCCATCTTCAGCAAAAGGAGTTTCTGGCAAATAAAACTTTTTTCAATAGCTGCCTTCCTCCAAGTTTCACTGGAGACAATGGGAATCTTTAAGCACAGCATCACAGAATGGTCAGGGTTGGAAGGGACCTCTGGAGATCGAATAGACTTGAAGCGGATTGAATAGACTTTGCATCATTCCCTGTTTTGAAGATTTCTTGCTTCCTACCTAATACTGTGGCTTGTGATGTGCTGCATTGCAGCTCCGTCTCTGGAAGAAGCAGAGTTGGAATTGATGAATCACTCTCCTTCTTGAGATATTGCCATATAGGCCTATAACTGTCATAAGTAATATTGCAGTGATTGAACTTAAAAGTCACGATCTGTGGAAGAATCTAATCCCCTTTGAACATCCACAGCTGCCTGCCTTTCAGTCTCTACCAGTAACTTCACCTGATTCTCTTCAAGGGGTAAACCTCTTTCAAGATATTTTCTTTCCTTTGCTTAAGAAACACTATCCTTTTCTCTGCATGCTCTGACATTGCTTCTTCCCCTGAAAGCTGGTGCCCTTGGACATTTGAACCTCATTAAATTTAGAAAGCCTGGTGACTTGGTTTTGTTCCCATAGTGATGTTGCAAATCTCATATTTGCAAGGGAATTGCACGGGATTCTTTTTAAGCAGATTCATGTTCTCTTGTGGTTGCCGCCGCTAAGTGTAGTATCACATCCTCTTTTATACAGAAAACGTGAATCTGAGACCTTTCCATGAGACGTGGAGCTTTATTGCAATGTAGGGAAAAGGGCACAATGTAGCAAAGCAGTAACCACTCGGTACAGTTAATAGTGGGGAAACTGCGGAAGGTAAAAAGAACAAAAAAAAAAAAAAAGTTTGAGGCAAAAATATTGAGAGATATGATATGTACCAATGTAAATTGAGCACAAATTTTAGGTATGTGGGAAAATGTTTACAGTCCTCTCTCCTGTCTGAGGATAAGGCATGCGACAGGGAACTTACCTGTGCCAGAGTAACAGACTTTTAATGAGTAACAATTCCTTCTTGTGGCTCAGCAAGCACTGTCCTGATCGTGACTGCCACAGCCTGCGGGTGCTGACTAGCATGTCTCCATCTTAAGCATTTGCTCCTGGGCACTCAAAGGAGGACCGGTTTTATTAAGTCAGTTTGAGGCCATCAAAAAGATGGTACTCCTGATAACTCGGGACTAAAATAAAGTAGTGCATTATACATTGTGTAATAAAGATAGCTGGAAGCATTACAAAATGGCTGGAGAAATCTCCAACATTAATATTTGATTCAAGATCTTTTAGTTGTCTGTGGCATATTTTGATTGAGGAGGCTTGTGAGTATATTTATTTATTTTTAGATTTATGTAAATGTGCACGGTCAACATCTCTTGAGGCACCAGTGTGGCATCCAGTAATACATACTGCGTAGCGTAAGCCCAATTCCATCAAAGCAAAGAAGTAATCCAGCTCACCCCACCCAAATTTAAAGAAAAAACAAAACTGAAATTTCCCAAGGGAGCCCTTGACAAAGTAGGTAGTAGCTCATAGCACTGCCACTGGGCCGGCAGCAGAGCCAGCACGATACCGGGAAGGAATGTGTGTTTCAGGGTCACAGGAGCTGGTCCAACACAGCTTTGCCAGGTTCAGTGACCCAGAGGGTGTTTGCATGGTACCCCAGCCAGCCTGGCAGCGCGTTGGAGGGGAGGCAGCTCTTCTGCTGCTCCTGCTCACCAGCACGCTTCGGTCTTTCAGCCAGAAGCCATCTGCGGGGGAAGCCGGGAGCCTCAGTAGTAGGCAAATGGGCTCAGGTGGTGGGGCAGAGCCTGGCCCAGTCTCCGCCAGGGCAGGCAGTCTGTGGGCACTGGGTGTGGGCTCTGCAGGGACACCCGCTCTGCCCACCCCGGTGGAGAGCAGCCCTGAGCTGAGCTATATCTGAGCCTACCTAAAGGCAGAGCTTGTTCATGCAGAAAGGCATGTGCCTGCAGCCCGTCTTCCCTCCCTGGACCACATAGCCTTGCTGATGTAAATTTTGGATTAAGGTAGATACATGTTTGATTTTCTTTTTTAGGTCTAGCTCTAACATCCTATCTGCCAATGAACGACGCATGATTATCCTTTAAAAACAAAATCTATCTTGCCAAGCCCTAGTAAAGCAGCTTTCTAAATAGCTTTTTCTGATGGGGGATTTGTTGCAATGAAGAGTCTTATGAAAACTATATGTGGTTTGCAGTGATTCAGGAAGCCAGTGTATGACTACATGGTGGCTGTTATCCTAAAGCAGTGCAGCTGAGGGAAGGGTTGCCCAGGTCCTGTGTTGAGGGGTGATGCCTGGGCACCGCTTGGCATGCTGGTGGGGAGGCTGGCTCCTGCCTGACCTGGCATTTTCCCTTCCAAGAAATGGCCCATGAGGCTGTCTGATCCATGGGCTTTCCCTGAAGAGCTCCACTCCTCGCAGCCAGCACCCATGTGGGTCTCTGCTGGACTTGCTCTGATGGGGAGAGTGTGCGCTGTGCCACAGCAGGCAGTCCAAGGATGCGCAGCACTTGATGTCACGGAGGGGACATCCAACACGTCTCAGGGGGTAATGGTGGGCAGCTCCAGTCTGTTCCTGTGGAGTGAGCACTCATTCAGGGCTGAAGGACAGCTCAAGAGTGGTTTCATTTAACCACTTTACTCTTCTCCATGCCTGAGCAGGTGAAACTCTCTAATGAGGGCTGGGTTTATAATATTTTTGGCCAAGATACTTTTGCAGGTAGGAATACGACTATTATCAGAGATTGAATTATAAAATACCGTCTTGTATTTTTTAAAAAGAGAAAGAATTCTGACAAATATTTGTGAATTTTCTATTGCTTTGAAAGCATAGAGACACATCTGTCCTTTTGCAAAATCTTTTCATTTTCTGATTCCTTAAGAAAAGTGGGGTTACATAGATATATTTTAAAAAAAAATAGATTAAAGATGAGAGAAATTAGGCCCTCAACTTTTATGTTTTTTCCAACAGCAACATTTCAATGCTCCTAAAATTATTTTACACTTTAAACTCCTTTTTTAGTTAACTAAAATACTATTTAAACAGCTTTTTTACACCTCAGTTTTCTCTCAAGTGAGGATAATCAGCGAAACAAACTTTCTTACAGGAAAAAAATAAAGATAAATTAGAAGACGGTCTCCCGCTCACGTGTTCTGATTCATTTTCCAGAATTGTCTTCTCTGTTTCGCAGCATGAGTTGAGTCGAAAGTCTTCCTTTGACCCTATTTAGCCTCCTAAATTTTCCTGTACTCAAACACTATCATTTTCTCACTTTCATCTCCTTTCATGTAAAGAAATGTGAGGTAAGAGAGGAGGTTTCTTGCTCCATCTCATTCAAGGAGAAGTTTTGAAAAGAAAAATAGAGGAAGCAGTCAACTGAAAATCTGATTTTCCAGAAATATTTCAGGCTACAAGTCCTGCCTGTCCCATCAGGACACTAGCCTTCCTCACCTCGACATGTACCCGTTGCCTGCTCCCATGGATATCCCACCCATGGAAGGTCTTTCCTTTCTCCTGGCTCCTCTAAGTAAGAAATAAACACAGTTTTAGACTTGTCAGTGTTTTCCACTGGTTGGCAACTTCCAGCTTTCTGAGGATTGCTTTTGTCTAATTGTTTTGGTAAGTAATTCAGCTGGAGCCTGCAAGACGACAGCGATTCCTTGTGGCTGACATGGGCTGCTTTGTCCTCATGTCACAATGTCTTTGGAAAATTGTTAGCTCACACTGTGGTAATTCAATTTTGATGAATACCCCGTAACTTAATTTACTCTGTGGCAAAACACAATTGTGTAAACAAATTGGTTCTGTCCACACCCATCGTACCTTCACAGGGCATCATTTTAATATTAACCACTTTGAGCTATGATAGATTACAGTGTAGACCCTGAAGCAGGAATGTGTCTGTAAGGATGGGGCAGATGGTTGTAGTTTCACAGTACAGTTTCTACGGAGATCATTCATTGAACGTGAGAATAACAGGTGACAAAAAATAAAAAAAAAGGAATTGCCATAATGTATCAGAAAAGGTGAGTTGTGATAGCAGCTGAGAGACCCCGGCAGGGACTGGGACACTGCTGTATGAGGTCCCGCACAGCATCAAACGCAGCAACAGTCTCTGTTCCAAGGGGCTCGTAGCACAAATACTACAGAAATGAATTTTAGTTCAGCAATTACGTTAAAAATGTGTAAAATATTCCCTATCATTAGCATAGGAGATAACGCAAAGTAATTAAAGAAAATGAAAAGATTCTTTCTGTGGTACCAGGAACAACCTCCAGCGTGTTGTGGGGCTCAGGCTATGTCTGCACTGACACCCAGCACACGTGGCTGCTGCTGGGCCTGTGTCTGGGTCAGCATGTGCTGCTGAACTATGGCTGTGTCCAGGGCTCCACAATACCTCCCAGTGAATAAAGTAGCCTGGTCTTAAACTGCTGCTGGAATGTGAAATATGATTTGGAGCCCTAAAACCTGGATAACTGCCTTAACTAAGTTTGATGCAGGCATACCTATGGTCGTTGACTGTGGTGTTGTGGTGAGGAACACCTTTTTAGTTTCTGGATAACAGAGTATTGAAGGCAAAATCAGTAGAGATTTGTTGTATTATGTTTGCTTAAATTATGGAAGTGTTGTACACAAATATTATCAAAATTGTCAGGTTTGAGCCTAATAAAAGATGGAATGGCTGCTTTGTGGAGGCACAGCTTTAGCTGGGAAAAAGGGTGATGGAAGATATTTTAAAAGTGACCAAAGAAACTGACTCCCTTTGCACCACTACAAAAATGCAGTGTGAAGCTGGCCAGGCTCACCTTTTAAAAAATCCTGATAACCCTATTGATCGGAGTGGGATTATATCAAGAGACAGATCAGCCCAGTGTTATTTGCAGAATCGCCATTATCACCACCCCATGCTCTCCAAATGTCCAGTTTGAACCCACAGATGTTTCCAAGCACTCTCAAGGCAAACATGTGGCACAAGCTCCTTGCACCTTTTCCTTTAATGGATCAAGATGGTCTTAAGGTGTTTAGCAGATGCTTCCCATTTGCCCCCTCTCTGATACACAGAGGGCTCTACTAATTCTGCAGGTACTCCCCACTGCCTGGGTGCCTGGCACTGGAGGCTAGGTGCTATTTTAAAACCTCACTAGCATTGATGCTGCATCTTTTGACACATAAATGCATGTAAAATTTGGCTCTTACTTCTCCCCAAACCCTCTGTGCATTCCAAGCTGCACCGTATTCTGCCCCTGCATACTGGGAGGCGAGCAAGGGGTGACGGGCACCCTGCGGCAGGAGGGCCACGTGTGTTCCCAGCGTGTTACCTGGTCAGCAGGCGGCTATGGCCAGCTCATCGGGGATTCAGTCATGCTCCTTTGAAATCTTATGCGTAGGTTTCAGCAAGTGGTAAAGTCTAACAAAGGTACAAATAAACATTTGAGAGATTTACTTTCAGAAATCAGTTGTGATCTTGTCTCAAGCCCAGGGTGTTCATCACAAATAATATTCCTTGTTTGCAGCGTCTGCCTAAGGATCTCTCTTTCTAATCTCTGGATCTGTTATTAAAGGAGAAAGCTGGAAACTTAAAAGCTACTGGTCTAAACCATCTAAATGGTATGGTTTTAAGCTAAGGATGCTTTGCACAGCACCCAGAAGCCACAGGAAGAGCGTGTTACTTGTTCTTCCTGATGCTGTTTCTGCTCCCTGATTGTAGCAAGCTTTCTTTTTTAACAGGGAGCTTTGGGCGATGCTATCCTGGACAAATTCATGTTTCCCTAACACTGCTGTGAATATTTGTGGCTAATAGAGAACATGATCATACAGACAATAACAAGTTGCATTGAATTGCTTATACACAGGCAGCTTCAAAACTGCTTTTGTGTCTTGAAGTAGTTTTGCAGGACTGAGAGATTTTTAGACGTAGACTGCATTGGCCTTCAAGAACCAGAATCGTTCAACAGTGTCATGGGTTATAACTCTTACCTTGCACTCCAAACACTATGTATGGATCTGTCACTTACCAGCAAGTAAAGCACATGCCTGAATGCTGTCCTGAGCAGGACTGGCTATAACAATATCCTCAAATGCTTTGCTGGCTTGGGACTTGGTGTATGAATTAAGCATGTGCATAAATATTTGTAGTATTTGGGCTACAATAATTGTTCCATTTTACAAAAATGGATGCAAAATGGAATAAAAAATAGAATAAAAATATTCGCCCTTAGTGTAAAGCAGGTATGTTTTAACCAATATTTTGGAGTTTGATCTTTTGAATTTTATCATTGGTTTCAGGATTTGGTCAATCCTTCCGTGATCTGCTGTGAAATGTTAGGTTATTTCCACCAAAGGTGGTCTCTGTATTAAGATGCAAGCTGCTTTAACAGTAGATTAACCATTGTGATTAATGATGAGAATGGATGAATGCTTTTGTCACTGACAAAACTGCATGACCGCATATAAGCTTTAAAAACAGAATAAAAAAATAGCATTGTTTAATCTGTTTCCAGAAGATTGTAAATGCCTTAAGATATTGATCCAGCCTGCAAGCCTGCTTATAAGGATACTCTCTGCCTGCTGTAGTGTGCTTAGATACAATCTAATAAGAGCTCATTGAATAATAAACAATGGTAGCCACCCAATCCTAAAAATGTAGATTGACGGAATTCCCTCCCCAGTGAAGAGAAAAAATCCAGAGTGGACCATAAACCCATTACTGTCCGCTCACCCATAAGCCAATAGAAGATCTTGGATTATTGGAACTCTTTGCTTTAAGAGAAATTGCTTTCCTAAATTTGACCTCCCACACTAAATATAAAATATGGACCATCTGTAATGAAGGGATTGCAGCCCAAATAGCTATCATCTCTCGGTGGCAAAGGTTAGAAGGTTGATGCACATTGGTTCCACGGGGATGGGGATGTTGGTGACCTTTTGGCATGAAAATGGTCACTTGGAGCTGTAATGTGAGAGAAAGGGGTCGGGTATTAGCCACTAAAGACTCTCTGATGCTGTGTCCTTGTTAAGCTTTTACAGAAAAAGCCATGGAGGCATTATGGGAAACAGCATCAAATCCCATCTACCAGATCTGAATATGATACAGAGGAAAAGTGAAACTGGATATATGTTCCATTTAGGTAACATTTCTTCACTTCTTAAAAGGACAAATGTCATATGAGCTTATATAGAGTGTTCATTTCAAAGAAAAAAAAGGTAAAAAGGCAATTTAGGTGTTTGCGGATTAATCTTTTGCCCCTCCTGGACTCAACATTATATTTGACTGCTCATGATGGGCCAAGTGTAGGAGTACAAAGATGCGTTCCCTTCTCTTACTTACTTAAGGAATTAAGTATTGAGAAAGCAAAACAAAAATACGGTATGTGGTTAAATGAAATTGCCGCTGTCCATACCCTGTGTTTTAGTGTAATTCCTGTAAATGATTGTGAGGGGCTATAGAGGGAAACACAGTGAGCACAATGTTCCTTTTTGATCAGCAGCTTTTAACAAAGGAAGGATGTTGAACATCTGAAAGTAGGGAGTGCAGAGTTCACTGCAGGTCACCATTAAGGACAAGAACAAGGTAATGTAAGAGGCTGTGTGATTCCAGGTTGACAGGAGGATTTTAAAAGATCAAAAGTGTTTTATATATATGTTATAGAGGACCAGAAGTGCTTTCAGTCAACAGATGAAAATGCTAATGTTTAGAAATGATGAAAGCAAGACAAATGTGGTGGTGAATTCCAACTGAGTCATCAAAACAAGAAGTATTCTTAGTCTGTGGTTTTTAAAAGATTATTGCAAATTGTCCATCAGTGCAGGTGTGGTAAAAATGGTTATTCTGTTGCTATATGAACAGTTCACTGCATTTGTTATTTTGGGATGGCAGAGCTGACAGTGAGTTGTGGCTTGCAATATTCGTTCTTTTACATCTAGGCATATTTGAATAACTGTTTAATTTTTAAGCTTTACATTGTGCGCTCTTCCTTTCAGTAACAGCAATAGAAATGTTTCTACTGTATAATTAAGGAGCTGGAGAGAAAAGAAACAAACAATTAATAGCTGTTTCTGATAGAACCTTCATCAGTTTAGTGTGAAAAAGAAAAATGATGGAGCAATATTGCCACCAGCAATTCCTCAGTCAGGTGACTTTTTTGCTGGATCAATTCTGGTTGCTAAGCAACAAGCAAAAAGGCACGGTTATGTTTTGGTAAATCTTTTATTTTTGAATATTCTGTGCTGGAGTTTCATGTACTATATCTATTACTAATGCTGTTGATTCAAGACTCATGGTATCTTCCGAGCCGTAAAAGCCCACCTTTTCTTATTTAAAAGGGACGATGTTATTTAGTTTTCAGAAAAACTTTTGGGGCTAATACACATTCAAAAACACAAAACTGAGCCAGTGATTAGAGAATTTGTTGAGAGAAAGCAATGGAAAAATCATTAAAACAACTCTGACATTTTTGGTTAATGATATCTACATTAATGAGTTAATTGCCAATGCATCACATTTTATGCCACTATCAAATATTAATGTTATCAATGTTATAATAATAGCATCTATTGATATAATTGAAGCTTGCTTTCCAATAGGTGTCACCATGAATAATACCATTGCAGTATTAAAATCAATAATAAGAATATTAGGAGGGCATTATAAAATGTCAATACAATGAAAACCACTTAAATAAATGCTTGATATAAAACAAACTGACTAAATATACTAAGCTATAATTTAAAAGAATAAATTCACAACCTGATGTATAATAGTTTGGACATTGCAACTTTACTGTTCTTTAAAGCATCAGACTGAAACTAATAATAGAATAAACCTATGAGGAGAAGAAAATCCTTGTGCATTCAGTGAGAAAATATTTAAAGATTATACGATATATCTGAGGAAATTATAAACATTGGAAGTGGTTTGATGTTACATTTAAGATAAAGCCTTTGTGTTTCAGCAGTCCAAAATCTGCTGGCAAGTGTCTACGCCTGTCTTCCTTTGAGGTCAGTTTAAGCCAGGCACACAGCTGAGTCTTGGAAGGATGCGTGCCTGGCTAGCTTACACTGTGTATAAAGAAAGCAGCAGCCCAGCCCTGGAAGAAGTCTGGAAAGACAGAATTCCAATTTTCCAACATGAAACATCTTGTCAATCTGTGGCCATTGCTGTTTCGTTTCAGCAGTGGCAAATTGGCACAAGGATAAGGGTCTGAAGGTAATTCTCCATGCCTCTCAGCAGCTGACAACGATGCTAAAAATAAAGGTTGGAAGAAGGTGTCTGATAATTTAGCACATGGGTAAAGCCAGTGCTGTTTGTGTGGAATAGCAAGCCAGACAAATATTCTGAAAAAAAAGGCACAATTAAGGTGCTTAATTGCCATCGAGGGGACAGGGTGAAACGCCCGCATAGTCTGGACTGTTGTTGGCACCAGCTTCCATCCCGACAGCCACAAAGAGGTAGGTAGTTGCCAGCAGCTGCCCAGTGAGGGGGCATTTCTTCCTACACTGAGGCTTTCTTTGTCTTGTCTGTGCCCTGAAACAGGGAGAAGGATTGCCTCTCCTACAGCTGCATAGCTGATCAGAGGAGAGGAGGGCTGGGGAAAGCAACCTCCAGAGACTGCAAGGATGGCCCAGCCTCAGAAACACTGATCCTCAAAGACATGCCTTGCCACTGGGGAGTAGAAATTTACGGCAGAAAACCACTTTTACATTACTTTCCTTCCCATCTGGTATGCTGAGCTGGATGGGAGGCAACGGGGTGTGCGTACAGCAGCCAGGTCCAAGCACCTCTTCCCGTGACTGGGGTGGGCAGCAGCCGCAGGGGCTCTTTCCAGGGCACCGTGGCATAAGTTATAATTAAATGGACAGAGGCCAATGGTACTTTGAATAAGCATCCAAGTTATTAGCTCTGTCTGTCTTGCCATTTTTGACTGCCTGTGGTAACGATCTCTGTTCCCCACCAAGCAGGGTTTGCTGCTGGAGATGCAGTGCATTTGAAAGTTTACCTGGGAACTCCGTAAATCAGAATCATTAATCTGAAGTCTTTTTATTAGCAGTGTCATCTTCAGCTATATCTGCCAAAAAAGTTTTAAGACAACTCAGATTTATTTGCCCAAAAACATTTGACATTTACTTCATTACTCGGTGGACTGCATTCTCTTTAAATAAATTTTCCAGTGATCTGGACTTTCACTGTGAAAATCTGTACAGTGAACTCCTAGTTTATTATGCCTACTTGAAAAGGGTAATTTAATAAGGCATCAGTACAAATACTTAATTGTGCAATGGCTATTGACAATGCCTTTAAACAGTTGCATATTTGCCAGATTTAGCTAATGGAAGTAGAATTGCCACTTAATGTCTCAGTTTGCACTGCCTGAAAATAAATTGTATTTGACATTCCTTTGGCTTTTAAAGGACATATTTAGATATTTACAGTCAGATTGATCTATTGTTGCATTTATGTTTCTTGTGTGAAAAAGTATGAAGTAATTTAGATGGAGATACTTATTTACACATTCAGTATTTGTAATAGCTTCACACAGTCTGATGTTTCACAGACTTCAGATATTGGTATCAGAGAGTTGACTGAAAATAACTTGACAAAATCTATTTTTTCAAAAATGTGTGGATTTGTGAACTGTGAAATAATTTGCTGGAACAGGCTACCTTTAACGGCATTTCCATTTATAAGTTTTGAAAAATCAGTTACAAATTGCTTATACAGGATTTTGCACCATTTTCTAAAAATTCATTTTCATTACATTTTGTTTGGAAATGTAATTTATAATAAAAATAAGTCAAAGAAAAAGTGTTAAAGCAAAATAGTGGCATTTTGAAGATATGAAAGCAAAACATTCTGATTGGCATAAGCTGAAATATTTCTTAAGTTTTTGGTTCAAAAACTTTTACAGTTTTTCATTCTGATTTAGAATGCAAACATGATCTGAAATACTGAAAACGTTCATAAGATAGGAAAATTATTTCATATTGAGTTCTAGTGCAGATACATTTAACTCATTTAATATTCTCAGTTAGAAATACAATTACTCATCTCTGTACTTCCCCTTTCCTCACACCTCATTTAAGAGGCAAAAAACTTTTTCTAATGAAGCAACTTATCATCACATTAGGAGGCTCAGTGGGAATTGTATTATGAGTATTGTGATACTGCAATGTTTTCAATGGCCAGTGCATTTTTAACTTTTGTAATAAATGTAGTGTAAAGTGTTAATCTAATTAATTCTGATGAAAGGAGTTTTTACATTTAACAATTCTCTGTAAATGTTAAGGTTTGTTTGTAGATTGATATGTAAAAAAGTCTCTGCTTTAGATTGCTGAAGTGTTAAGACATAGCATTGAAAATATATAAACATCTGATGGGCGCAATTTATTTAATTCAGTTAGGTTTCACTTCATTGTTCTGTTGGAAGAGCAGTGCCTTGTTGAACACAAGGCTTGGTTTTAAAAAACTGAGCTGGTCTCTGCTTGGGCAACATATGCAGATACTTTTGCCATTTTAATTTCCATTTTTGCCATTTTAATTTCCATTGCTTATACAAATCTAGGAATGACTTGGTGCCTTGCACTGCTTGAGTCACAGGGCAGGACCAGTGCTGGGAGCAAAAGGAAGAGCTCCACAACTTGGGATCAAGTTTTGCTAAGTTTCTGTGCTCCCTGGGAGCAAGGGTGAGCCCTGAAACAGCTTCTCCTGGCTCAGACAGTGATCACAGCGTCCTTGTTTCCACTCCTCCTTTGGATCTCCAGACTGAGAAGTGTCGTGGCTGAGAGCAATAACAATTTCCATGCACAAGGTTTAATGCTGGAAGGGAATTTAAGTGGTTTCTGCCTTGTTTCCTGTTGCCTGTGAGCAAAGAATAGGGCATAAAGTCATGTCTCTCAAGCTTCCCTTTTGTTTGTGACTACTGATTTCTGGACAACTTGAAATCAGCCCTCAAATCAATGTTTTCCAGAATCCAGAGACATTCATCCAGACTTTGCTGCCTAGACCAATTCCACCATGCAGAAACAATAAGTAGTGCTAAATACCTACATTTTTAGTCCTAAATGCTTAGTCAGAGACTTCTGAACAGGCATAAACACAGGAATTTGTTACTCTAAGCTCTGTCTCCCCAGACTGGAGATGGCCTCCAGCAGGCTGCCAATTCGGAACCTGGAGAATGGCTGAGGGTAAACGGTGACAGTTCTATCTAGTGTGCAAGGCTGGAGCCATTAAGTGCTTTTAAGGGAATAATAAAACTTCAAATTTAACATTGGAATTTTATGGATAGTCAGTCAGTGTATTCTAATGCTGTCGTGATGTGTTTGAATAACTTGGTAACAGATACTTATAAAACTACAGGTCAATTGACTCTGAAAATACTAATTTTAGACAAAATAGTAAGAAGCACCTATCTTAAAATATATGCATTAATCAGATGAGGATTAACCTCCGAGATTGATGCTGTGCACTTTGTACCATCCAGTCTTTTGCATTGGCCATAGATAAGTTTAAATTACAAGGCCGCATTAATTTACTTTGTTACTAAGCAGTTAACTTCCATTCCAGAAGCCTTTTGCAGCCCTTCCCCAGCTGCTGACCACATCTGTTGGCTCCCATCATGCGTCATCATGTGTCAGTGAGCCAAGAAACATGGCCCTGTGGTGTGGGTGCTGGAACTCAACCTGGACATGTCATGACAACAGGGCTGGATCGATACACTGAGGTTTAAGGGAGGTTCACACATAATGAGAGAAGGGACCATACAGGTAATGTTTCCTGTACTCCTGCTGTCACTGTATTCCCCAAGAAGATACCCCGACACTCTTGTAGACTAAAATGCGGCTGAATAAGCTGCCACTTCTTTTGGTGTGAACCAGCAAGTCTGATGACTAATTTTTTTTTTTTTTTTTTTNCAAGTCCACTCTATTTAAAACCTCCAGGAATTGCTTTTGAGGCATTTAAGGTGGTTTTTTTCCCCTGTACATTTGGTGGGTTAATTTTGCTGATGCATATGCTCAGATGGAGATAACTGTTGGAATGAGAAATAGTACTAGGAAGCTTAATACCTAGATTCTCACCTTCCAAAACTTCTGATGTGGCATAGAGAGGAACTGACTTTCCAGTTCATGATATACCTCCTCTTGCTTGGCCAGCAGCATGCAGGCTATGTGAATTCAGTCAGCTCGCTATGCTTTTGATTCTAAAACAGTGGTTAAGAATTGCTGTAGTTTCCCTCCCTTAACTCTGTTTTCCCTGGCTGATTTTACTTCTGTCGTCTTTGAAATGCTTGGTTGGTTGCATGTCAGTCGACTTCTCCCTGAGAAGAGCTTTGCATTTCTGGGTATTTCTGTAGGCCCATGCTGCATTGTACTGCATCTTTCTGCTCCTTCATAATGCTCTCAAAGATATATCAGGTAGAGAGAAAATTCCTTGTCTTTTGTGATCAGTCTATGCTGAACTATTCTTTAATTGTGTGTGTTCTTGAAATGCAGATACTATATGTTGATAAGGAATTATGTTTGGTTTAGAAAACATCAAATCTTTCCCCTGGAGAAGATCGCTGCCTGCAATATTATAGTGAGTCCTGCAATAATATATGGAGGGGGCAGAACACAAAATGATAGTACCAAATGATGAAAATAGGATAAAGGAGGAAGCAGTGGAGAAACTAGATTATGACCCTTGAGTCCAGAAAGATTTACCTCTCTGTACTCAATGGTCTAAGGACGACTCAGCTCCAATGATGCAATGGTACAAACTGCTACCTAAACTGCAGGTTCTCATATTTGGAGTTTGCTCTCAGCTGATTTAGATTTGCCAAAGTTCATTATTTCAACATGAAGCAGCACTGGAAAATTCCACTCACTGCTGGAGAGATAATAGATTTTTGCAGCTAAAAGAAGTGAATAAAAAGGTACTGCCTATGATTTGTCCACGAAAAAGTGCACATGGGACCTCCTATGTAGGAATATGTATTTCTGTTTGTGTGTACATTCATTCTCGGGGAGTTTTCAGCAGTGAAGCAGATACTCCAGATTCTCACACATTTACCTAATTCTGTTGAAAAGCTGTTGCCAGATCATTGGGAAAGTTCTCCTGTTGAGATATGGGGCACACCAGCTGTGTAAGGGAAAACTATTTCATGCTTCCACAGAGTACAAATCTGTAACCAAACTTTCATTCAAAAGCCTGTAAATGTCCACAGGGAAGATAACAATCTTCTCCTCTTGCCACTGTTTTGTTAAAAAAACTAATAATAGAGAAAAAAAAAACTTACAACAAGGAGTAATAAAAAGGTAATCCATAGTCTGGGGCCTTGTGTAAAGGCAGTAAACATGAAGAATTTATTACGTTTTTCTTATTCCAGGTGGAGATTGTTAAAGGCAGGCTAACTTCTCCTGAGCTGCTCAAAATTAACTTTCTCAGAGTAAAAAGTTTCACTGTCTTAAAATCAACCTCAAGGTGGATGGTCTGAAGCCATGATAGCTGAAGCAATGAGAGCAGGGGAAGATAAGTATGGGGGGAAGCTCTGCAGGTGCCTTCCTGGGGCTTCTCCCTGGCAGGCTCGCAGGAGAGGCTGGGAAGGGCAGGCTGGTGCTCTCCAAGAGGGATCGGCGCTTCCAGAGAAGGAAAAGGGCTCAGCTGCAATGGAGAAAACCAAACCAACATCTGCAAAATAGTCCTCAGAAAGAAAAGAAAAGAATGCAGAGAGGAGCCAGCCAGAGACCTAACGGAGCCGGAGCAGTGGTGCCCTTGGCTCAGTTCAGTTCGTGTATTTTCTGCCCTCTTCACGGACTGCTGCTTTGCCACTACATGAGTCAGGTCCAGTTCCCTCCACTCAACACACTGTCCCCACTTAACCCACACCCTCACAACTGATCCGTACAGGTACCACTGTTTGGTGCTGGGAAGTGGTTTGGTTGTGCATTCAACACCTTATTCCTATTGTCTGTGCTTTCCATTAAGATTACAAGCTTCTCGGGACAAACTTTGTAGTTTGTTTTTACAGGCTGTAAAAACAGGGTCTAATTTTATGGTCTCCACATAACAGCTATCATTATGCATTCCACTGTAAGCCCAGTTCCTCATAATTAATGAAAACTACTCAAGTAGCAAGGTCAAGGTGAAAAGCTCTTCCTGTTGGTTTGAAGCACTTTTTCCATTTACTTATTAATATTCTAACTGATGTTGAATTGTTGTGGCTGTAAGCTCTTTCTATCTGGCATTTCGGATCACAGCAGTTTCACCAGCAGAGGACCTGATTCTGAAAACCTTAATAATTTGTGCAGTCTCAGCTAATGGAAGTCTTCCTGTGGAAGACTTGCCTCTCCATGCAAATGCATGTCCTTCTCTCTCATTATGTTCAGTGAGACCTGTGTCACAGTTATACTGGTTCATGCTACTAATAAAATTACTACTATGTTATCTATTATAGTTGGGATAAACTCTAATCTTTTTGGAAACCTTATATTTGGTTCAGGAAATCAAAAGTAAAACATTTGAAAGCTCACTTCTGTCTTTCTAAGCAACCAAAAATGTGCAAAGTTGTGGATGTTTGTTTCCAAACATAATGTGAGTCTGTTTATAACCAAGATATAAATATCTTCATTTCCTCACTATATCAAAGTTTGAACTTAATGAGGTATAAGAACCCATCAAGTACAGGTCAGCAGTAAGAACCATTATATTTTTCTGCAAGCAAAGTTAAGATCCTTGCTCCAATCTCATAATGTTTTTAAGGTAGACTGTTAAGGTATATTAAGCGTGCTATGAAAAGCTACACAGAATACCAATACGTAACACCAGGGTGAATCCTCTTTCTTTTATAAATCCTCTACAAAGCCTTATAGGTGCATACTCTGTGCAGGACTCATTATTAAGAGTCTAAAACCACGTGGAGGCTTACCAACATCAAATGTGTCTATATTTCAGACGTGAACAAAGGAAAATGGCTTCTTTTGATTGTACACATCTGATCTTGCAGCAAAATATCTAGGCCTACTCCCTATATATTACCTATTTTATTATTTTTATTATTGATAGTATTACATGTGCTAATAGGTCTTACTGAGATCCAGGTTACCCTGGTAACAAAAATGACTGTGCATATTGTTCTGCATCTGACAAAGTTGAGTTTGTTGCTCAGCCCCTCCATACTCCTCTCTTTTTCCTACCTGTAGCACAGAAAATGGATAGATGTGTGAATGAGGTAAACATGATCCATGTCAAACCTGAAAGAGTATGGCCCTGAATGCCACTATCATGCAGTAGCTGGGAAATTTGTAAATATTTGATCAGATCTGAAATTAACAGAAAAAAAAGACACAGTCAAATTGCACCGTGACTCAGATCTGCAGACACACTGCAGCACCAAGAAGGCAGAGCCTGACTGCTCAGCGGTGTGGCACGACACGGCACAGCCTCCATCCTCCGAGATCAAACCCTGGCACACCAGCAGGCAGCTCCTCCTGAGCACAGGTTTGGTGTTTGTCTGTGCAGTGAGGTTGTCTGCAGTCACATGTGCGTAGTTCAGTAAAATCAATGGAAGCATTTCCATGGAGCTCAGTAGGTTTCGAATTGAGTTTGCTTTGTGCACCATAAATGACAGCTGTAACACTCTGCGTGCGGGGATCTGTTAGTGCACGTTTCACCATTTCATGAGGATGGCAGTGTAGAAAGAGGTCAGTATCATAAAGTATTACAAGAATATAGTTACTGTACATAAAATAGAGTTCTAAGTTCAACCTGCACCTAATATGCTATAAAAGAGATGCTGAGCGCTTAGTAGATTCCCCAATTCTTCACACCAATTTAGTGGCAGAATTCAGTTCTTTGTTACAGACAGCTTGCTGAAAAGGAAATTGCTACTCAAAGCCAAATTCTGACCTCACTTGCCAGATTATAAATGCAGAGTGATCCCTCTGACTTTGGTGAAGTCATCTGTGATTGGAACAGTGTAAATGAGAGAGAACTGGAAACTATATTATACAAATTCAACACTTGGGATTCTTTATGAGATAATGCATTAGGACATTAAAACATGAGCTAAGGTATGTATGCATTTTACCCCATGAAAAGCCTACTTTTGATCTACTTTAAGACTGTAGTATTCTGTCTTTATGATAACAGCGTTAACACTGCAGTCCCCTTCTGATGCGGTGTCAGTTACGCTCTTCACTTTCATGGAGTAATGCTTTGAAATTTCAAAATACTTGAAGATACTGTAACAGCCAGTGCTGCCAATATAGCATGGAACTGCTACTTCACAATTCAAGTAGTCAGCTATTGACTCGTGGCAATCTATATCTGCATTAAAATGGTGAGTTTTGGATTAATGTGGAGCTGAAAGCCCAACTGAGGCTCTTTGCTGCCAGCCTGTCTCTGTAATTGCAGCATGGATTTCACCAACCACAAAGGGCAAAATGAATGTGATCATCCCCAGCAGTCGATAGCGCATTGATTTTTTTCACTCTACGATTCGCACAAATATTGAAGCTCATTTTTTAAGCAAGGAGGATTATTAATCTACATTTCTTAAAAAATAAGTCTGTTTTGAAGCATGGTACCTTGCAGGACTTATTTAATGTGCAATATGTAAATCAGCTAAGAAAAATATTCTTTTTTTCTTTTTAACCAAAAACTGGCATTCTCAGCAGGCTGTGAAACCTCATCCTCGCCGTCATGCTGTCATGTGTCGTATTGTTTGGTTAAGAGATTAAAGAAGGAAATGTTGGCAAGTCTCGTTCTGGTCAATGGTCTGCGTTTTCTTAGTTTGGTTTCATTTTCACTAACCCCTGAGGTTGTAAACAGACTGTGTACAACATCACCTGTGGTTCCTAAGATGAAACAATGATTCAAGACCATTTCTTCCCTAAATGTATGCAGTTAATCTGTGGTATAACAAATATACTTTAAGTCAGGGAAACAAAGAAAGTTCCTGCCGAGTAGTGGTAATGTTTCTGAGAACTGCAACATTTCTTAACGTCACTGGCATCAGCTGTTTCTTGGACAGGACCTTTCTGGAATTATGTCTTCAACTATATGGCTGTGAGAAAGCTTCAGCACTGAGGACCAAATTTACTGCTCTTCCCTCTGTGTGTATGCAAACTGACAGTGGTTGTTAATATGTGCCAGCTGCAAAATGGGCAGCTGACCTGCATCAACAAAATCACTCTGTTCAGGCCTTGATAAGCCTTGTATGTGAGCGTAACATGAGCCCTATACAGGCTACAGGTTGACTTGTTCGAATGTAGACTCTCATGGTTCTGACTTTACCTTCCTCATTTTGCAGGTGAGGCCACAAAAGGTTTCTTCAAGCCTGTATTTCCACATCACTTTAAGGAGTGCAGTTGCTGGGCCAGCTCTGTGCTGGATTTGGTCTATTTGTTAAAACTTTTCTCAAGGGAAGCACAACTCATGATAAGAAACATTCCAGGAGTGGCTTTAATGAAAAAGTAGCAAACGAGCACAAATTAGATTACCTTTATAAATGTCCAAGGTCAATCAGGGCTCTCCTGTTCCTTCCTTCATCCCAAGGCAATATTAATGAATGCAAAACCCCTCTTTGCCGAGGGGCAGCCTTGAATATCAAGTCTTCGTTTGGATGGATTTAATTCAAACCCCTGGTAAACCTTGAAACAAATGCAGGTTGGTAAACTACAACGTAGACAAAAGACTGAGAGACACTATTTACCCTTTGCTTTGGTCTTTTCACAGATACCACATTTCACACTCTCAGAAACAAACCCTTATTCAAGACAGTATTTCTTATTTCCTTCCATGTTCCCAGTTAAGTTGATAAGGCACCGTTCATGAGTCAGAAATGCTCTTTTAGGTAAAAGTCACAGAATTGGATGCATCTGAAGCTGATCAGGCTCCTCACTGTCATAAACTCTGCTTCTGGTTTTAACTGTTTGTCCCAGTAAATCCTCAAAGTAGAGCAGTTGCTGTGTGTCATTAGCTGTGTGTTTGCTTTCCTCAGGGTATTTAGCCACTTGCTTTGCAGCTTTTATTGCACTTAGCAGTACAATAACATCTCAAAATGCCCTACCTTCAATTCCAGAGAACAGTCAAATGAACAAATATTAGTCACACAAAAAGATAATTCCCTGAAATAAAATACCATTCGTATTATGATCTGAAGAAACTCAGTCTTCAATTTTCCTTCCCTAAATGTAAGAACAGCCTCAAATATCAAACATTTAAGGCATGAACTGTGCTTTCTGCTTTTAGTGTGCAGAGTAACGGGACTGTAGTTCTCAGCTCAAAGCTCTCGTAACAATCACTGCTCCCGTAAGCGCAGTTCCAGACTGAGTAGCTGGTGACTGGTTGAGTTGTTCTGAGAATATTTTTTTTCTTTCTTTCATGATAGTCACCTGCAACAGAGGATGAATTATGATGAAAGGCAGCGAGTCATGCAGAACCTTCCGGGCATGGTAAATAACATAGCATAGCAGGTGTATATAAAACAATCTCTTAACTAACTATATTGCGAGGTCATTACTTGATTACACGGTGAAACACCGTGGTTGGACTTTGGACTTTACAGTTCTGGGCACTTGGAAGTAGGAGGAAGTTTTCCAGAGGTACTCAAGCAAAGGTGTTGTCAGCTTCCCCAGAGGCTCTCTTTTTATCTCCTAATTATGCCTTTTTATCTCTGTCTGGTTTTTACCTGACTTCCTGCTGTCCCACACATGGGGAAGTCCTTTACATCCTCCTGCTTCCACTGATAGTAGGGATTTCAGGTGACATAAAGCCACTTCAGTGGACTGACTCCAGTGATAACCGACCAACAGAAAAAGTGGCCTGAGAGCATAAATCAGGACAGCATGGAATCAAAATAATGTGTCTGCAACATAGCAGAACAGCTCACATATGTTTTTTCATCTATCCATAGAGTTCCCCAATGTGCTCTTCTCTTGTGTTGCCAGAGTCCTTCTGAGCAGTGTGGTTAGTTTTTGCAATGTCTGTCCATGACACCGATGACAAGGTAGAGAATAACTTCATGTGTTTCCAGAACCCGTTCTGCTGCATGACTATGTAACCTCTGATGTCAGTGACCTTTGCTTTTGCCCTTTTATCAGGTCTTTGGTGATGGACAGACTTATGACAGGGAAAGAGGGAATATCTTTAAGGGGAAAAGTTATTCTGATTTCCAGCAGATTTTACCTATAAGATCATGGACATAAAGGACACTCAAAATAGTCAGTATTCACAAAAGAGAATCATGCACCACTGGGTATTAAAGAGCACTCCTCTATGTTTTCAGGAATATTTTAGTCCACTGAATAATGAACTAGTAGTTGTAAAATAGATACAGATGCATTACATTAGAATGTCCTGTCCAAATTTAGTTCAAACTGATCCGACTTTGTATGTTTGCTCTTCTATTGTTTCAAAGTGTCTGCAGTCACTGGAATGCTGAGTTTGTTTATGCCTTCTGTTTTTGTTTCCATCTGAGTCTATGTGTGCTTGAATGTAATAGTAAAGCTTTTAAGAAAGGCAAGATGCTCTTGGGGTTAGAGCATAGTAATAGGATTCTGGAGACCTCAGGTCTCAGTGTGATGTTGCCACAGCCTTTCTCTGTGATCTTAGGCAGATTACTTAGTCTTTGACTGATTCTCCTGCTCTGTAAAAGGGACATTAAGATATTAAGTCCTTGGAGAGTCGTGCATCAAAAGCACAAAAAAAGAAAAGTACAAAGAAATACATTTTGTAAGGGCAAGAAATAACCCACTGTCCTGCAGCCATGAGCAAAAGGCTGTTGAAATCTTACCCTCAACAGTGCTGTGTCATAAGCTCTCAATTAAAACTGTAATGGGAACGGAGAATACCTGCATTTTGCTGTGCTAGACAGTCAATGAGCTGTGCAGAACTACCTGTGAACAGTTGCAGAAGTATGCTCTGTGCTGTTTAGCTTATTTACTCTTAAACGTATCTGCTCTGTTTTAACCAAGCACTGAGAAGTCTGTCATCAGTTACCATACTGAGATTATCAGCATGCAGTTTAATATAAAGAACATTAGCTGAACAAGGTCTAAAGGTACTTGTATACAAAGCATCATTGGAAGTGCCTCCCAATTCCTTTGCAAGTGAATAAATATGTTTTCTCCATGGTTAGAGAATCTTCTTTACTTGGTTATTGATTAGCTGAGTCAAGCAAACTTGTGATCTTACCTAATGCATTCTCACCCTCTGTTTGCCCCAGCCATAGATTAAAATTTGTACTTAAATGAAAGGACTCTTCCTTCTTCCAGTGACTCCATAGTCTGCAGCTCTGGGTGGCATTCACCCATGTTCAGTTGCTCTGTCTAAAACCAACTCAGATATTTCTGTGCAGACAGGGCTGCCTGAAGAAGGGGGAGATTTTCCCAAGTCCCTTTTCTAAGAGGGCAGAAAAGGCAGGACTCATTACTTTATGATACCGTTGTTATGATTAGAGAAACCCACAACAATTTATTGTCATTTAGACAATTATTCTATCACCCGATGAGCCCTCCCCACCCAGGAAGGGGAATCGGGGAAAAAACAAGGAAATCCAAGGGTTGAAATATAAGCAGATTTAATAGAATGACTAAATAATTAATATTTATAGTACTAAAGAACCAGTATTGATCCTGATACCAATATAAAATACACAAGGATTATACTCAGCCAATTCTATCCATAAGAATCTGTGCACTCCCAGCCATAGACAGTAAATGTCAGACACTGTGAGCGCTACAGCTTCAGGAAGAAGGGAAGGGCTCAGGGGTCCAGCAGTAGGCCAAGAACTTCTCAGGATCACCACCATCATAGAAGAGATAACTTCTCAGCAAACCTTCTAATTTATATTGAATGTGACCTTCATGGTATGAAATAATCCTGTTGGCCAGCTTGGGTCAATTGCCCGGGTCTCGCTCCTCCTCATCCCCACACCTGGCTAGTTCAACAACACTGAGACCTTGAAACCCACACACCATAGCTGGCTATAAAGTAAATATTTTCACAAATTCAGACACTAGAGTCTTCTAAAAGTGCGGTTTTCCCAAGCATTAGAAGAGAAATTAATCCTGTGTTGCTCAAACCAGGACAACCATCTATAGCAAGAATGATGGTCCCAGCTTTTAGCATTGCTGTATGCTCCTGTGTACAGCTCCATGGGACCAAGCTCTCCCCCTAGCCCACAGGCAGAAATGTGACCTCAGCCTGCTGCAAAATCAGCATCTGATCGATGCTGTCCTTTGACAGGCCCAGGGACAAACAGAGGAGTGCATGCCCTCGGTTATTGAGGAAGCTGTGTGGGGAGGCAGAGGTAGCTGCACTGCAGAGTTGCTACTCCACGTAAAGAATGGGCAAAGGTGAATAAGGGTTGAGAGGAATGTAAAAGGTAGAGAAATCCAGATATCAACATAAAAGATGTCATTCCTACAGTGTGCAGGCATAAAAGACAAATGGTAATAGGTCACTCTGGAATCAGAATCATGAATGACAGAGAGAGAGCTGGGAATGAAAGAAAGGGCAGGTAAATGTCAACAGTTAGGGAACAGAGATCACGAACTCTCTCAGCTGGAAGAAAGTGCTCAGAATATTCAGCAAAAGCAAGTTCGACTATAAAATAAACTTAATATCTTCAGTCCGACTGCCTGGCTAGCAATGTTTCCCAAAGTATTGTGACAGATGAACAGCTGAATGAAAGAGAAAACCCAACAGAGATGAGAGATCCAGCCAACACATGGAATAAGTGATTGTGATACACAGACACAGATACTTCTGTAAGATGTTAGTGGCAGAATATGTTGTGTCACCTGACAGGGACATGATAGTCCATCTCACACAAGAGTAGGTGCTAGCAGAAAGGGAAAAGATGTAAAGTAAGAAGGAAAAGTAAACAGGCATGAGAAGTGAAATGTAAAGCAGGTAGCTGGAAAGAGGGTACGGCCCTTCCCTTACAGTGAAACAACTTCCACTTTTTGGGAGTCTATAGAGATAAACTAATGTCCACCAGCTGTGAATCCTACCTATGAATATGTTTCTTGTGCAGTATTGTTGAAGGACAAGTTGCCCATAGGAAGCTGGTATTTGTCCAGTGTTAACATTTGGCTTTTTTTAAAGTACCATTGAAGAGGACAAAAAGGTTTCAGGATTGGCATTAAGATGTGGAACTTTATGGGTTGACGCTAACCTAAATCAGTGAAGTATAGAAGTTGATTGCTCCCATGACAGTTTGATGGCCTATGTGAAATAGTGTCTGGACCCACTTTCTCATGCACATTAATCACTGTGTTGTTTGTACTAGTTGGTGGTCATGTTGGCACTAGACTAGTGGTGGGTGCTGATGCACCAGGTGAGCCAAAGTTGGTGCCCTCAGCAGGAGTTTTGCACCTTCTGAAAACCGAGACACTATAAAGTCTGTGTGAACAGCCCACATTGACATGCTTGAGATAATCTGAGTTTTTTTCTGTGGATAAAAAGGACCGTTCCAAAGATTCCAATCCAACATATTTCAAGTATGTTACTTTTCAAAAAATAAATAAATCCATAACGTTCACAGCAAATATGCAGTATTTGGCAGATAACAAATCACGTTACTTCAGCTTTGAGGCTGTTCATCAGGCACATTTGATACGGAAGTGGTTGGGTTTATTTGGCTTTAAAAATTAGAGGGCATAAACTTCATAGCAAATGATGGGGTACAGTTATTTGCTCTTTTTCTGTTTGTGAGCTACCTACAGACAGTCCTGTTTTGACAAGTACGCCAGTTATTTTAGTATACAAGTTGATCTTTTCTCTTTGACTAAACACCAAGTATTCATTGTTTGCTAAGTTGTTAACTGTATGTTTTCTCAGCTCTGCCATAGAACAACCTTCTTGATCTCTGATCAGGTATCTGAAAATATCCAGCAGAAAGGGGGGGACAGGGAAGGTTTTCAAGATGGGTGTACAAATACTTTTATCTTGAAGTTCCAACCAAGTGCATTCACATGATTATCAACAATTTTTCTTTTCCATTAACACAGAGAGAAAATATCCCTTGACCAATTCAGAAGACAACTGTGCAAGATAAAATGCACGGTGCAGCCAAAATTAACTTCTATTTTAATTTGAACAACTGTTGTCAAACTACTTTTTTTTAGCAATTGCCCGGCTCCATCCAGAGCCTTACAAACCACGATAATAAAAAGACCATCCAATGCCCCAGCTGGAGAGATAATCAAATGCTTCTTACCTTTCTGACAAAGTATTTGTCACTATTTTTCCTCTCCCACTGCGACATTGCCTTGGCATGGGTGTAATTTTTTGGCATTTCAAAAGCCTGTTGTTGATCTTCATACAGAGATTATAGATCTCTGCAATACTTCTCTTTCATTATTTGCAATTTACATCTTTCCCTACAATCTAAATACTGTAATAGTCCCTCTCTCAACTCTTGTCCTGCTGTTACTTTATACTGCCCTTTTGGGTCTTGCTGGTGAAATTAGTATGGCTGGATTCTGATTTTTAATCACTATAAAAGTTAGGTGATATGGATTGGTGTCTACTAAATATAAAGTTCAAACATTTGTGCACACACCTGATCAGAACTCTGTTGCCCTATTAAATATGAGGTGAATTATTTAGTGGCTGTGACCAGGATAGAGGATGGTCTGGCTTTTTGTATCCCTCTGTCCTGGGGGTCAGGGAGGTGGTGGTGTGGCATGGGTCCGGCCCTGTGCAGGGATGAAGAGGAGGTGCTGCAGGGAGCAGGAGCGCGTGGAGGAGCACAGCCTTTACCACATCTTCGGGAACTCCTGCCACAGGGTTAGTCTGAGCTGACTTGCAGCTCCAAAAACTGCATTTGAAAGTCTGACTTTTTAAATAGATAATTTTCAACGCGGTGTAGCTTTGCAATACTTTTGAATTGGTTTTGCATCTTTTCAATCTTATATTGTTAATCCTTAAATAATAAATAGAATTGCTCTGGTTGGATGCTTTTCTCTGCAGATGTACAGTATTTCTGAGGCTTCCTTCTGCCCAGAGAGGGCTTCAGGGTTAATTTATATCCATTTAGCTAACTGGTGCGATTTTTGTGCTTGTACTCTTTTATGTCAGCCTTAGACTGATTATGCAAATTTAGTTCATGCCTGTAAATTCATCAACACAAATTAAACCAGTGTATGAATACTCCCATCCAAAAGTTGCTCCAATTTAATTAAATCAGTATCAAACAACACTCTCCATGCCTTTGTGTATAGGCTAGGCCTTAATGGCTTTGGTCACATAACAAAAAGTGGACAAGTCACCTGCTGCAGCCTTAAAAGAGGGAGAAGCTCCCTCTTTTGCTATATGCAATTTTACAGTGCCAGGCACAGGGGGAGACTACTCCTTACACACTGCCTCAGTCCAAATCCCATATAGCAGTGCAAACATTCATTTTGTAAATAAATAGAAGCTGTGCTGATGATTACAGCAGTTACATAGCATCCTAATTAGGTTTTGTGGTTTGGGGATGCGGCGGGGGGCAGGGGTTGGGTTTTTTTGTTTTAGGTGGGTTTGTCTTTGCTGTAAAGAAAATCAGATTCAAACAATGGAACTGATTTCTAAAATCATCTAAGAAAAAATTCATTCCTGGGCTAAGAGCCAAACTGAGCCATCAGATGCACGTGAATGCAGCTCCCGTTTTCTTAAGCAGAACTGTGGTCATCTAAGAACAGAATTTGTCTCTTCCAGAAGCCTGGCAGAATGTTTAAGGGCAACAAGGAAAATTGTATTTATAAAAGCAGACATCACTGGAAATAAGAGTGCTCACACCGCTGTGATTTCAGAAGTTGATCCTGAATCCTTAGAAGCAGGTGAAGCACAGGGTGCTTAACTTCTCACCATCAAAGAAGAGTTCTAGCAGAATTTCCTAGAGAATTAGAGAGAGAGATAAAGCAGCTTAGGGGATCACATTGTTTTCCTTATTCTAATTAACTTCTTTGTTGACGATGAAAAGTTACTTCTCCTGTGTTCCATTCTGTTGTCACAGATCAGGTGCTGCTGCCTCAGAGTTTCATCCACATAGCATAATTGGTGCAAAACTTTTTGGGTGTTTTAGTATTTTAATATTTGATGCACCCTTAGAATCATAGAATCGTTAAGGTTGGAAGGGACCTTTAAGATCATCGAGTCCAACCATTAACCTCACCTGGCAAAACCACTTCTAAACCATATCCTGAAGTCCCACGTCTACCCTTTTATTAAACACCTCCAGGGATGGCGAATCCACCACTTCCTGGGCAGCCTATTCCAATGTTGGATAACCCTTTCAGTGAAAAAATTTTTCCTGATATCCAACCTAAACCTCCCCTGGCTTAACTTGAACCCATTTCCTCTCGTCCTATCACTTGTCACTAGGGAGAAGAGGTCAGTCCCCATCTCTCTACAACCTCCTTTCAGGTACTTGTAGAGAGTGATAAGGTCATCTTTCTCCTCATTTCTGTCCCTTCCCTTTTGTTGAAGATGGAGAACCGGAAGACTTGAATCCCAAGGGGGTTAGAAACAAGAAAGCACATAAAAAGATTCCCCATAGGAATTAATCTTAAGAACCTCACATTCTTTCAACCCAGCTCATTATTTTGTTAGGGCACTCCTTCCTTCTGAATGTCAAGAGTACTGGAAGTTAGAAGGTACTTGCAACCTCTGCCCACTCTATTGGTGGATGGAAGACAATTTTTACTTGAAACAAAAGAAGTTGCATACATTATTCAGTGTCCCATAAGTAGCACTTCTTCTTAATATTTGACCTTAGCTGGAAAACTAAAATCCAAATTGTACTAGTAATAGCCTTGTGAACACAAAGGTAAATCAAAATAGTTTTTAGGGTAGTGCTCACAGCGTTTACTGGTTACTTGTCTTTTTTTAAAAAAACATAATGGTTCTTCCAAAATTAACTACAGCTTATAATGAAACAAACAAAGGCTTAAGCCAACAACTGTTTCTGAAGTACGGAGTACCCTGGGAGACCTATAGTGGAGACAGAAGTCATATCCCAAATTATCCTTTGATATATTGCAAGATATGGCAAGATGCCCTATATTAATTCCATTTTAATTAATGCAGTTATATTGTGTGACATCTTCTGAAATATATATAATAAATTCATAATAAATTGCCAGGTGATTTATGTTACCATTTTAGATCTTCTAAACTTCCATTTGGGTGCCAGACTCCCAGGGTGGATGTTTGAAACTCACCATTGCAAGATACTTGCTCTGTTTTGTTTCTTCCCTCGTCAAAGCTTCTATCAGGAATTCAATTTTATGAAATCAGTTGCGAGATTCCTGTGCTGACAAAACAGCTACATATTCAACAAGGTTCCTATTTTCTCTTGATGAAAAATGAACATTGTATTTCTGATCAGCACCATTTGAACCCGAGTGCTGGATGCTGGGTGTCATCATTACAATAACTGGGGGGAAAAAAAAACACCAAAATATGAGCTGGCTTTATATACTGCTCCAGCTAAGTGCCTGGACTGAGATTTCTGAGAGGGATCTAAGGCAAGGATGCTGAGGAACAAGGTATAAGAAGTGGAAAATAGCCCCTCTCAGCCTTCCAAACTAAGGAAGAGACCCTGAGGCTCCTAGAGAGTCAAGGCACACAGCTGGAAACCATCAAACCCAGCCACGTATGGATGCATGGGCTATGAGCTGGAGAAGAGAACCACAAAAGGCAGCTGGGCTAGTGAAATAACTCGAGCTTCCAGTGGGTTCCTGGGAGAGGCAACACTTCCTTTCTTGGTGTGGTAATTTAGCAGAGATGTCCTAAGTTTCAACAGGGAAAAAATAGCCCATGAAGTCAAAGATCATGTCAGGGTCCTACTATCTACTAGAAATATCAGTAAGTTCTTAGGTAGATACTTACTGGTTTCACAGCTATGAGAAGACAACAAAATGAGCCGGTTTTCTGTGAATAAGCTTAGTTTCTACGTAATTTGTAATAAAACTTCCATCCCATGACACTGAATAGTTTTTGCAATTGTTTTCTCATGCTGTCTGTATGACAGTTCAATGTTGTTATTTCAGCTGATGGAAGATGTTCCAATTGGGACTGGGTTTTGAGAGGAAATTGTGTTTTTTCGAGAAGTATTTTCTTGGAGGCAAACATTTCAGATTTTCATTCAAGACATCTCCTGCTGTGTTTTCATCCTTATTTCACATCTACAGACAGACAGAAACTGAATGTATAAAAGTGTCTGTCCCATAGTCACATGGCTGTGTAGGCATAGGGTTGGTAAAGGAACTCAGATGGAGTAAAGGAACCCAATCTGGTAACTTAGCCACAATATTTTCTTTGGTGTATTAGTGCTTTCAGGGTCCTCTCACTCTCAGCCTTTCTCTCTCATCTCCTCTTCTTCTTTGTAATTTGTTTCTCTTCTCCCCATTTCCCTCTCCTTTTTACTGACCTTCTTTTTGACTGAAGTCAGTCTCTGCTTTTGTTCACTGTCTTCCTGTTTTCCCTATATAATTTCTGGTCCTGTCACACCCTTGGTGTGTGCACACATAAGAAGATTGCTCTGTGTCTTGGGACCAAGAAATCGGTTGTGGCTGACTTCAGTCTTTATGAAAGCTGGCTCAGAGGGTCCCTCAAGCACAGTGAGGGCATGGGCTTCTTGGTCGTGTGCCCATAGCACAGCTTGTAGTAGTTGAGATGAGATGCTGAAGGGAAATCTAGTTGAATCCTAGGTGAGGGCTTGGTGGGCCTTGGTGGAAAATTAGGGTGAAGTTCTAAGGGAAAAGTACAAGACTGCTACTTTGAAGTTGGTATTGTGAGAGGTGACAGCTACTATCTGTATCTGAGTAGTACAAAGAGTTCAGCTACACAGTCACAGGTAGTTGTTTCTAAATACGGTGTTTGGAATTGAATGGCAAGTGCCTTACACCTGATTCTTCAGCTGCATTCCTGGGTCAGTCAGAATGTTCTGGGAGTCACATAAGGAGCACATGTTGCATAAAATTGATTATGTTAGTATTTGCATGAACTTTAGGTACAATGACCACAGTAGCATCTGTAATCTAGTGCTACCTAAGCAGCCTTTAGATCCTAAACAAATTGGGTGTATTCAGCAGTTTTAAAAAAATCTCATTTAAAAACTTCCCTTTGGGAACTGGCTTGTTTGGGAATTGGTAATGGGATCTTCTATCTACACTGTTGATAGTGCTTAAATGTTATTAATATTTAACGGTTTCTTGCACCACGTGACATGTTGCTCTGTGCACCTGTCCCTTCCCAGTAAGATGTGCATTTGGGCAAGTTCCTCATCACACTATGTCTGGGATTACCTTGGTTGGGCTAGGCTTCTCCCTCTGGATTTGGTTCCTGCTGGCCTCATGGAAGCTGAAGTGCATATGAGCTACATCAGCAAGTGATGCAGTGAAAAAGGAACAGATCTGTAGCTGGTGCTGAGGACCTGGTGTTCTTACTCCTTGCCTTTCAGGGGATTTATGTCAGATTGGCTCTAGCCTGGTTTAACACCTGTCAGTGCCTGGAGCTGATCGTGCCCTTCTCCAGCACATCTTTTGGCTTAGCTCTCTATCTGCTGAATGAGGTGAACCAAAACTTAGTAAGTGGGAAAAACTGGAAATTTGCTTCAAAAGTGCACTGTGCTTCCAACTAAAACATTAGCATAAATGCAAACACAGTGCACTGAAGGAACAAAATATTAGCTCTATTCTTGCATCAATTGATAAAATCAGAGATTACATTATTTTCTTTCAAGCCTCTTTTGCTGCCTCGCACGCATAGGTTATCCCTGTTATTTTAACTCTTCTGTGTTTGTAGTCATTATTGCTCTTCTTCTGGTCTGATTCCACAGCTGTGAACTTTTGGAAACCAGTAGGCCACAATGAGTTAAAATTACAGGTGCTACTTCTTCATTTTCCATTTTATCATTCATATCTCCTTTCAGAGAAGAAAATCCAAACCTGTATTGTTATAATATGTACAGTATATTTAGAAGAAAAGTTTTAATTTTTCACTTATTACTCCAGGACAGTAAGTGGAAAAGTGCCTTCCTTACATCTATCTAGTGAATGTGTCATTGTCAGCTTTGATTGCAGAGATATTGGGACTCTGACCTTCAATGACATTGCTAGCAAATTTTGACTGACAGCGTGCAATACTGCAAGCCCTTGCTGCACATGCCCATCCTCCTAGAAAAAACCTTTTCTTTTTAACAATATTCTTATGCTCCTGACTGTAGACTATCTCAGATGTTAAAATACAAGGTAAATGCAGCAGTATCTAATTACAATTATCAAATACAATCTGGAAATACATTTGCAGTTCTTGTGTAACCAGTTACCCCTTCTATGGTATATTTCAGTGAGGGTGTAAAAGATATACTCAATCTCCAAGTTTAGTGTATGTATCAATAATACCAAAGAGTGAGTGCTGATGCCACGTGCCATGAATGCTGCTCACATTTATTTGCACCGTAATTATGATTTACTGTTTGGAAAGAGTGCTATTTTCACAAAATCATTGTATATGAACATGTGGTAGATATGTGGCTGAGGCATTCACAGGCTCTGAGAATCAGGACCAGACTGAAGGCAGTCCCTAAGTCAGAATGCAGTTTGTGTTGGTAGCTCTGCAAGCGACTTCAAGCAATTAAAAAAAACCATCAGATTTTGCCTTCCGTCACTTCATGTCTCCAGAGGAACGGTGTTTAGTTTATTAATATCTCAGTACAGCAGCCATGCTTAGAAAGGTATAGGTTTTCAAAAGTTATGCCTCGTACACAGTTTCTGCAGGTTACATCCTGATCAGTATGTCGGGCTGCACAGCAGCAGCGTGTGCTGTTGCAGCCATAAGGCTCAGTCGTGTGGTTTCCATTTAGGGCACTTTTCAGGCAGCTCTTTCTGCTGCTTGTAGGTTGTGCAGAGCACAACAAATAGTTTGCATACAGGCTCCCCACTGCACCATGCCCAGCACCCTGGGGTCGCTGCCTGGTCTAACCTGAATGTCTGACCCGCTAATGGTAAAAACCATCTGATCCTTGCACTTCTCAGTCCTGGAGGAGTATAAACCCTACCTGAATCCAAACTCTTCCTCAGTGCTAAACCAGATAGATAGGTGACGGCTCCCTGGATAGGGCCCTCCTACTTATGTCCTGCCTTGTGTCCTAGGCTGTCCATAACTGCCAACGGGACACTGGCCAGGGCAAAAGTCAGTGGCGCTGGCCCCTGTGGAAGAAGCACGCATGCCCCTGCGGCAGTCCCGGTGGGAAGAGGAGAATTAGGGCCCCAAATAGCACTGCCCAGTGCACGGGGCATCCTACCACACCACAGTGAGGACCCCCTGCTCCTGTCCAGGTGCAGCCTGCATCTCCCCCTGCTGCCCTTCTTCCAGCCAAAGCCATTTTACTAGGTGGGCACAATATGCTGCTTCTTTTCCCAGTCTCCCTCAGTCTCTGTCTTCTTGTCTTAAAAATATTCAAAACATTTTAACTGTGTTTTCAGTTTGATTGTTATTGACCCCATATGAATAACATCTCTCGCCCTCTCCCCCTGACACCCTTGATCAGTTTTTTATTAAAACTTTCAGGCTGTGGTCCTTTAATATAATTTTTAATGCATTTTAAATTATTTCTGGAATTTTGTATGGTGTCCCAAATGCTTGAAGAGAGTGAGGAGATTTATAAATAAATTTATTTTTATTACTCTATAAAAGAAACTGTAACATTAATGCTGCAATGATAAGATAAAGTATGTGTGGAATCCCTTTTCCTACATGCCGCGTGCTCCAAGAAATTCTGCTTATATGCAGTATTACAAATGAGCTAGGCTAACCCAGAACAGTATTCCCAGTATCAATCAATAGGCTATGAACACATTAGTATATTAGCAGTTTATGACAGTATTTAGGATCATACAGTATAATAATGGAATACACTATCTTCTGAGATACCAGGCAGTCACATTGTCTGGCGTGGTGTGAGTCGTCATGTCCAGCTCCTGCTGTTGCCTAGGCAAAGCAAATAGCTTTTGCAGGTACTGATTGGTTTTGCAGTGGCAGTTCCCTGTGCAAAGGTCTCTGATACAGTATGTTTGAACAATCGTTGCTGTATCTTATCTACTCTAGGTAACAAAGAGATTCAAATTTAGGGGCACCTAGCAGGACCGTGGTCACAACTGCTAAACAGAGTAGTGTCAGTTGTGTCAAGTTACTTGGATTTTAAAAATGAATTTTCAGAGCCAGAAAATGCCCAGTAACTCATTCCTTTAGTCTTGACAGTACTTCCTTTGACAGCATGTGTTCCAGTCCTGCAAAGACTTAATCAGGCTCTTACTTACTGAAATTGCTTCTGTGGTGAGCAACGGAAGAAAAGAAAATGTAAAATTTGTTAATGGGTATGTTTCTGTCATGGAAAGGGGCTTTATTATATGTCACCTGGGGATCCCAGTATGGCTATCTAAAGAAGATTTACTGAAAATGGAGGTAGATTATGCAATATTGATATGATTCCCCCACCCATAGAAAAAATGCCTTTTCCAGCTGTTCCCTTTGCATGCAAGAAGAAAAAAACACCAGAAAACAATCACCGTGAAAGTATATCATGATAGGATGTGGGAGAGAAGGAAGCCCAGTCTGTGGTTCCAGCCGTCGTGTGTTATGTCATGTAGAGAAGCCCGTAGGGAATGGGACAGGACAATATTCAGGCATCCCCCTGTTCTTGTGAGCCCAAGGGAAAGTGGGCAAAGGCAGTGTGCATATCTGTTTGGAGTGTGGAGCAAAGTCAAATTCAAGAACACAGCATTGTTGGCAAAAGTAAAACCTAAAATAAAACTGACATCACAGCTGCCACAGCTAGAAACCATCCCGAACGCAGGAAGCTGGTTTGCAATGGGAAATGCATTTTGTCTGAGAGAGCCCTCCAGGATGTTTCCAGCCACAAAGAGGATGAGGAACTGACATTGCTCACTGCATGAGCATTTACTTGTCATCCGCAAGGTCACAGTGCTCTCTTCATTCAAATCCTTCCTGGAAAGCTCCTTTTGCTTCACTGCCTCTGAGAAAGTAATGGCTGGGTAGAGGAAAATACCCCTCCTCACTTCTCTCTCCCCTCAAAAGAGGGCTGTAGCAAAATAAACTTCCACGTGCATTAGCCCTAAGCCTGCACATACATGCTGCCTATGGCAAAGGGAAGCGTCCCTGTCCCTTCCCGATCCCTCACCTGGCAGGCAGGCAGGCTAAAAGCACCTGGCAAGATATCTCTATTGAAGAGATAGCAAAGAAAGACCCTTTGACCCTTAAAGGATTAGGACTTCTGACTTCATGTCTGTGACAGAGATTCACTCCAAATGGAGAATGAAGCCCCCTGATTAAGGAGATATCCACAGGAAAGGCTGTCCATAGCTGCTGAGCGATGATATCCACAGGTTGGTTGAGAGAAGTTGGAGGGCCAGTGTGGATGGCCAGGGAAAGGGCACTCAGAGCTGTAGAAAGTGTTTCAGGTAGTTGTGATCAAGTCAGTCCTGGAAGAAAGGACTGGTGGCCAAAGGATTGTTTCTTCCTGAAAGATGAAGTGTTTGGAAGATACACCAAACAAGAGCTCCAAGAAGCAATTGGCACTGCAGTAACTTAGACCTTCTTTAGAGTTACCTTATGTGTATTATATACACCTAATGAATTTTAATTTGTCTAAGAAATCTAGAAATCATCTAAGTTACCTTTGAATCTATGCATCTATTTGCAGCACTCGTTCATCAGATAGTGTTTAGGGAGACTGCTAAATGTCCTCCTTTAGTGTTTGCATTTTCAGCATGCCTGGCTTCCCTGAAAGCTGTAGTTTAATAATTTTAGTCAGACTTATTTTCCGCAAGTGCAGGAAAAGCTTTTCTTCAGAGGAGAATGATTCCACCACGTTTTCCCTTCCCACATCCTTGTTCTCTCACTGGCTCTGCTAGCAGGGCTTCCCCAGGATCTGAAGTAGCAGGACTCACTGTGACTTAGAAACACTGGCTAGGTACAAGAGCTTTGCTAATGGTATCTTCCAAAAATCATTTTCCAGGACAAGAACTTTCCCCTGTATGTATTTATGTACCAGCTACTTACCTAACAGGTATTATATGAAAAGCTTCAAGCAAGCAACTCTTGTCAGAAAAAGGGCTTAGTACATTTAATGCATCCTACAGGCAGAATAGAAAAAGGTAAATATTTTGCACTATATGGTACAATTTTTATTTCATAATGAAATAATAATTCCATAATTATCTTTACATAATAGTTTATTTTAAAATTGTTCAAAAATAAGTTAACAGCCATTCTACCATTACTTTTGAAGATTTAGACAAGCATTCATTTGTAATAACCATTTTTTTAGTATGAAAAAATTGTTCAATATAACCACTAGATACATCCATGTCCTATTCTGTAACAGCACCTTGAAATACACCATTCTATTACACTTTCTCTCCATTTGTTTATTAATCAGTATGTATGAGTCTGTGGACTTAGTGAATGATTGAAATGTATAGCATCACATGTCAGACTTTTTTCAAAGCTCATAAATGATCTTTGAGATATATCTTTGAGAGGGAATCTGATTTCTGATACATTTATGTTAATAAGAATGGAAACACGGGCCACTGGAAATTGAGAGATAAATCAATAGAAAGGTTGGACCTTCAAGAAGTTCAGTGTACAATAAAATAGACAGCAAAATATGCTTGCTGCTTGTCTGCAGTGCCTGGAGTGACTACAGCTGACCAACAAGGTAAATCAAATCTGCTGCCAATACATTCTTCTGCTGTCCAGATAAAACAGCGGACTAAGCCGGTGAACTTTCACCCTTCACCCAAGCTCTCTAAGCCAAAGTACAGATTAAAAAAAATCAATAACCCCAATCGATGGGAAAATATTTTTAGTCTCTAACTGAACGATATGTTTTGACAAGGCCAAAGAGGCGCACAAAAGAATGGGAAAAGATAAAAGACAGAAAATTAGGATTTTGTTTTATTGGTTGAGGTAGGATCACTATTCATTCCCCCTTCCTACAAATCCCATTGACACTCGCTAAAATTATCTCACAGGAAGGAAATAAAATGAAAGGTTATGAATTCATTGAATTATCTGATTTACTGTGTATCCTTGTAACATGTTATCTTTACTGGGTTTTGTTGCCATTATTGGACACTTAACATTGAGAAGACACTTTGGAACATATTAACATGGAAACAGGCATTATAAGCATTTTGCAAGGAAAAAAAACAACAAATATCAACAACTTGTGCCTTTTCCTCATGCTGCTTTTCAGCTCTGAATTCAGTGTCCCTAACATATAAGCCAGAGAATACCAGAAACACCAAAGCAAAACAAGAAGCCTGTGGTACACCACTTGCAGAGCATTGTAGAGTTAGTAGAGGTGAATTAGGACTCGCTAACATAGACGTGAAGGTCTTAAAGGCTGACAGAGGAACGTTTGGGGAGTGGTTTTGCTCAGCAGCTTCAAACACCGTGTTGTGCAGTGCACTAAATGCCACCCTCAAGTCCCGGCTGGGCAGTCAGGCAGTTCTGTGACGCAGGCTGGCACACAGGCACAAGGCTGGGACTTCCCTCCCCATTCCTCCTCCCTGCTCCCCTCCCGTGCCCCTCGCTGCCCCACGCCAGCCCTGTTGCTGGGGATGACAGGGGGACCAGGGCTTATGAGGGGCTGCCGGGTGACTGTTCGAGGCACAATGCGTGGGAAGGATTCCCAATTGCTTGCAATTAATAAGGTTTATGCAGCACTTGGACATTTTTTCCCAAAAGGGTGTCAGCAAACTCTTTTACTCATTAACGTGTTATCTAAGTTGTCTCTGTTGTTCTGTTTACAAAACATACAAGAGGTCATTACAGGCAAGTGAAAGGTGATGTTGAACGGTATACTCCTCTTCGGAGAACAGCATCGGATTTTTTATGAATGCTGACTTTTATGTTGTTTCTACAGTCAGAGTGATTATTGTTGCCCCTGGCAGGGCCTGCAGTTCGCTGGCAATCCCAGGTCACTGGGAACCTCCGGGCTGAAAGAATGCAATGGCAAATGGTAGGCAGGCACGTGCTGGAAATAAGGGGAAAACAACCAAATCCACTGTGCAGAGATAGGAGCGGGGATGGGTCTGATGAGCACTGACACAGGTGCACCCCTTGATGCTTGCTTTTCTGGAACGGCTTCTCATCATTTGTCTATAGTGCAGTTCGTGAGGGAGGGGCACAGGAATATATAGGAGTGATATTATTGCCTTCTCATTTCCTTGTGCTCTTGCATCTGTAACTACCTTTTGCTTTGAATTTAGACTAGGGCGGAACTTTTATCCTTTCATCATTTCACAGGAAAGAGTGCTGGTCCAGGCCCTTTATTCCTAACTATTGCTTCATTTTAATCCAGAATATAATTGCAATTCAATCAAAAGCTAGCATTTTGAAATACTTGTCCCTAATTTATTTGGTCATTATTTTCACATTCAGCAGGTGTTTCATCTTGGCTTTCTCTTACTGACTTTTCAGAAGGAACTATCCTGAAGCTTTCACGGAGTAGTGTTTACAATACAAACTCCCGTGATTGAAATGCTGTAGGTAGCTCTTATCATCCTTGAAAGCTTTCAACATATGCAGTGAAGTATGATGACTGCTAGAATTAATTAGAGAAAACAGATGTCAAGCATTTGCCAAGAGTTATTTAAAGAAAATCTATTGTGTACAGATAGTTGATGGTAGGGTTTGAAACATTACTAGCAGCTGAGAAATAGCTAAACATTTTTCCACTTTGCAGAAAACATACCTAAAATACATTGAAAAAAACACTTTGGTCACCCATAAAAATAAAAGCAGAATAACATGGTGGTGGCCATATTTTTCTTCTTATTAATGCTTCTGTGAGACCCTTAAAGATGATGGGCTTGCCTGGGTTGTGCACAGGAGAACAATTTGACCCCTGGGACAGCTCCTGATACATTCATGGACAAGGTGAGACCTGGGATACGGAGCCCATTTCTCCAGCAGAGGCATTGGGAAATGAATCTTTCAGAAATGACAGGAAGAATTAGGAGGGTGACTTGGCCCTGGCTCACACACCAGCTCCAACAAGAAAATATCTTGCTCCTGTTCCTATGCAGATTATACCTATGTTTCCATCATCAGCATCCACCAGCTCTCTGACAGAATGAGTTTGAATGCTCTTCTCTCTGCAGCAGCCAATACACCCCATGGCCTCTTCAATCCTTTCTGCTTAAATGACTTATGTCCTGGCCTTCATAATTCTGTCAAAGAAAATATACAGCCTTCATCTTTGTTATCTTTCATTGTGCCTAAAGAGGTCAGAAGTTCAGAGCAGTTGTGTAGATAGCCTGGCTGAATGCAAATATGGCCATCAGTTTTGGTGCAAAAAACCTGTTAGACAAAATTGACAATCTTCTCCCCACAAGTTTTGTGTGTGCAAGCATGAAACTTGCCTTCCACTAACATTTGTACTGTCATACAGTGTTAATGGAAAGCACGAATACATGAGAATGCAGCCAAAGCCAGTTCACAGAAAGAGTGGATGAATGTTTGTAGGAAATTCAATGCTTCTCTCATCCATCACGATTCACATTCCCTTCCTTGCCTGCAGGTAAAGGCACAGAGACTTATTGGATAGGATTCATCTTACCTAACTTTAGACATATATAGTGTGGATATCTCTGTCTCAGCTTGTTGTCTAGACTCTTGTGAAAGTCAATAGAGAGCAGCAGGCAGTTCTAAGCCCAATTCATCTGACCTATTTTAGACACCTTCTTTAGGAAAAGATGAAGCTTTCCCTAAAACTGCCTTATGTCTCTCTAGTGACTTAAGGACAATTTAGGCCATTAAATCAGGTGCAGATATGTACGCTGCATGGACTCAGACATGTGGTGAATTCCTCTCCTCTAGAATATTTGATAATATTTTTCCCACAGTTGGATGAGCTTAATGGGACCTTTTTGGTCCAAATAAATTACACAATATTCTCCTGGACCTTTCTCCCTCCCAAAAAGTGAAATAAGTTACATAAAATGGTTATTACTTTGGTCTAAACATGTTTCCTTGACACAGGCAGAGGCAATTTTTCAGGTTGGGGTTTCCAGGCCAGCCTGCCCAGCAGCACCTGGACACAGGGAGGGCTGCCTCTGCTCACACCCGGATGCTCCATATCTCCCTTTCTCCCTGCTGCTCACCATGCGCTCACCTGCTGCTGCCTGCCTTTCTGAGCCAGTCCCAGGCCACCTCTCTGCCTGTGTCTCTTCTGCTGAGGATGGTGGTGCTTCAGCCCACACACTTCTGCTTAGGCTTTGGATAATGGCTTTTGCTGTTCCTGCCATCACTATATGAGAGCCATTTAATTGCACCTTCCATTGAGCCTGAATAAAGGGTGAGTAGGACATCTGTTTGCTTTGACCAGGCTTGTGATTGATGCAACTGTTAATACTTTCCAGCGTAACGCAATCTTCCCTCACCTCCCAAGGATGCTCTGTTGATAACATGTCCCTGCGTAACTTTTTCAAGGACAGACAGAAAGTGGTATAGAAGGTGAGAGATGGCAGTGGAAATGTCAGTGAGCCTCTGGCCCGTTGCTGAAGGGTTACCTGTTTCCAGCATCTGTCCCACCTTTCGCCGCTGCCCTTGGTGTCAGCAGAAAAGGTGCTGTTTCCTTGCTCAGCAATCATGTCTAATGGACCACTGGCAACTTCTCTGTGCAGATCTGCCTGCGGTGTCCTAGGGTCATCTTGCCCCCTGGGAGAAAGCCAGGAGAGACACCTTCTGCTGTTAGGCATAAGAAAGTCATCTTCTCAATAGGGCTGTACTGAGCAATCACCCGTCACTTGCCTTGACACAGTGAGGTTGTCAGGGATCGCAGGTCCCTCTGCCTTACCAGCAAAGCACACTGGTAATTCTCACCCCGATCAGACACCATACCGCATGCTCTCCCCAAAGGTGGACAGGGGGAGCAGCCCCCTCTCAGACCTAGAGATATGCCTTGTGTCTTTGATGGCAACAGTTACACCCAGAGAACAAAAAGCATAGCACAATAAAAAAAATTACTACACACAGCACTCCTCAGTAAAACAAGTCCAACTTGTATTATATTCATGGTGCCACATAACAGAATTTAACCCATCCTTCAGGTTACTGTGCATCCCAGGAAAAATACAGCAGCACTTAAGGAGCCAGGAAAGAAAGAGAGAGAGAAAAAGACACCAGGACTGTAGCCATCAGGAGAATAACCACAGGACTGTCAAGGCGTCTCCTGGGATCAAACCGCTTTACTCCCTAATATGCACAAATCCACCCCTAGGCCCCCCAGTAGAGCGTATGTAACACTGTTTCCGTTTTTAGTAACCTCAGTAGAATTGGTTGCACTCAGAGATTTTCAGCTAAAGACCACCATAGAGCTACAGCAGTTTACACAAGCCGCAGGGGCTGTTCTCCTAACACAACACACAAATAAGCGCGGTTCATAAACAGCAATCACGCAGTCAAGCCACAACTACCTGCAAATTTAGGTGTGCTGCAACAAGGAGAACTGAACATGGCAATGACAACATAGACAGGAGTTATCCTACGCCATCAGAGTGCTGCTGGGGCAAAACACGGCTGGTGCGCTGCAGATGTTGGCTTCAATATGGCCAAGATGCCTTGTTCAAAACAACAGGGAAAAAAAACTCCCAACATTTGCACACAGGGATTCAATGGCCTTACCTTCAGCATGGAAACAATCTCATTACCTCTGCACAGTCAACAAGCACTCCTATCAATAGGAACATATCTCAAATACCCTAAAGTGTCATTAGTCATTCAAGAATCAGCAATAGGTGATAAGTAGGATTGGACGGTTATGTACCATTGCAGTCAGTGCCATTGACTGTGTAGGACAGGACAGAGACAAGCTTCCTGAATACATGTGCTTATTTTCTTGTTAGCATTTGATTTCTGACAAACGTCAATGCTGGTGATAGTATACGTCTTCTGGCTTTGCTTTGAGATGCACTGCCCAGTACTTCTTGCTCTGAGCACTGTGCTTTTTCCCCACCAACAAGCTGGAGTGTGAGTCAGCCTTTGCTGTGGGGCTGTTGTAACCCTAACACAAGAAGAGAGCAGGATCGGGCCAAGTAGTCTGGTCTGTAACTTATCATCAGAGGCAGGACGAATGTGCTGGTTTGAGGTAAAACAGGACCGATTTTGTTCAATAACATCGCTTCTGTCCTCACCCGCCTACTTCATGGCCCTCAGCACCTCTGTCTTCTGCCACTTGCTTCCTGCTACCAATTGCAAATGCTCACAGGTCTGTGCCGTATTATGTGGAGCAGATCATGCCACTGTTTTGGACCCGTCCTAAGCATTACTATCCACAATGAGATGAAACTGGGAAATACTGAAAAAAGTTCTAGTACCGAATATTTATTTGTAGTAGGAAATAACATAAGAAATAGACTAAACATTTTGAAAGCTTTTTAAGAATTATTAAAAGAGCTATAGGCCTAAGTGGAGCCCTTGCAGGAAAATAGGAACTATAATAGCAGTGGGAGACCCAAGGGACATGAAGTTTTGAAACTTAGAGAATAATTGTAAAAGTAGCAATCCTGGGATATAGAAATATAATTTAGATACTGTAGAGCCTCATAGTGGCTTTCTGCTATTTCTGTCATAATTTTCAGCTGTGTTATTTTCTGTCAAGCCTTACTATATTTCTATAATGACTAATCCATTTGTTTCCCCAAAACTTATCTTTGAAAATTATACACAAGGTCAGAGTTACACAACTGAACACTCCATTTATTATCAGGAACAAGAAAATCTGTCTGGACCACATCACCAACTGCAGCTGTCCACCTAACAGGATGAAATAGGTTGCAGGGAGAGTAACTGAGCGGTAAAGAGAGACACTGCAGGTGACAGAATAAGAGTGATAGGAGAAACATCAACAAAACTAAAAGCAAGAGAAGATATATCATTGGCAACAAAACCAAATCAAGCTAATGTCTTCTCAAAGCAAGATGGGTAAAATAGAGTGACTCGGTAAATGAGCTGAAGTAATTTGACGAAAGATCTGTATAACAGATCACTTTATTCATAAAAGGATCTGACTGACATGCATTGCGACTGGAGTTTATCCCAATACACAAGTGTTTTTGAAGTGACAATGGTAAAATTCTGCCTATCTAGTAAATACGTTCATTCCTAAAATGTGCTGATACTGCAGATTGCAACTTTTATTTTTAGTGCTTCCCTACAAGTTTGTGCTGCATCTTCCAGTCTAGGGTGAAGAAGCATTGCCAAAGCAAGTTGAACCATTTACTAGAGCTTGTTGCAAAATAGAGTTCAGCTCGGAGACCCTGAGTTCTGAGACACTCCCACTGAAGTTGACAAGAGTCACAGTGTTGAAATACCTGATTTTTTCTGCCTTTTGGTGAATTCTGATACTATACCAGTGGGGTGCATTGGCTTATACTGAGGGCTGGATAAAACTCAAAATGTTGGTGCCTTGTGAAAGCACCAGTGGTGAAAATGTACTGAAGGACATCCTTCAGGGCTCATTTAAGTGATGTGATGCGCTATGAATCTCATCTCGGTTCAGGGCCTGTCTTCGGAAGGGGTGTAATCGATAAATCATGTGCCAATTGTATTTATTCAATACATCAACTTGTACTCCACTCTGAAATGCCCAGGCCAGTGCCGAGGGCTGGTCATGTCTTTGCTACGTCTCTTACGTTCCGGATGCTGAGTTAGGCTTTGCTGTTCGGCAGCTCAGAGAGGTGCAGTTCCATTTCTTCTTTCCAGATAGAGAGAAGAACTGGAAAGAAAGTGGCAATGAGAAATCCCACACATGAGAGGCAGGGGTCCATGAAACGCCAACACAGGGTGCAGTGTGCTGTTTGCTGGGGACAAACTAAGGAAATCATGCCCCAGTGCCCAAGGAAAACAGAATCACAGAATCACAGAATGGTCAGGGTTGGAAGGGACCTCTGGAGATCATCTAGTCCAAGCCCCCTGCCAGAGCAGGGTCACCTACAGCAGGCTGCACAGGATGGCGTCTCAGCCTGGGGGGTCTCCTGGAGATGTTGTTTTGGTTTGTTGAGTGGTCTGAAACTCTGAAGCCGTTACTGACAGTGCAGTGCTGGTACTTTTGGCTGGCACATGGCAGGTACTCAAGCAGAGCAGGAGATCCAGGCATCTTAGAGCATATCCAGAAATAAGAACTGCACTATTGAGAGATTTCTTTGCCTTTTACTGATGAATTATATTATTAGAGACTTGATACAAGGTACACTGAAGTCCAGGGGAGACTTAATGCTTCACTCGTGCTTTGGATCGAGCTTTAACATCCCAGTTACTAACTCATAGCTATCACGTTCCCTTTCCACACCAAACACACTAACATCAGCCCGTATTGCCTGCAACAGCCCGCTGCCCCTGCCGCCCCCCCGAGCTCGCAGTGGCTCGGCTGTGAGGCTGCTCCCCTGCCTGCTGCAGGTGCAACCCATTTCTCTGAGCGCCCGGAAAAATTCACCCCGTCTCCATGCATAGTTTGAAACAGCAGCAGATCAACCAGAAAACCAGCAAGGCTTGGAAATAGCTTTCTGCAAATTTAAGAGGTCTGAGAGATTTTTTTGTTTAAAAAAGAGAAAGCAAGTGAAATAAGCCTAAGAGAGACTTACCTTGCATTTAGACCTGGATTATAGTTTGTGCTGTTTTTCTTCTCCATTCTCCTGCACACATATGGTGGCAGGGGGGAAGGAGGGGGGAGAAATAAGAGCTGTAAGAAGTGTAATTGATGGCAAAAGAAGGTCCAAATCTGTGCACCAGATCCAGACACTCTCCAAAATGTAATCCTTGTTTGTCTATATGATGGGAATAATAGCCTTCCTCACAGGGGTACTGGGAAGATCAATAAATGGTTAATGTTGGTCTAGGGAAATGCATGGTGCCTGCAGTGTAAACCAGAAGTAACCCATTGAAATGCATGTAGTTACATATGGATAGACCCAATGTAAAAATGAGCAGATGCAATTTCCTAAAAGAACAGTGCTAGTTACCCTGTAAACATTTTCTCCTGTGTGTAGGGCAGAGAGTAGACTTTAGACAAGATTCTGTGCTGGTGTAAATCTTCATCATCTCATTGACACCACTGGAAATATATCAGTTTAAACAAGAGCAGGCTCCAGCCCCTGATATCTGCCGGTCATGCAGTCTTTAACCACACCTGTAGCTTTCCCTTTGCACACTCTCCTAATTCAGGCTTGAAAAATCTACATTTTAGAGTCCCCAGTATCTCATCGGTGCTGTATTTTCAACAAATTACAATAGGAGACACAAGTGTGGAAGGTAGTTTTCAAATGTTCATACCTTTTCAACTCTCATGGCTGCAGAGTCTCATACTAAGTATTGCATAGTCATCCTGGAGAAAACATCTGCTCCCTACCTACAAGGCCAGCTTCTTCAAAGGGAAGCACCTACAGCTTCAGTGCAGACTCTTCTCGCCGTCTCTATGAAGTACCTCCACGATGCTCTATACCAGCTCATAATATTAGAGAATAATATAGCAATTTCTGTGGAGCGATAAATTCTAGTCAAGAAATCAAATGCTAAGGGACAGTAATTCAAGTGGCGTGGCTGTGAAGGGTGCTCAGTGGGGATGAGGTGTGAAGGCAGTGTTTCGCTTGGGGCCAGCCAGCAGGGCTGAGTCTGCACATCCTCTGGGTACTCAGAGAGGCAGCTCAGTGCCCACAAAAGGCATTTTTGCCACAAGCAGGGCAGTCGCTAAGGAGATAAAAGAGCAAAAATTCCTGTGAATCCAAGCTGAGCCAAAGGAGTGTTGTAAAAGGGGGATAAGGAGAATATAAACAAATTGCAGTTTCTTGGTCTGAGCAGAGCCAGGGAGTGTTCAGCCTGGGTCGGCCCCCGCAACCCCCCCAGCCAGGAGACATGACGAACCCCCACACATCTTCTAAGGGAAGGGAGAGGAGTGATTTCCAATGGGCTTCTCCTTCTCCCCCTTGTCTGAGTGGGAATTTGCCTGTGCGTGTTCCCTCAGGGAGCAGCAAAGGGGAGGTTTGCACATGTGAGTGCAGAGATACGGATTTGAGCTATTATGATCTCCTGAAAGGAGAGCAAGGCTGCATAGTTTGCTTGCCAGCTCTGTAGGCTGCTGTTTGATTTTGTCTCTCCTGCTCAGGTGCGTGCACTCTGAGGGGAGGCTGGGAAGCAGGTATCAAATAACTTAAAGGTGTTTTTCACAAAAGTTGCCTGCAGTGAAACCTCTGTCAGTCTTATGCATGAAAAAGTGAGATTGCATTTACAGAGGTCGGCCCCTTGCCTGCTAATGTCCTTTTTTTCCCTGCCATGCCATTGAGTTTGTTCTCTGACTGGGTGTCACTGCTGCTCTCGCAGCTGGAGGTATGAGGAGGATGAAGAAGAGTGAGAAGCTGAACCCAAACTCTCCTAAAGTACAGGTCAAGGAGACCAACCTGGGCACAGTGTCAGCATTGCTCCACGCCAGGGCTGGCCCTGGAGCCAGGGTGAGGCGGCCCAGGGGACATTGTTCCCCAGCTGAGGACGAGTGTGGCCACCAGCAGCAAAAGTTTCCCACTGTCACAGTTGAGACAGGGCTTAGACACACCACCTCAGAGGCAAGGGAGAAAGAGCAGCCTCTCGCTCACTCGGTGCTTGTCTCTCTGCGGAGGACGATAAGCCAGATTGCTTTTTTGTGATGTGGACATCTGTCCGCTGGGAGCTGTCTTGCAACCACACTAATTTCATGTAAGGCTCTGAACTGCCATCAGCCAGGAACAACTTTCAATCACTGCTGACCTGGGCTGCATTTGGACTGGCAACTAGGAGGTGGAAAGCAGTCTATGTCTCTTCCCCACTTCAAATCTTCGGAGCTATCCCATCCCCCATGGGACTCTGAAGTTCATAAAACATATGTCTATTAAAAAATGCAGAGGTTTGCACTCACGGGCATAAGTGCGCAGTCGGAAAGTGTTCCCTTTTCCTGATTGACTCAAGAAATTTCTCTGACCCAGTAGAAATCAAGGAATCACAATCACAAGCAGTGTTTACGTGCACATCAAACACTTGTTAATGATAGGGAAAAGATCGGAGGGGAAGCAGCAGAGGATTTTAGCGAAGATGAACTGGTCAGATAGGCAGGGATCTGCTGGCTTTCCTGGAGGAAAAGGAGACAGGAGGCAGAGAATGGGACTGGAGGTGTGCATGCTGGGTAGGGAAAGGAAGAAAAGCCTGGCACATTCGCCAGTAGCAAATTGGGCTCCCGCATGGTCTAATTCCTGCTTCACCACAGACTGCTAACACAGCTTGGATAAAAAGGGAAAAAGGGAGAAAAAAATCTATGCAGGAGGCTGCAAGAGCACATAGAGTCTGTTCTGAGCTCCTTCCACAGGCAGACAGAAATCAATAAATCAATAGGAAATGTTCGCTGGCTGTAAAATGGGTAGAGAAGCCAGTGTCAAGCTGCTTTAAGATGGATGGACAGTAGGTTTGCAGTTTGCAGAAAGGCTAGAGGTGACTATCACCTTGAGATGGGATCAGCGTCCAGCAGCCTAGCAAGGCTTTGAACCTCGAGTTTATGATTAAGGGCTGGGGCACGGATTGAAATACTCCTGTGTCCCCTGCACAGTCCTCCCCAGACTTCGCTGGCTCTCCTCCTTGGCGGCACGGGTGCGTTGGCAGCCAGGCCCCGGCAGCTGCCGGCGCTGGCCCTGCTGTGCCACTTCATTGAAGTCCAGGCTACAGAAGACTGAATAAAAATTGACTAGATGCCTGGTGGTAGTGAGGATTGATTGAAGACGGGCAGGGGTTTTCTACCCCACAGCTGGATTTTTTCCTTTCTATGAAGGATTTGACATAATGTAGGCAATGATTCCTATTCAGAATGTTGTACCTTCATTCTCTCTTTAATGAGACAAGCACAAGGACACAAAACAGTGCCAAAGATGCTAGGGAAATCTGGCACGAGTGGCATCCTTCTTTTCTTTTAAAGGCAAAGTATTCGCAAGGGGTGGGACAGCTGTACTTGCAGCAGGCTTGCTGTGTGTCTCCATGAGCCCATTCATGTCCGGAAGGTACAATCGGTATTTTTCAAATGCAGAGATGATCTTCACTGTGGTGTGGCTCCTGCAGAGACAGACAAGCAATCTAGCTTCCAGCTTCCCCACTTCCACAGCCTCCCCTCCAGGACCTGCATTTCTTTCAGTCTCCATGAACTGCTGCTTATCCTGTTCTTTGAGGATAGATGGGCCCTCTTAACCTCTTGTAACCGAGACTCTCTCTCTCTCTCTCATAGCCCTCAGAAGCAATAGATTTGGGGCCAGTTTCTTGCTCTATCCAAATAAGACTCTGCAACGCCGTCATTGCTGCACACGTGTTAGGCATTACTGGTCTGCTTCAAGGTGTGCCTGCTGCCAGGCTGCCGCAGCGAGGCTGCCATGCTGGCCGGTGCTGAAAGCAATACAGCAGGGGGGATTTCTGCCCAAAGTTAGTTAGCACTGTACAAGATTGCTTCCTTTCATTTTCCAAGACAGCATTCAGCTTCATGCAGCACACGCAGATGAAGTAGAAAGGGTAGAAAGACTCCCAATTTCTTTACTTGCATTTGATAGCTTAATTTCACACACTACAGTATTGACAACTAAATATGTATATTGAAGTAGGATGCTTTAGTGTTAGTAGTCTGACTTAAGGAACTGCACATAAGACATGTAAAATTTTGTTTATAAGGTTTTTCTTTCATTTGCTCTGATAGGCCAACAGTCTGCTCACTTTTAAATAGAATTTAGGCAAGAAAATCCCAGGTTTAGTATATACATTATAATAGAATAAAAAATTAAGTCTAATCTGGCGAAATGGGACCTCATATATTCTCTGAGTGCTCCCCTGAAGTTACTTGTAGTGACATTTTTCATAATGCTGGTCAAGTAATCAAGAATTCAGTTGTCTGGAGTGCTTTCTGAATCTCTATTTCACACAGATTTACTAAGTCTTACAGTGAGACTCCCATTGGCAAACCTGACCGGGTCTCTGCAAGTCTCACAGCAGGCTGGAAATGGGCACTCAGAGTGCAAGAAATAGTCTAGAGAGTGGATCTGGAAAGAAAAGTCACAGAGATACTGGTCTGGGAGATCAACAGGGGCTGAAATGGGGTTTGCTGTGTACAGTGGAAACTAACTCTGAAGGGATTTTTTTCTACTTGCCTACACGGTGAAGAACAAGTAATTCTAGAAAAGTAATATCATAGCTCTGGACTTAAATTTATCTGTTATCTTAGGCTATACGGACCGGTAAAGTCTTCATCACAGAGCCTTGCTTTCGAGGAAAGACTAAGAGCATCCCAACACTGGACAAAAGAAAAAGAAAAGACTGTGAAGAGCCAGGTGCTCTGGCACTACCCCCTGCAACAGGTTATGTGTACAGGTGGATGAGCTGGCTCCACAATTGCTCTGATTTATTCCAGAAGTGTTTATGCGAAGCTGTGTGTATGCCACACCCAGAAGAACAGCTTGACATTTGGTGTCCAAAAAGGCATACCTAAGTGCACTAGCTATGGTTATTAGAGAACAATCAAAATAATTTAAAAAATCTGGTTAGTACAGCAAAATATTTTTTTTAAAAAAAGCTAAAATAAAAAACAATAAAGTAAATTAGCTAATATGTAGTGTTTACAGTGGTGAAAAACAAGAAGGTTTGCTCTCCTTTAATTTCCTGTTAGTTTTCAGATTTAGGCTGTGTGATTCCTTGCAAAATACCCGCTCACTGTAATAAGTTTAAGAAATGAGAAAATATCTTAAGGGAAAAATTCTGCTTAATTTCTGTTGGATGGCCGAGTGCTGCTGTCAAAGTTGGTGATGACAAAGGTGTGAATAGTATAGGAAATGGAAACAGGCCTTATTAATATTAGCTGTTGCACCAAAGAGTGGGTGTTGTGGTTTGGGCTGGGCAAGCAACTAAAATGAACGACAGATGCTCTCTTTAACCTCTCTCTCCTGATGAACCTCTGGAGAAATCATTTGCAGTATTTGAAGCATAATCAAACCCCACTGAAGTTAATGGGAACTTTAGCCTCAGTCTCTCCAGAGTAAAATCCCAGGATTGTCCTTTTTTACTAGTCATGTATTAGTGCCCAGAACAAATTACTTTATTACAAATATAATTGATGTTTATGGGCTAGGTACATCAGTGATGAGAAAAAGGCAGAATTTTCCACGCTTCCTTTGCTGCTGCTAGTGTTTGGTGCAATCCACACAGGCACTTCCACACCGATTCCGTTCATCTGGAGCAACACCAGATGCATCAGCGATTAGTGACACCTTAGTCAAGCACTGAAATTCAGAGTCCTTCATTTTACATGAACTCATTCTGTACTCATCCCATGAACACCTGGATGTTATATTGAGAAGCAGAGAAGGTTTTGTTCAAAAAAAAAAAAACAGTATTTGGAAGTGGACCATGACTCAGATCATATGCGTACTGCTAGGATCTGATATGTTTGGGGTTTTTTTCAAGTATGCCCATTTCTACCAGAACTTTCTGGAAGATAGTCAGCTGCAGCCAGTTATGAGAACCAATAAACAGAAAGAGAAATTTAGACCTCTGCAGTTAAAGCTTTTAGCAAAGTTATAAACTGTGGAATAAAGGCACTTCTAGGGGAAACAGCAGGCACCTTAAAGTTCAGGTGCAACCGTTAGGAGACACACACACACCTGAACAGGCAACATAAAATAAGCAGAGGCTTAACAAGGGTTTTTCAGCCCCAGCACGTTGCTTAGGTTTAACCTAGGTCAGATCAGCTGGTAGCAGTCGTTCCTAAGGTAAGGAGAATTTTCTCTCTTTCTCTCTCAAGCACTGTGTAATGGTTTTGTAGGTTTTTTTAGTTCATCTGTGGTAGAGTGGAGGACTTGTAATGAAAAATTCATTAAATTAGTTACTTTTGTTCTGTTTTCAAATCACTTGGAAATAGATGTTGACTTTGATTGATTTGTTTGTGGCTTGAAGTGGTGCTATGCTCTCTGTGCAAACATGGTTTATCCTGTAGTAGGCTTTACAATGTATCTTCACTGCATCTGCTGTCCTTGTTATTAATTATGCTTGGGGAATTCATAGTGCAAACTGTAGGGTATACTTTCTGGATGATTCACAAGAATTTCAGTTCCATAGGTGCTTTTTAAAGCAAAATATTTAATTTATAGGAAAATAAAAGAATAAATTTCAACACAAATTATTCAAATAACTAGTTGCAAAGCCTTGCTTTTTCTGTGCTATACTCACCCAGACATGAGAGTTCCTCAGGTTTAGCAGAAATATTTGCAGATTTAGACACTGCTCTTGAATTCAGCTGGTTAAGTAGAGCACCACGAGAAGTAAATAGTTCCACGTCAGTGTTGGAGTCTACCTGCAAAATCTCATTAGAAGGTCAGAGCCTTAATTTTTCTGTTCACTAAAAGAGAGCTGCAAATCCCACAATACTGTATGGCACCTTTTGTCACAATTTGATTAGAGCCTGTTTATCTTATTTAAAAAAAAAAGAAATCATTGTTATCTTTAAGTTAAGAAATCAGAGACAGTGCAACCCCTTTCACTAACCCCTTTTTCATAAATCCTATCAGGAAATCATTTTTTTCTCTCCAAACATTAAGAAATATTGAAGTAAAGTGAAAACTGTGGGGTTTATCTTGAATTATTGTTTACATTTTGGTGTTCTTTTTTTAAAAAATGCTATCAATATTTTCAATAAAACTCAATTTCTGTCAAACACTTCTGTTTAAAAAAAAATCCCACTTTTTTCAATATCAGAAATGACTGATAAAACCTTTCCGTTTCTAGTTTTATTTTAATACATAAATAATTATTAGGAAAGGAAGTAGTTTCCTTGCAAAACTAATGAAAGAGATTTTGTGTGACTTGGTACAAAGAGGAAACAATACAGCAGGAACAGATATTTAATATATTGAGTAACAATGAGCCAGCATACAGTTATCCGGTGTATAACAAGAAGGCGTTTGTAATTCCCTCATCCCACTTAACCTTTCTTTCCTCACCTGCTGGAATTCCACACCAGCCCCAGACAAACAGCAAATCACCCTATTTCTCTATAACCAACTGCTCTCCTTTCATTGTTGTTTTTCATGTTTTATTTTTCCTGTTATTTTATTGGTGCGCGGTGCCTAGAAATCCAGCAAAGGTTTGGTTGGGCTAGGATCCCACATGATACTTCTCCCTGCTTAACGTGAGAAAACTGAGGCACACCTCCAATTGGGCAGTGGCTGGGGGCATCCCCAATGCCCGCTTCGCCAATGCTTTCAAAATCAAGCCCGGAGCCATTCAGGCTGAGACACGGTTTCCTTTTGTGAGATTACTCAACTTCGTAATGGGTGCCAATAATTTTCCTCTCCAGCTTCTCCTACAAGGTTAACAGGTTTAGTGCCTGAGCCCCTGTAAACAGCAGGTCCAAAGTATTACGCTAGAGCCCAAGGCTGGCCCTGTATTTTGCCTGGGGAGAGCCTGCTTTCCGCAGCCCCGTGCCAGAGCAGGATGCCAGGCAGGTGAGCAGTGCCTGTCCGAGCCAGCCTGAGGGCTTTGTATTACTGGACCTGTGTTGGACAGCAATGGCATCGCCACTCGTGCTGTCCTTGCCCGGCTCTGGGCTGTGCCTACGCCTTTGCAGGCAGAAGCGGGAAACTGGCTGAACACTGATGTAATCATTAAAAATGTGATCTTATCAGGGTATATCTTGCTGATAAGGACCTACTTGTGACTTACAAATGGTTCGGCATTGCTGGTAGCACAAAAGCCAGAAATATAGCAGCCTTTCAACACAATGGGGGTGCCATGCTTCTGGCTAATAACATTTAATGCTTAGACAAGCAGACGGCAGCGCGACGACTCTCCCCTCCGCATTTCCCTCCACCTGCCCTCCCCCAAACCCCTCCTGCCACTTGCTGACGCCATTTGCCTGGGACTGGAGGTGTCTGTGAGCTCTGAAAATTGGATCACAGGGATAGCTCTTTGCCGGCCCTGGTCACGCTGACGGCAAGACTCGATCGATCAATACTCTGTGTGACACTTTCAGAATTCATTGGAAATGATGTCCTTTTCGAATGACACCCACATTTTATCGAGGGCAGCTCCAACAGAAAAGCACCAAGTGTGTTTTTGCAAGATATGTTTTGTTAGTAGTAAACTTCACTTTATTTGTAAGGTTCTCTGTATTTGGAATTTCTCCTTCCCTCCCTTCAACCTCTCTTTTGAAGAGGGCAGAGATTTAATCTTTAAAGGTAGCTTTGTAGCCTGACATTTAGAGTGTGAGCTGTTCCTAAGCCTGATGTTTATTATGACATATGGCCTCTTCATGTAAAAAACAGTAAGCTTTGGGGGAGAATTTAAAAAGTAGCCTGAGGCTGATAGCACACAGCTAAAAACTGATTCACAATTTTATACAAAATATTATGACCTCTGGGTAAAACTATTGCTCCGCTATGGGTTCCCATGAAACTACTTGGTGCTGCCATCTCAGAGCTGGTTCCTGTGGGTGGGACTACGCAGGTCATTCAAAGCAACTCTTCGGAGCCATTAATTGCTCATGTTGACAGGCAGCAAAGAAGAATGGTGCTTGCAGCTGGAGGCTTCAGGGGTGAGATACGTAGAGAAGGAGAAATGGGGGAATCGTTGAGAATCTGTTTTGAAGGACTCTCAGAGAAATAGGTAATATTTCCATTGATTGTCAATATTGAAAAGGAACGTTCAGCCCTTATTTTGTGAGTCCAAAGTAAATAGCTCTGATCACTAGAGGGGTTCAAATGCTGCATGCCCTGTATCCTTTGGGGACTGCACAGCTGGGACTCAGAGGATCCAGACTGGGTTTTAATTCTGCCCTTATCAAAATTAAAGCCAAATGTATCATTTGGACCTAAACTCAAACCCACCCAAAATGCACAGGATGTTCAGCCTTGATCATTTTCTCAGACTCAGTGAGATAAAAGGGAAAAGCAATTTCCCAAAACATAATCCTGTGTAATTTGGGATTTATAACATTCACTGAGATGCACAATGTCTGCAGCGTGGCGAGTCTGTGACTGGTTTAGCATGTGGGTAGTCCCAAAAAGAAGTGGAAAAAAGAACAAGGCATCATTTGTGGACTTGAGACACATCTGCAGAGTGCAGGTGGGGAAGATCATGGCACAAAATCAGTTCATGTGGGAAGATTCTTTCCAAAGCTATTTTTGTGTTTTCACTCTACATGCACATCAGGTAGAACTCGCTCTGCGCTCCTCTGCTGTGCCGCGCTAACGCAGGGGTTTCATCTAACTCTGGGCTACAATCTTTCCTGGATTGTAACTGGTGCATCACCGCCAGTCCTGCACTGACTCTCTGCACTACAGTGAATTTCACCAAAGTGAAAATGAACGTTGCAAAGTCCAAAAGTTGATGATAGGGGGAAAGAGAATACCAGAGGTGGACTATGGACTTATTAATCTGTTTGTCTGGTTACCAGGAAACATCAAGACTGTCATAAATTATTAGATAGCAGTTTTCAGTTGCTAATCCTGCCCTTGTAATAACACCTAATAGTTTCATTTACTTTGTTCTTAAGGAATGTGACCTGGCAAATTGGATAACTACTATCCTGTATTGTAACATGAGACTTGAATGGGAGAAACTAGGTGTAGAAATCAGAGTGACTATTGCCTGATTTTTAAAAGTTAATTCCTGTAGCTCTGTATATGGAAGTAATGCAGCTTACTGGAAAATGCATCATCTGAGCCCTGCATGAGGGGCAGCACACTAAGCTAAAACGTCCGGGCTTTTAGTGCAAGGTGTAGAAGCCAATGCTTCTAATTCTGGTCACTGCCAAGCAAATGGAGGTTTTTCCAGGTGAGGATTTCACTTGCTCTGGACAAGCATCCTCAGGCTAGAGGCAGCATCAAACTCCCCGGTCAGAAAGCATTATAGCTTCTCCCTCAACGCAGCCACAAAAGATATGTTTAGTGTGTCCCCATCCCTTAGTTTAACCTTAATAAACTTTACTTTTAGCTCCAGCAATCTCTGATTCAACTCTTGCTGTTAGAGACCACAATAAATATTTGCAAAGTGGAGACTTGTGAACTATCAGAGTTCCTTCTCAGGGTAAAAATAGTTCTGTTGTGACTGAAACTTGTGCAGCTCCCTTATTTGGATGCCCTTTTTCTGGTATGAGTTCCTTATTCATTTTGCCTTAGTTGATTTCTTACGAAGTTGACGTAAAGCAATCTAGAACCCTGAAAAATAAAAGCATAAGAGTATTTTCATGTCAGGAGTCTGTACTGCAAATCAGTTTCTGAACCAGTGTAACCGAGACTAAAATTCTTCTTGCAGACAAATGGGTGGTACTTCCCCATGCGAACGCTAGGGACTGGAGTTCTGCTGGCCTCTGGTTTTGCAATGCCTTGCCTGAGACCTGGTGGGAAAATTGGTAGGGTGGAGTGATTGTACTGTGGCTTCACTATTAGAGTAGGCTGTCAGAGTTTCAGGTTTATAGTCAAACTTTTCTTTATAGAGAATCAAGAGTGATCTGTGGTATTTCTCTCTAATTGCTCAAATGGTCTGAATGCTGGTCATGGAGGCACCTGATACCCGAGCCTTTTATGAGGGGATTAATGAGCATAAGTCTACAAAGGTCCCAAATGAGCTATAAAAACACGGGGGAGAGAGAGAGAATAAGCATCTCGCAAGCATCCCGAAACCTCTAGCTCACACATAATTGTTGGGCAAGAGGCACCATGGTGTTTGTGGGGAAACAAACGGGCTTTGCTACTATTCTGGCATCAATTTTTTACTAATTCTCCTTTATGGTTTTCTCATAATGTCCTTCCACCTGAACCATTCTTAAACTGCAAACAAGTACTTATTTAGTGACAGAGTGATTTGATTGCTGTCTCTGGTGATCACTTTGTGAGAAATCTGGGTCAGATTTTGAGTCTCTGAGCTTTTAGTCCAGGGGTATCGATAGTAGTACAGATCAAATAGAGCAAATACAATGTAGAGAAGAACAGCAAGACATTGAAGATGCTATTGTACTTGGGGCCTTTTAAAAATGTCCAGGAGTCTTGGAAGAGACTGGTTTCTCGAGACAAGCTGGACCATACATGCAGATGGGTGTCACGCTGCATCTCCTCCCCCTGGCAATGGCACGGCCATCATTCCTCATACTTAAGGATAACATCACGAATTTAATTCCCAACCTATAGCCAGTGAAGCAACAGAAAGAAAAGCTAACTAAACTAGCATATTCCTACAACAGACATGTAAGAATGCCACACTTTGTTGCCAAAATGGCTAATTTTATAAAAAATAATGAAATTTGGTGCGAGGTTGAGGTGAACAGGAGCACAAAGAGATACCATTGTGGCCCCTGCTTCAAAGCAGACTGAGAGAAATGGGTTCAAAGAAATGCCATGGATCTGAAACTCCTATCGACTTCAGCTTCTATTAAAATCAAGAACGGTTTTACTATTAGCTTAAACAGATTCAAGGGAAGGTTCAGCATAGCAAAACAGGTTCTGCAAATATTTCTTTATCGTGACAGCTATATGCATTTTACATACATAAGTATGTAGACGCTTATGTGCACTAGAATCCTTAAAATCTCCAAAAGGTCTCAGTGAAAAATAACTTAAATCTCCTCATGGTGTGTCCTGCATAACTGACCAAAATGTTGTCAGCGGGGTGAAGCTTTTAGCCTTAAAGTGCAAGGAATCTTTTAGTCCTGCTGAGGTTTAATGAGTTGGGATTCTAAGCTGATTCAGCTTTTAAACAGTCTGATCATTAGTGCTGTATCATCTGTCACCTTTGGGTGATAATTAGAAAAAGAAAGTCAATAACAATAGTACATAACACTACTTTACCAAGATTTAAACAAGTTGTAATATTGTTGAACATCTATTGATGAGTCCAAATGTGCCACAGGCTATTGAGCACAAAGAGTGCTTTGATGTGATGTTTTCCATTATTAATTTGATGTGGTAGAGTTTGTAGAAGTGAGAACATTTGTTTTCATTTTATTACACGTGGGAAGAGACTGAGATACTTTACATATTCATTATCTTTTTTTTCTATTTTTTTATTCCACTAAAGCTTTTGAAGAACAAGCACAGAAGGAAAAAAAATATAGGAAAAGGATTGTTCTGACTCAGTTAATAACACAAGAGTGTTCGTTTACCATACTTCTGATTTGTTTTGATTTTTTTATTGATTTATTTGACCTCCAAAATATACATCCTATACGTATGCTAGCAGCCCCTAGATCACAGGGAAAAATTTAAGCGGAACTGTGTTTTCCCCAGAATAGAACAAGATCTTGGGACCTCACCACAGTGATAAAAACACAGGTCAGGATTCATTTATGGCATTACTTTAGCAATCCGGATATTGGGCCTGATGTGTATGAGATACTCCAGTAATGCAGCGGTCAGTTATTTTTTCTTACTGACGACTTCCTCATCTGCCTGTTGGTTCATCCTTTGGGTGATTAAACTCTTTACAAAAAGAGCACAATTATGGAAACCTCTAAAGAGTGAGTCTTTTGGAGTCTCTTTTATTGCCTTGTTTTGTCTAATTATTCCCTTAATGAAAATTCTTTCCCTTCCTCTAGTCTGTCCTTTTTATGCTTTCTGCAACCACAATATGTTAATGCTTCGGTCATGGATCTGCAAAATGCAGTTTTGCTTAGCTGATGTTTTGCAGTGACTTAAACAGGAAAGTTGTTAAGCCAAAAATAGAACAATGTACATAAAATATCTGAGAATAAGAGAAATACCTTTGCAGATTGAGTAGGTCCTTTCAAAGAAACACAACTGAGACAAGCTGTTTTCATCTCACGTCTGGAAATATCTGTATGCAGCACACTTGAAAGAAGGTCTAAATCTCTCAAACCTGGAGGCATGTTTTTCCTTAGCAGTTAAATGAAGATATTTTACTTCTCCTCTCTCCTGTTTGGAAAGAATAATATCAGTCCTTCTTGGGACCCTGCAAAGCATCAGATAGGCCTGGCTAAATCAGCAGATGTTTTGTGTGATGGAATCAACAGCTGGAGTATGGGCTTCATCTTAGGGGCGAATGGCATTGAACAGCAATATTGCCAATTCAAATTCTAAGATGTGAAACTAAGCTCAAAGGGTTCTACTTTGAAATCCAGTTGTATTTTGGACAATAACCACCCCGTACTTGATCTCTTTTTCAAGGCTGCTCAGTACAGGAGCAACTGCAGGCTAAGCAATTAAACAGTAACACACAATGTCTCAGGCTAACATTAATAAAACATTAAAAACGGGAATTGTTCATATAAAGTATTGAGGCAGTACCTGCTGCCATTCTCAGTATGACATAGAAGCACTTTACACGGATCGATTACTTCCCTATAAAATGTAAAGGGGAGCCCAAGATGCAAATGTAAACCCAAGTTCAGATTGGGTTTGAAATTCTCCAAATATTTTGGGGATGTTTAAAATAGGGGTTCCCCTTCAATTTCATCACTACTTTAAAACAAAACAATGCATTTCATAGGCACTGGAGAGAGGTGAAAGATGGAGTTAAAAGCGACCCAGTTCTTTCCGGGTTTAGTCCAGATTTAGTGAATGAAGATCAATGAAAAGCTGGAACTTCCATCAGTAAAATAAAACCCGTACAGTTTCAGGCTTTGGGTATCTACAAATCTCTGAGGCTCAGCCTGTTCACATATGCCTCTACATACAGAAGCAAGGCAGCACAATTTCTTCCCAGCACTGAGTCCCATTTATTATCCGTCGTGCTAAGACGTTTCCCAGACAAGGTGTCCACTGCTCAACGCAGCTGCAAAGTCCACTCCTTAGACAAGGGGCAGAGAAAGGTGATTGGGTTCTCCTCCTGATAAGTAAACTCTACATAATCATCAGGGATGATAAAAATTGTCTAAAGTCCAGAATCTGGGTCAGCTTATTGGTTATTTCTGCAGCAGTTACACCAATAACAAATTTGGACCTCAGACTTGAAAACTTAAAATATTCTTTGAAGTATATAACTTTATTTTGACATATACATAAAAAAAAATTCACCTAGGTCTGTGAAAATACACAGCAAACCTTTCATAAACCTGAAGCATCTCCATTTCCATACCCATGGCTCAAACCATGACAAAGCCAGACTTAACCACCTGAAAATAAATGAAAACATACTTTAAAATAATATTACTGTAAGAAGCATTAGTGTGCTAAGGTACCCAGAAATCAAATCTATAACTTAGTAGCCTTCCTAATTATTGTAAAAAAAAAAAAAAAATCAAAAAAAAAAAAAACAACTTTACTCTTAAATATCACAAATTTGTATGCCCTCTGTCAATCAGCCATATAAAACTGATGAACTTTCTATTACTCTAAGCTCTAAATGAATGATTCAGGATTGTCTTTTATACCAGCCAAACATTTTGCAGCTGGAAAGCTTAGCCAAGTGCTAAGCTCAGCCAGCTGTGGGGCAAGGAGCTGCCCTGGATGCGCAGCAGAGCACAGAAGTGGGAGGGTGACAGGGCTGCACACGCCACACCATGCCAGCCTCCATCCTCCCCACAGCGTCGGCAGCACAGAACCAAGTTCACCAGTGACTGCTTTACAGCTCTGCATTTCACATCTCTTTCTGCAGTGGCTAAAGCTAAGCCTGAGTTTAAAAGGGCTGTACCCAAGTGAAACTGGAACTAGATAATATTTAAGGTCCCTTCCAACTCTAACCATTCTATAAAAACATCCCTTATCGGACTGGATATAGGCCAGAATCTTTGGAAACTTGTTGTGGGATCTGTAATGATCTCAGCCGGTTAACTCCCTTCACATCAGTTGTCCCCTGACCCCCTCGCCAGGGCAGCACTGGGACTCAGTGGCAGGTAGCGGTGCTGTGCAGGGAAGAGCAGAGAAATGCTGTCTCGGGGACCTGCTGGTAGTTTCCCCCAGCACATGGGGTTTTCTGGCATGGCTGTGCATCTCATTTTTGATCCTCTCTGTCTGCTTGGTTTGTGAACCTGTAACATTGGCTGGCAAAGCAGCAATACCAATGTAGCATTAAGTAGCTTTCCAGGTATATGAAAGTTTATCATATTAAATGAATGTCTCCAACATGTATTTAGCATTATTAAGATAAGAGTTGTTTTGTTGTGGTTTTTGCCACTTGTCACTTTTCCCCTTTGAATACCCACTAAACATGCTGCTCGGAGCCCGTTCTGTCTCAGAAACTTGCCACCCAAGTGTTCTCAAAGGTGCAGGTGGCTCCTCGCAGGTGCCATGCACACGGCTGGTAGGGAGGAAAGGTCTGGGTGCTGCTCATTGAGCACCCAGGCGGTGGGTAGAGCCCTGCGGGTGTGCGGGGCCCCTCCACGGCACTGCGGCTCTAGCGGAGCACTCGCCTTATTCCATTGTTGATTTGGGATCTTGAATCATTAATTAGATCATTGATTAGTTAATGCTTGTACAGTACTCTCTATTTTCAGTTTTGCATAAGAAGTGGGAGTCATTATCATTAGTAATAAAAATTTGTTTATTGATGTTTGTAGTCAAGCTATTCAAGTCACCTTCATGTCTTTCTCTTCTGCCCCCTCCCTTCCTTGGCCTTGCATGGGGCAGAGTTGGTCACGTGTGAATTAAATGTAATTAGGCTGAAAGATTGATGATGAAAACTAATTGAAATTCCATCTGTCTATTCCTACTCACACTTTACCTCACCCAGGAACTGCTCAGGCCATCCTCTTCTTCTGGGGCCAGCACAAGTGCAGGTCACAAACCAACTTTAAAAACTATAGTTTTTCTAAGTTCCATTACAAATTATTTGGCAGTACTATTGAGGGACTGAAACAGCCCAAAAGCGACTCTCAACAAGTCTTTATTTTTATTCAGAATAGATATATGTCAGTATGCAATAAGCAGCAACCCACTATCAGAACGTTTTATGGTTTTGCGCAGATCTGTGTACTGTAGGAGGAACTTCTTCCCTTGCCTTGCTCCTTTTGTCTTCTTTGTTAGAGATTTTTCTTTTAAAACTATGTGGATTTGCAGGTAACATTCAGGAACCATTCCTTTTGTTTTTGTAGTTTTCCTTGCAGTTCATTGATTTGTTCAAACCAAAAACTCCAAGCCAATCTCTGAGGCCGTCAGCCAATTTAGCTGAGGAGGAAAGTCCACCAACTTCTGTAAACAGAGATGATAGTACACGGCCCAGTGGTTTGCCGTAACTCGGGACCTGCCTGGCAAGGCTCTGCGCTCAGCCCCAGCTCCAAATAGCCAGGAGAGCTGCCGAGGGGACCCCTTGCCTGCAGCCACCTGTGGCAACGTGAGCGGTGCCTAGCAGCCATCTGCAAGTCGTATTGCAATAGTCCTCACACCTCCTCTTTTATTGCTATATATTAAAATGTCTAGTGCCAGCAACACTTTATAAAGCAATAAGTACGCTGCAAGCTCTGAAGACTTTCTTTTTTTGATCCACCTTAAAATCTGACCACTTAGGAAAAAAAGGGAAGTTGCCAATATTGGTACTTTGAAATTATTTATTTTTTTAAAGGAGGCGTGGTTAGAAAAGCCAAAAAAAAGTTTGACCAAGGGGTCACTCTGTCACCCCTGGGTAAAGGGAAAGCAAGGAAGCTGCGCTGCAGAGTGGGTGCTCATCGTAGCTATCGGGGGGGTTTATGGTTAAAGATGTACATGATACAGAGGAAAGCAGCTGGTGGAATGTCTTGGGTTTTGTGTTCATTTTCACTGGCTGGCCTTTGCGGAAGACTTCATCACAGAAATGAAACCTTAGCACGGGTCTGGGGGCCGCAAGTATAGCGGCATCAGCATGATTTGCTTCCCACCTCTGCCACTTTAGAACCTTTCTTCTTGCCATTAGCAAACTCACAAACCCAACAACTGCCAAAACCCTCGAGGCAGATGAAAGGAAGTGGATCCATTTTCTCTAAACCAGCTCCGTGACATTTTATTAAGAGCCTCTTAACAGATCCAACGCTAGGAATATTTTCATCTCTTCATCTCAAGAATACCTTTTGAAGGCCAGCAGGGTCTCTAAGTGGGACAGGGATTAATGTAATCCCTTCCCCTGCCCCATCTAGAACCTCTCCTGGAGGAAGCCTTATCTGCTCCCATCCTCTGCCATCAGCCCGACCCCCTTGCCCCTCGCACAGGTTCAGAACAGCTTTGCTGTTTCCCTGAGGATTACATTTTTATGTTACAATCAATGCGCCGAAAGGTCTGCAAGAGTAACGTAGAGCTTTATGCTCTTGTTTTGGAAAAACAATGTATTATGATAAATCTTCTTTAAATAAAGAGTGGCATATAACTCAATAGAAACTTTTATACTTGCTTTCAAACCTTTACATTGATAACTGTGGTTTCTCTGACTACCACAGTGGTATTCTGCGTTATTCCTCTGTACCAGTGATTCGCAGGGCAGAGAATGAAGGTATTTGTGATCTCTCCAGTTACACATCAGCTACAGATATTAAAACTCAAGGAAGACCATTAGTTAGTTTATAAAGCCATAGATTATGCTGCTGTCTTATCCCCGTCTCCAAACTGACAGGTTCTAGTGATAACCAAGTATATAGGCTTTTTACACGTTAAAAATAATGTACAACCTTGGGCTTTGGGCATAACTGTTTTCCTTAGAATTCCTTTTTCCTGGACTGCCTCTTCTTCCGCCTTTACTGCAGATAAAGGAAAAATGGGGGCATTTCTACAGATCTCTGTACAGTTTTTGTAGTACATTTATTTTTCTTCATTTATAGAAATAGAAAAAAAATGTTGATACATATTTTCTAATACCATATATGCAAACTTTGTCGGCAACTTCACTCTTGACTTGGCAGTGTATATGTGCTTGGAAATGCTTTTGTTTATTCCAGTTACAGTATGTCTGCTGCCCCTTAAAGTCACACGGTGGGAAAGGGGCTCTGAGAAGGTATCTCTGCGAGCACAGGCTGCATTAGGCAGGGAAGCTCTGTTGGAAAAGGGTGAAACTGAGTCAGGGCAGTCTTAAGGTTGGCCACTCAATTTAACTTGCACAGAAACAACTAGTGTGTGAAAAAAGAAGGCTGGGTCTAAACACCCAGAAATGGGTAGAGCAAAGGAAGAAGCCTGGGAAGCCTTCAGCTGCCTTGCTGGCTGCATATTGTCCAGGACTGTCATTTTAGGAGCTCTGTTCTGAGAAAGATTGAAAAAAAACCCTCAAATATGCAGTGCAAAAAACGCAGAGGTTTGTCATGGATGGAAATTTCAGCTGAAATAGGCAGGTTTCAGTGTCCCACCAGCGACTGATGGCAGTGATACTCAGATTCCCATCAGTATAGTCAGAGCAAAGGCTGGTGTGCCATCTTCCAACTTTCCTACCAAAATGCGAGTTCAGGAAGACCCTGGCTGAGATCATAGTTTCATTGACCTGTTCACCTCCTGCTTGTGCCCAGAAGCTGCTGGGATCTCTGTGCCCTACATGCTTCACAGACACAGCATATGAGTATCACTGTCTTCAAAACTTCCTGCCCCAGCTCTCGTATTTGAGCACAGCTAGCCAGACGATATGAAAGACAGCACCATTTTCTATGTCCTCATCTTTTGACTGGTGGTTTGGTCCTTTTTAAATGGAAAAGGTGTTTATTTCACAGACAACTTTTATGCAGCAGACTGAATGCAAATAATTTGCCTTCATTGCATCTTTGTAGGAGGAAAGGAAACCTGTAGTGTCAGAAAAAGCTGTACAATACATTTATTTGTCATGGGGGAAAAAAAACCCAAACAACTCGTATTTCTGACCCTTTAGGGTGCATGCATCCAACCACTTAAGGCTGATATTAATGTCCCCTTCAGGTACCTCAACTTACCCGAGAAACTTATCCAAAAAATTTAGGAGGCTACATCGAGATGGTCCATGTTGAGAACATCAAATATCAAACACAACTTTGTATTTAATGTAGACCAACAGAGCCATGTTTCTGGCTTTATCAGAAATTACCTGGCTTTGAGGGATCAGATAGAATTGAAGTTCTTGATATTCCAACTGCAAGATGAAATAGGTGGGTTTTTTTTTTTACTTGCATCTCATAAAGAAGGTGAAATCTGTGCAGACCCTTTCTCAGTAACCCTTGAAATCACATCTGCGACAGTTGAGGAGTAAAGTTCAGTGAAAATTCACACAGGGAATTAAAAGCATATGTTAATCTTAAGGGAAAGCGGATGTGTACCTACGTCCATAGCAAACTGGGGAAACGCTGAGGTGTGTATCTGGAGGTTCATTCTCATTTGTCAGTGGCTGGTAAATCAAAGCAGCTCCGCCAAAGTCAGAGGCATGAAGGCACAGTGGTGTCAGTGAAAGCTGAAGCTGGGCCCGCATAGCCTATTAACTGACGTGGGTAACAGAAAGTCCAAACTCAGGAAAAACTCTCTAGTTTCTCTTTCCCCCCCCCGATGTGAACTTACTGATATACCTCAAAAACAAAACATACTCAAAGAGCTGCTTTACAGAACAAGCACAAGGAGCTTCTTAAACTTCTTAGAAGAAAATGAAAATAGTCTTTCCTGAGTAGGAGTAACCCCAAACCAGCAACGACCATTCCTGTGATGTTTCATTTCTGTTGCACAATTTTGCTGCTCAGGGAGGCAGGTCCCCAGCCCCAAGGAGTGGGTACAGCCCCTGCAGTCTGTTGCCCAGGGAGGGCTGGGGAAGCTCTCCAGAGGACAATTGGTACCTGCAGCCTTCCGCAAACTGGGCTTGCCCTGGCCTGGGGGGCCACAGCCATTTCCCAGCCATCCCTCTTCCTGTCCCACCCTCCATCCTTTGGGGAAGTGCCTCACTGAGACTTCCGCTTTTCTTAGCTAAATGCACCAAACCCTACCACCACCTCCCCGGGTGTTTCTTCAATGTTTATTCGGGAGGGACAAGTGGGAAGGAAGAAGAAGAAAATGCTGACTCCTTTTCAAATCTGGAATTGCTCTCTTATAACAACTGTCTTCCTTTAAAACTAAATGGTTGTAATTTTTATGGATATACATCTGTGCTATATTGCTCTCCATTTATGTTCTGTGTTAATACATTCAATCTTGCCTATGTTTGCATTCTGCAAAAAATATGCTGCTGGAAGGTGTGGTTTTGATTGGACTCCTGTTCATCCTATTTTGTCTTTAATATAACAGTCACTGTTATCCAGGAATATTCTAAACTCCACATCAATACTAATGAGTGTTTGCGTTTACGTGGGGTCAAATATTTCCTAGGAGCATCGCGCTACGCAGAATATATCTAAATGTCCAAAAACTACTTTCGGGACCATTCAGATACTGTTTCACTGTGGCTTCCTTCACCAGGAAAAACCCAAGAGCCAAATGATGAGTGTTCTCACCACAAAAGCAACCAAAGAGGAGAGCTGGAGCGGGCAACAGCTGCCTCCTGCCTCCCTCTGCTCTTTTCCCAGTGGGTTGTGATGTGTGACATTGTATTTCTACGTGGGTACAGCCACGGCACAAATGTGCTCATTGGTTGGTATGGCAGGGCAGGGAGTCAAGGCTTCAGTTACCTGTTGCCCCACACTTACCTGCCCTCGTGGGTGGCCACGTGGCATCCCTGGAGAGATGCTCTTGCTCCCTTGCACAGCGACTGCTCTTCCTTGGCAGGGGTCCATGCCCTCCACCTCTGAATAGTGACCTTGTTTCTAAAGTGGAATGTGTAATAGAGAAAAGGAGGTGGCCAGAACTCAAATGAAGGAGAAAAAAAGAGCAGATGAATCAATCCTGGGATGTTCTTTTGATGCTCTTGCCCTCTATTTCCCCACTTTTCTTCCAAGCTCTCTGCAGTTATTTTGGTATGAGTGCTGCTAGCCACATGGTTAAGATTCAGCTTGCAAAAATGTATGCTTACAGCAAGGAAGACTTACCCTTTAACCTTTAGCAGCCATTTCCTCTGAAAAGCACAAGTTTCATTTTCACTTACAGTGAAAAACGTGTGGAGGGGGAAGGGGAAAAGAACCTCATCTCTTTATAAAATAGCCGAACAGTCCTATTTTCATCTTCTGCACCAAACTTTTCACGTAGCTCTTTTTGCATTATGCAGTGTGCCCTCAGGAAAGAGATCCAGCAGCAAAAGCAAATGCAAACTCTCTCGTTAGTCTTGAAAGACCTGTTCTTGAGCATTTGGGGTCAATCCCCTTCAGCAGGTTCATTTTTCTTCATTGCAGTTTCATGAATTTAGCCATAAGCAAAAAGTAGGCTTTAGTTTAAAAAAAAAAAAAAAAAGTATTCATTAAACAGAACTGAAAATTACATGCCACATGGAAAAGTTGGAAAGGTGGAAGCACTTCCACATCCCTGCAATATATCCAAACACTTACAAATAATGTACTGAAGCACCAGCAGCCAATGGGGTTGTGCTTTCACCTGGGGAAATCCACATAACTGATGCTGGAAGTTCTAAAAACAGGACAAAGGAGAGACATTTTCACTTGAATGTCTTTCACTCAAGTGCCTTTCTGCCTAGAAAATATGCTTTTTTTTCAGGTCTGACATGACTTGAAAGATGGGTAATAACAGACCAGAACTATCAGCTTTATTGCAAGTCAGTGATTTTGAATTCAGCTCATCTTTCTAATGGTCAAAAATTGTTACCATGAGAGAAAAGTTGAGTTGCCTCTTTGTTGTAAGTGCAAGAGAAGGCAAAATCCCCAATCCCTGCTGCCTCCTGAGCTCTGCTCTTCCTCCTTGGAGGTTCCCTAGGCCAAGCGTTGTGCACGGTGATGGTGCGACATGATGAACTTTCACATTACCCTCATCTTTGCTGCAGCATTTTTTTAAGTAGAAGAAGAGTGGCTTCTAGTTTTGTCAGTCTGCCTTCTCTCACAACAATCAAAATGGCTTAAATAAACTGACTTCTCTTCTTCCTTTAGCAAATTGTGCACTTTCAACTTGCCAGGTACCAAGATGAGTTATTAAGTGCCCACCTTCCTGGTAGAATTATTTTCAAATGAAAAGTCCGTGATCTTATGAAAAAATTCACTTTCAAACTTTTTGTTGAAACAAGTATCATCGCCTTTTCTCATTCTCACCAAATGATGATCTGAACGGAGCCTCTGGTCCCCTGACTGTAAGGACACCACTCAGTCACCAGCCTCCTGTTATGTATATGTTTTAGGGGTGGCAGCTCTTGTGACCTTTTTCAGCCCCCTAAGCCCTGCTAAACCTCTCCTGTCTTTGTGGAGGTGAGCAGAGAGGAGAGTGTCCCCTCCCAGCAACAAAGGGTGCTGTAAACAATGCTGCTGCCGGTACCTTTCATGAGGGTTCATTGTACACCAATATACGTACAAACCACAAAATACCAGCATAAATTAGAAGGTGTCACAGTAAGGAGATGAAGAGATTTGACTGAAAATAAAAAGTTTACCGGTGCAATGTGAATATGTGAAAAATTCCCTCAATGTATCATGACCTGAGAGAGAAGTATTAATTCTTGCAATCCTTTTTTTTTCAAAAGGAAAATGCAATGTGTTAATTCTCTTATCGAAGTAAACGTAAATGAGGCAGTGGTATGGGATAAAGGTGTAAAGGAGGGAATTGGGTGTGTGAGAATGGAGAGTGCATTATGTATTAGCATCAGCAGCACAACCTGATGGGTGAAGGCTTTTATACTACCTCTCTATTGATAAGTATTTCAACCAGCAGTAAAAAACTGCTCTTGACACTCATCTGTAGGGAAAAATATCTACGTAGTCTCTGCTGTAGGACCAATTAGCCTGTGAAAGCAGCTGGGGGGAGGGGGGAGGCACGGGATATAAATGCGGGATGCATCCACACTTGATTACTCTAATGAAATGTCCATTGATTCCTATAGATTAATGTGAGAAGAACGGCAGCTGTGGAGTGGCTAACACCTCTAGGTCAGCAGCTCTGTGTGTGTGGACGTGTGTAATGGAGGGGGTAGCGCACAGCCAGACCAAGGTAGACAAGAGAGGGTTCATCTGGCTGCAGAGGGAGAGGTGGCTGAGGTGCGTGGACGTGACAGCCGGCAACGGAGGGAGATCTGTGGGAGGCCACGGTGAGGGGCTGCAGGGGCGGCACGGTTCCTCCCTGCCTCGCTCACCACCGCTGCCCCTCGCTCCCATTTGACTTTGCTGTAAGGCAGGCTGAGCTCACAGGTCATCTGTTTTTGTTAGATTAATTTGATTCAGCATGTAGGAATAGAGGGCTGAGCGGGCTAATGGCTCTCTGCAGGTGACATTGGGAATGGCCAGCGCTCGCATCCTCCTCCCCCATCCCTGTGGCTGAAAAAGAGAAGTCACAGGCAAGGGGCTCCCTCTGTGCCAGGGCTGCCGGCAGCACCGTGCTAACCAGGGCATCCTGTATCATGGCCCCTGCACCCGGCACCACCGCACTCCAGTGATCTCTCACGTCTCGAATACAAATCCCTTATCTCTTGCACCATGTCATGTAGAAGGACTTAATTACGATGAGGGGCGAGGGATTTGCTGAGTGACTGCAGTGCTTGGTGTGAGGCTATTTTTATCGCACAGGGGACCCTGCTACAATTGTCACAAAAGATGCACCATATCCTCTTGTGTGGTAATTCTGGTACTTTGTCATTGAAGGTGATGTGCAGGCAGCAACCTGCCTCCTGTGCAAGGGAAACCTAGAGGGGAGACCCCACGGTGCCAAATCGGAGCTGTGAATTGCACTGAGGGAAGAGGCTGATGTGAAAATACGAAGGGGTGAAACACTTAGAATGGCATTCTAGAAATGAAATTTCAGGTAAAACAAAAATGTCTCTGCACCAGATTCTCGTAGGGATAGCATCCAACACTTGTACAGGTTATTTGGTTCCACTGGCCATGACAGAGGAAAATCTGGCTGTTATTTGTTCCTGGGAATGAGGAGTCTTGTAGCTATATTGCATTGTGATGAGAGATGATGTCTTCAATTAAGAGTGCAAAATAATTAGACACATTGTGGCGTTATTTCAGTTGTTCTTGATGCACTCTTTACAACATCACTGTAGTACCCTAAGAGGGTGCTGCCGCTGCTTCTGCCCAAAGGCTGTCGAGCTCTCAGCCGGGTCCAGCCCTGCCAGAGCTTCAGCTGAGCCCAGGCAACACTTGGCACCTCTGGCTGCAGGAATTAATTTTGCCTTCGTGCAATCAAACAACAAAACTTTTCATCACCATCTGCAGAGCTGAATTTATCCCTGAAAGCACAAATAAATATAAACACATGGTGTGCAGGTTGCAGCATTGCCCCAAGACTGCTCTGTAACAGCTTACACCAAGCAAACCCCGCTTCTCCTTGGCGGATGCCCAAACCCCAGCAGGGCTGGTGCCCAGGACTGGGGGCTGTGCCTCACCTGTGGGCAGTGGCCACAGTGTCCCCAGTCATCCCTCCTGGCAAGGGGCATTGTGGGTGGGCAGGGGGAGTCAGCCTCAGTCTGCAGCGCTGACCTTCGCTACTGCAGCCAGACCTACCCGAAAATGCTGCCGCCTCCTTTGACCCCTGTAAACCACTGGCTTTTAGTTGAAAGTTTTCATTTCCGTCTGTTCGAGAGCATGCTTACAAATTATTCCTCTTTTTAGGTCAAGATTTTTACTTCTGTTTTACTAGTATTTTAATTTTGTGCTTTCTCCTGCAGAAACACCTTGCTTCGCTCAGATAAGTAACTGTATCTGAGCAAAGATTTTGTCATACTGCTTTTCCCCCGTTTCCAGAATGGCAGGACGTACAGTGTGCTGTCAGTGTGGATGCAGTATGTATAAGGAATTAAAACGCAGTGCCTGTTAGGTCTGTCTGCTCTGGCGCGCAGGGTGCATGCGTGTGTGCAGGCGTCCGTAGCGGCAGCAGCGGCGCGGGCTGTCCCTTTAAGCCTGGCTGGTGTATTTTTAGAAAGCATAAATAGGCTGCATTCTCCCACTTGCTCACTATCCAAGACATAAAAAGGAAGGGCTTTCTGCTTTCTTCAAGTCTCCTTCCCCTGCTGGCACCATATAAGTCTGTCTTTTAAGCAGTACAGGTCCACAGCTCTTTTTTTTTATTGAGAAGCTGCAGAACTCTAACCGGTGGTTCAATAAATTGTATTACATCCCCTTCGTACTGAATGCCCTACAAGCTTTGGCTTTCCATGTGTAATTGCAAGCTGTTATTAGCCCAGAGCTTTGTCCGTTACTGTGCCACACTATTGCTGAGCGGTCAATTTTTTTCCCCTGCCATTTCCTTTGCTCACACCATGCTGACCACGTTGGCCAGGGGCTGCCCGAGGTTTATAGTGCAGCATTGATTTTTCTTTTCTCTCAATACTGACAGAATCATAGATCCAAGGCAAATAAAGAAATGCATTCTGTGGTGATGAAATGTCTTTCGTTCAGCCTGGATTGAATCAAAGGCCATCACAGAAATGTTCTACTCTAAAATGCTAGTGAAGCTTAAGGCATTGTTGGAAAATGAATTTTCCATTTTCTTAGCTGTAATTTGGATTCTCAAATCACTGTGCTAAAAATAATCAGATAAAATTGAATATAGACTACAAGCCTATGTAAAATATTATTTGTTAGGTTTTGCAAGCTGCTGCAGCTGATATGAAAGGAATCTGGCAATAGATCAGAAAAGTAATTGCTTAGGTGGATTTCTAGTAAGTATGTTGCATTACTCTGAATACCAAGGTATAAGGTGACTGCTCTATAATTCATACAAACCATGGTAAATAACCAAACCATAGATACATTTTGCGTATCTACTGGAGGGAGATATTTCTAGTAAAAAAAATCATCACCTTATATCACCTGTATCTCAATGATGAGTATTTTTGCTTTTTGTTTGGGGACGTCGAAGGACTTCTTTAGGTGGGCGAGTGTCATTGTCCCTGTTATACAGATGGAGAAAGAGAAGCAAAAGGAGTCTGTGGGGACAGAGTAAAGTCACGCAGTAAATTTCTGGCAGGGCCTGGCAAAGAACTTTGATCCTCAGAAACTTAACGTTATTTTCAATGCAAAATAAAAATAGCTATGATTTTCATGATGTATGTGGGAAGGGGTCACTCCATATGATACTCTTGGCACCACAGGCTGATAGAGACCAGAGGTGGCCTCAGTCTGCATGTCTGACTGCACTGGTATGGGACTCCAGCTGTCCACAGAAAGGGAGCACCTTTACTAATTATTACGCAAACGTCATTTCTCATAACACAGAGCCAGCTTAGTAACCCAGACCTGTCATCTTGGAAAATGGAAGACAGAACCACACGTTAAAGGTTTCCTCATATTCTGGGGGTTTCTTCCTTCCTTTTTTTTTTCTTTTTTTTTTCTTTTTTTTTTTTCCCCTCTGTATTATCAAGACTCATGACTTAATCCCTGGTGTATGTGGCCATTAGAAATTTAACCCAAATCGACATCAAGGACATCAATACTTTCTTCCTTGAAAAAACAAGGAAATTGTGCAGAAAGACTGAGCAGAGGATCCTTGTGTCCTCTCTCTCACAGGACACGGTGCAGTTCCCTTTGTGGCCCTACAAAGGTAAAGCCTCAACTTCTACAGGTTCCCAGGGTAAATATCACCTTACCTGGCAATCAGAAATATCCTCTGACTCCATCCTTCAGGGAGATCCTACATGTTTTAGTGTGAAGCTAGCACACAAACAAAACAAAACAAACAAAAAAAAAAAGACAATGAAAAGGTCCCAGAGGACAGAAAGAGGAGTATTTATAAATGAATATAATAGATGGATTCAGCAAAGTTAAAACTACAAATTGAAAAAATAAGTGTATTTGAATGTAGCCCTTGGGCAACATTGCATTAATTCCCTGGCTTTGAATCTTCCTTTTTCTCTTTTCTTAATGACTACACATCCAATATCAATATGCACCGTTTACAGCTATTCCTTCAGCATCACATTCCTGGCAACGCACAAAAGGTCTTTACACTCCATAACAAATCAGATTATTTTTCTTCACTGATGATCCAAAAAAATTCTTTAAAAAAATTAAAACATTTTGGGGTCAAATTCAGTGTCTTATTCAACCTGAAATGCTTCTGAACTACTTTTTTTAAATCAAAAGAGCACTATGAAACTAAATAAGTTAAAATAGAAAATCTGTCAAATTTTAAAACCCTTCCTCCATCCCTAATTCCCTGCAAAATTTCTAAAAAGGTTACAGTGTGACTGAATCTGTGTTATTCACTGTAAAAAACTTTGTTGTATAAAGTGCTATGTGGTTTTCATTTGTAACTTTTAAGAACACTCCACGGTGGAAACAAACCCAGGATTAGCTCCCTCCCATTTGTCTTCCCACTTTTATTCCTCCCCTAAAGTTCAGAAACGCTTGAGAAACCCATTACTTTCTCTTCCATTTTGTCCCGCTCCAGCCTGGTGGTGTTCCGTAATACATAAAAGTATAGCAAGGAAGGCTCTGCAAGCTGATCTCAAATCAGCTGCAAATTGGCTCAAATCCTCAAAAACGTAGATCTGTCTAACAATCCTCTCTACTGGACCTGCAATGATTTTAAGGTCTTGCGCCCACCATGGATCTCACTATACAGTCACCATAACCATTCCCTTTTACGTAAACCTATTTTGGACCAATTAACTCAGATCTTTTACTTGCTGGTGTTCCTGATGCAGATAAAGGGTTGACCTTAGCAGTAACAAAAACGAGGGACTGCTATTTAGGTGTCTTGAAACCTTCAAAATTCACTTGCCAGGATTTTTGACAGCAGCAGATTTAGGATGAGATTTAAATTCAGATTCAGGGCTTGTATTTGAACAACGTCTCCATTAGGAGTTGGACCAAATAAACAGTGGAGGTTTTCCAAGTGTTGGTAAACAGTCCACTAAGGATAGAGAGTGACACTCAGCAAAAGTACTATGGGTACAGTTGTACAAGGCAGGAATGAAATTAAGATGTGTGTAAAACTAGGAACACAGCTACCCTTCTGCCTCTATCACTTCATGGATCTGCAGCATCACTTATGACTAAAATCCGGCCATTGCTCTGTCCAGGCTGCAGTCAGGAATCTCCATTCTAAATCCCAGGAAGGGGAAAGCGAGGAGAATCTGCAAACAGGATTAGTGTCAGGGAATGCAAGCGTGATGAATACTTCCACATATTACCAAATTGTATATAATAGCCCAAGTATGTAGGAAATCATTGTCAGGGGGAAAAAGCTGTTAATTGGATCATATACAAAATGCAATGTTTTCTTAATGTCTCAGCTGGTGAATAAGTGCTTGTTGACTGGTTCATGATCTCTGTGTTTTTATCAAATGCCCGTACCACTGAGCAGCTATGATAATTAATTTTCAAGTGGGATGAAAAAGATCAGCTATGCTTGCAGTCCCAAATGGATGTCTTCTCTCTGATCCACTGGGTTCACAGCTTTAAGTGTAACAAGCAAAAATGGTTGAACAAGCAAAGAGCAAAGGAAACTAGAGTGGCATCAAAATGCAAAGCAGCTCCACCGTACTCAGCAGTTCAGTGGGGAAGCGCCGTTCTGCGCTGCGTTCTCTGTTCAGCAAGGAGCAGCTTTTGGCTTAAAATGAAAAAAAAAGGCAAAAAGAAGTTAAAATTTTTCTGGCAGTAAGAAAAGAATAGTAGTAATAAGGATTCCAGGTCTACTGTGACAATAGCGGAGATGTTACAGGACCTGTCAGCTTTGGTTGGTCTGAAGGCCAAGTGTGTGACTGAGTTTGCAGCTGGCTTCTGTGGGAGGCACCTGGGCAGGAGCACAGGGCCAGGGCAGCATTGCAGCCCAGCGTGGGCTCGGTTGGACCGTATAGTTCACATCCCGGTTAAAGACGTGTAACTGCGGACTTGATTTTTGAGGTTCCCCTGTCCTCTGACATCTGCTAAAGCAAGGGCAGGCAGCTACCAGCTGCTTGCGGAGGCTGCGGGCTGGGCCACTTGCCAGGCGAGGGGCGTCCCAGTGTGTCTTGCCCTGCTCTGTCGCAGAGCCCTCTGCACTGGCACTTGCCTTAGGTGATTTGGTGGTGCTCTGCAAATTTGGCCTGCAAAACCAGTGGTGGTGCTCTGCAAATTTGGCCTGCAAAAACAGTGGTGGCAGCAGCAGAAAGTCTTTATGTGTATGGCAAAACAGAAAGTTTTTTGGTTTGTAAAGCACTTGCTTTGGGGAAGAACATTGTATGTACAAAGCCCAGCTCCCTTTTGAGGAGCTTTTCTTCCTCAGCCTCTTTGAATATCATCTTTCAGCAAAAGGTCCATGAGGATTCCTTGGCCTGTTCATGTTGCTTAGCAGTCATCGCCCTACAAATATTGAACCTGTCTGGGGTTCCTGATGCTTCCCAGTGTATAGGTCCCTTGCAAAGATACTCAGTGCCTTCAGCCCTTTCTGGCCTGTAGCATCCCTCAGCACCTTGCCCAGCCCAACAGGTGCGTGCTTCTAAATAGCTGCATGGATTTGCATAAAACACAGAAAACTAGGGAAATTATGATGTTCGTTGGGATGTTCTATCTAAATTGAGACTTTTAAGCACTAATAATAATTAACTACTTTCTTAGCAACGAAAAAGTCTTAAATGCCTATTTACTTAACAGTCCCCTAGGGTGTCTTTGTTCTGAATGGGCTAAAAAAATCTTAGCTGCAAAATAAGCAGGCGATTCCAATCAATAGAGCCAGAGGACTATATTGATTACCAGAACTCCATTCTTTAGTCATTAACCCTGTGAATTCTTTACAAAAGCTGTACAGGACAATTCCTAACCACTACACCGTTTGAGGAGTCATTCAGATATTTGAATGTCATTAAACTTTCATAGTTTGTTTACAGCCCCTTCAGCCTCGCCTGAAGGATTGTGCTCCGAGACTCCCTGCCACACAGCCACGCTCTACCCAGCTGAACTGCCAAACAGCATTAATCAAGCCTGAAAATTTCCTCTGCAGATATGTTTTTCTTGTTAGTTATTGCTTAATATTGCTACAGAGCAGGGAGACAGATGATGGAAGGAGTGAAATAATATTCTTAATTTTTTTTCCACATTTTATCTTGAAGCCTGAATGCTTTAGCTGGTGACAAACATGCCTTTTACTCATCCTTGTGTGGGAAACCCCCCATGTGCCCTGTAGGTCCCTACCTCCATACTGGATGCCCCAGGGCTCCGTGTATGTGGACTGGAGGGGAATGACGCAAAGTGGGGCAGTGGGGAGGGACAGAAACGGTGAGAAGGGAGGAGGAGGAAGTGATGCTGGGAGAGCTCATCAGGTCTGTCCACCTCCTTCCCCTGGCTGGGTCCTGTGGGACCTGCCCTCACAACACCTCCCTCTCAGCAGCCCCGTATTTAAGAGAAGATTCTCACATTTCAGATTAAGAAAGTTCATGACACACAGTAATGGCCCTAAATGTTAAATTGAATCACACAGACAACAATTGAATAGAAGCAGCACAAATGAGCCGAACGCCAGCAATTTAAGGGGATGCTGAAGGAACTCCCAGCAATCATGGGTCCGCTGCAAAGACAGGCACTCTTCCTCTTTGAAGTTCAGATGGCTCTAATGGTACAGAACATGTAACATTCTGTAATGTAGTGTTTCTTTGCTATGGAAACTACAAGCTGACCAGGGTCTTTGTAAATGCACAGAATGGGAATTGTTATTCCTAAATGTTTCCATAGTGTCTTACATAGATTTCAGCCGCAGCTTGTCCCTGGGTTGCTTGGACCAACTGTTCTTTTATTGGTTATGGCTTTGACTCAGTGCCTGGTGGATAGGGGGTTTTGGCTTAGGCTGTGTTTGTGCTGGTCGCACAACACAGACATGGTATTGTTCCTTGCCTCCCACTGTACAAGGAAGGTTTTAGCCACAACATAGCAGATGAACACCAAGCAATCATTTGAGCTGAAACTGAGGATGTTTTGAAATTGAGGAACATTCTGAGAAATACACAAGGATCTGCCTAAACACTTGCAAACAGGGAATGTAATTTCACAGTCTTAACTGAGCAATATTCCTATATTTAGTCACGAAAATTGTTCTACATCTTTTTTACAATTAGTACTTGATCCACTCCAGTTTCAATGTTCTGCCGTTATCCTTATCTGTTTGAAAACTCCCCAAGAGAGCTATAATGAGCCAGGGCCATTTTCATGACTATTGATTTCATGGTTAAAATTATAGTATTTGATTGTTATTTGACCAAACTGAGATTATTGTATGTTTTGAAAACAAGAGCAGCAACAGCAGAAGTCACATCCCTAGAAAAGTACAAAGTTAGGAGCTGCAAAACAGCCCCACTTCTCCTTTGACCCCACGGAGCTCTGCGAAAGCCCTCCTCAGTGCCGCTGCTTTACAGGCAGCAAACAGAAGATGCACAGAGCGTCAGTGACCTTTCCAGTGTCACCCCACGCATCGTGGCAAAGCATGGAATAGATCTCAGCTCTCCTTCCTCCCAGTCAGTGCCCTCGCCACTGACACACATTTTCCTACGTGGGAAATGCTCGCACCTACTTGCAGTGCTGCTTGTAGTCAGTTTGTGGTGAAGACTCTTTTAGGACTAAAAGGCCTGAATTTCATTATAACTTGTGGCTAAATAAATAGGCACTGGACAACCATTTATGAAGTTTATTTTTCACTGTCACAATGCATTTAGAAAATGTTGCTAAACCCAAGGACTTTCTGCAGGCTCCGGTTCCTGCTTTTCAACAAAATAAACCAATCGCAATTAGTAATGGATTTCAGATAAATCCAGAAATGTTTTAAGCAAGTTGCTAAATGTGATAAGAACTCCAAATATCTTTTTGAATAGGCTGTTTCAAAGGACTGTTAGGACTAAATGGCCCTAGTGCGTCATGTGGACAGAACCACCATTTCTCTGCATTTTGTTTTGTTTTTTCAGTATGAGACCACTATTTTATGACACTGAGGGCAGATCTCACCATCCTTTCTTTTCTGATCAGAATGGCAGAACTGTTGTGATTTTCAGATTGTGTTGGCATTTTGAGCTGGGTGAAATCCAATACGGCTACAAGTACCATGGGCACCATCAGGGACTGGCAGAGGAGTGAAGCAGGAGGTCCCTGAGCTGTTGCCTGGTAACTCCACGTGAAATGGGGCAAATGTAGGTGAGATTGCCACATTTTTGCCTTTTTCTATCAATGCTATGGAAATTATCACTAGTTTAACAAGTGAATTTAAATATCTTGCCTCCAGTAGCTGCTGCTGTCTGCATCTTCAGAGCAGGAGCACGTTGACATCCCATTTTCTTCAAGCCAAGTCACAGGTCAAAGGGCAGTGAGACACCTTTCCCCTGCTGCCAGCAATGTGACTCCTTTAAATAAATTAAACACCCCTGTCCCCAGAGAAGCAGGTGAGGACTGTGTTTTGTGCCCGTGTGGGCAAGACAGCTTGGCTGTGCCCTTGCAGGGTGCTCCTGTAAAGCTGTTCAGCACGTGGGTGATCCCGGTGCTCAGGGCTCTCCTAAGCATCACCATGCCAAGCCTGACCTCCCATGATGTGGCCCCCAGCCAGGACTGAGCTTCCAGGACACGTGAGACAGCCCTGAGAAATGCACACAGCTAAAACCGCTCACCAGTAAATAAACCTTGCTGCATTTAGAGGCTCCTCCAGCTCCGATTTATGTGCCTTGAGGAGGAATGCAGTATCCTGGGGGATACAGGGGAGAGCAGACGGAGGTGATGGAGCCCTCCTGCACCCAGCCAAGGAAGGAGGGGAGCCTTCCCACTCTGAGAAACACCTTCCTCTGCATTTAGCAGAGGAGGGTTGGCTGCTTTCCTGTCCTTTGCTGCCCTTTTACTTAAAAGTCTGACTCCTGGGAACCAGTCTTGACGTGAGGCTGCAGGCAGGCCCTGATTGCACGTGCAGTTCTGTATCCATGCGGAGCTGAGGAGAGGACCAAGCTTTAGACATGCAAAGCTGTTGCAGAGGTTATGCCCTTGCAGAAATGCCCATGATGGCCTAGTTAGCAGGGGAGGAGGACCGTGTGCCCAGTGCCTGTATGCAGCTCAGCAGATCACTGTGGCGCTCAGGGCTCTCTCTGTATCACCCTCCCACAAAATATCTGTGCTGACAACCCAAGAAAATGTTCCTATCCAAAAGTGCTGTGTGCCGCTGCTTTCATCTCTGAAAAAGCTGGACCATTTAGCAACAGGTCTCTGCTCACTGATTCTGGGGGATGCCAGTACTGCCATCCAGTTGTTCTTGTGAGCCAGAGGCAGAGACACTTCTGCAGAAGAAATAGGTGCTTAAAGCCTTGTTCTGATTACATCTACTCCACATAAAGCACAGTAACTTAACTCAAGCCAACAGTCACTCCAGTGTAAAACGGCATCGTGGCAGATCAGAAGCTGGGTTGTAATCCTCTCATTGCCCCAAAATAAATTTTCTTCTTGGCAGCACGGCTTAACAAGTAAATGTTCAGTCCTGACTCACGTGCGGCTTAGGAGGGCAAGATGGGCAGCCTTGCGAGGGCTGCTCAGTGTTGGGTGGCTGCGCCATGCCGTGTGGGCAGCAGCCGTCCCTGGGGCACGGGGGGAGCAGGCTGCACTCCCCCATGTGCTCTGGCTGCGAGGGGCTCGCAGGGAGCAGCCCCAGCAGTCATAACTGCTGCCAATGATGACATTTCAGAAGGTTTTTTCTTGTAGAAGCTTCATAAATGTTGTCCTCAGTGCTCCCTGCTGAAGATCCTGGAGGTGGCTGCACTGAAGGGAGCAGGAGCCAAGTGATTCCCCTGGAAGGGACAGCTCCATGTCAGGTTTCTCCATCACTGTCACACATATCTCTGATAATATTTACTTACTGTTTGAAAGGAAAATGGCTTTCTAAAGCCATTATGTCTTTCACCTCTCTGCTGTCATAAAGGTCTTTGTGATTGAATGATAGAGGATTCATGCACAAAAATGGACAGAGCAGGAAAAGGTACCAAAATGTAAGGGCATCTCTAGGTAGGGCAATGTAAGATCTCTGCGTCTATCAGTCGCAGTCACGCCCTTTGTACACGCAAAGGCAAAAAATATAAACTAAAAATAAATAAGATGAGCACTGATATTTAAAGGAGTTGGAAACTAGATTTTTATCCCATCTCATCTTTTCCTGTATTCCTTTCTGTCTAGTTTGAACCTGAGCCTCGACACAGCGCAGTCTGTTTATCATTAGTAAGATGTAGTGTATATTAAAGCAGAATAACAGTAAGTCATTTAGAGAGTACGTCACAGGTTACAGAGAAAATAGGGATGCTATTTTATTATGCTGAAGCTGTAAAGCTTACACTAATACAAAATATTGCTGGCAGTCACCTTGTTTTATTCTTCTTTTAACAACTTACTAACAGTGTGTAAATATAAAAGCAAACTTTGATTTTTCCATCCGGATACACTGAAAACTCTTTCAATAAAAATGCTAGGGTGCATTTAACACTGTGACCAGAAATATTGAAATTTGACAGTTAGGAGGTTAAAGGTTTCAAATTTATACACAGAGGTGTTTTGCTCCTGTCATGGTCATAGCAGCTTGCTCAGGATAACCCCTTTTGCTTACTGAACCTTTGAAAAGCAGAGAACATTAAGCAATACATCTTGGCAGATGCCCTGGGATTTCATACCACCAGCAGAAGCCCATATGCACACAAAAAGTGAACCTCGTAGGTGAAAACTGGTCAAACCTTTCTCTCTGCTCCTACACCATGTGCTGGCAAGCAGCTGTCTTGCGCTGCTGCCGTCATCCTTTCCACTAGAATTAAGGCAGTGTTGCTGTAATATTTTTCAGGTATAAGGTGCTACTGCTTTGAATTTCCACAGATTGCTTGAAATGGTGGCATCAAAAGAACATGTACAGGAGCCATTACTGTGAGGAAATGGCATCGAATAAATAGGTCTTTTATGTTCCTCCCATGAAACACCTGCATAAAAGATAAAACAAAATGTACTTTGCTCCCCAAATGTAAAAATTTTAGGGTTTTTCTAGTCTTTATTTTAGAAATTTCAGCCTGTGGTATATATGTGTAGTAGGGTATTTGCCTCTTTACTGCCATTTGAGAGAATAAGTGCAGCTGAGAACAGACAAGGTACCCCAGTGCCTCCAACTTTTTTTTAAATTACATTTTTCAAGCTCAGAAAAAAACCCAGACCCCCGCTATATGTTGATTTACTGAGAAAACATCACCACATAGACCTGCTTGAAACATTACAGCCTTGGCAACTCAGCAGGTAAAATGATCAACTTTCCTTTTGTGATCTTCATATCATAGCACGTAAGAGAATCGCTATGGGTATTTCTTTTCATATTCACCATAAAACTGTCCTCATAAATATTACTACAAATACACAATGGCTTTTTGGCTGATGTTTTCAAAACAATTACAGTGAGAACACATTTTTACACATAGGCATCTCTGTGACATTACCGTACCCACCTTAGAGCCGAGCAGAGCCGTGTCCCCCGTGGGTAGGCATGGTGGGGGTCTGGCAGAGGGGATGCTGTGAGGCAGGGAGGCAGTCCTGCTTGTTAAACGCTCCTTCCTTGTTGCTCCGGCAGCTTGAGGAATTTAGGGCTGGGTCTAAACTCAGGTTATAGCCCCTATTCGCTTCAAACCAAGGAGCGTGCAGCCTCTGCCTTTGTTGCTCGGAGGACCTGCACCAGCGGGAGCACCAGGCACGGGGCAAAGCCCATCTGTTTGCTCAGGGCTTTGTCTGGGGCGGACGATGGTGGGACACAGGGCAGGGGCTGAGAGGCAGCTGGTAGGAGATCCTGCTGTGGACTTAGTGCTCTTACAGGAAAACAACAGCAGGCAGGAGTGCGGGAGATGGGGTTTAGCAGTTCAGTGACTCTTTGTGAGAGTAATTTGTTCTGTGGTCCTGGAAAAGAGACGACGGCAGTACTGAGGCTGCACAGCACTGTCCCCCTTGCAGTGAGTGTCAAGGCTGGGTGTATCTGAGGAGAGAGACTCAAGCTTCTCAGATATATATATTGTGCTCCAGGAGTGGAGACAAGAAATGCTGCATGGAAACCATGCAGAAGGGACGGTACCCATAAGTGGTTTGGGGTTCCCAGTGTGATGGAAAGTACATGGAGGTCACCACACCTCCTGTAATTCCTCAGGGGGTCCAGCTCTCCTGCACCCTGGCAGTGATGAGGCTGGAGGTTTGACTTTACACGTTTTTATGGGCGTAAATACCTGCCCAGGCTCAGGCATCTGAGAGCTCAGGTTTCTGTGCAGTTAGGAGAAATGGCACGTCTTGTGCACGGCAGAACTGCGTGACCTGCAGGACTCCAGTTTTTTGGCTGTTGGAGCAGCTGTCAAATTACAGCACTTGTGCCAGTGGTAATAGCTGAGTCGTTTTTATTTTCAATGATCTCCCTGCATAATGGACCATTCATCCCACCTCTCCCTGGCGGACAGTCCAGGGTACTGTGTATCACTAAGATCCAGCTTAAAGCTGATTGCCTGAGGTACGTGGTAGAGGGGCACTCTAGGCAATGGAAAGAGGCTGGATTAGAAAACAACCAAATCAGAATTGTCAGTTAATGCCACTGAAAACATTAAATTCCTCTATTAAGGGCTTCATTGGTCCCCAAGGCTTTCACTGTGCCATCCACGTACCAGAAGGAGCCTTTTGTAAGCTCCTTGCATTGGGTGAATCTCCCCTGTGCTGTCTTCAAGACATACATCATCCGGGCCTTCAGAAATTCAAATTAAATACTGTGAGGTAAATAAATTCTCCTGTCTCTAGCCTTGCTATAGTTGGTTTGTTTGTTTTCCCCCAATACTTCTTTATCAGTCTGTTTTCCTGTGCAGCACTGAGACCGGTCTGCATGAGCCAGCAGCCTTCCGGGGTCCTGGCTCACCTCCGGTACAATCATGCAAAAGAAGCAATTTTTCATTATTGATAAAATGTAATGTCATAATGTCATGGCCTTTCAGGTCATCATCTTTGTAAGTCAGCCATGACATTATCACAATTTATAATGATAACAAATGACCATAATGTTTGCATGTAATTTTCATTGGCTATTGCAGAATTCTAAAATCACTCCTTCGAAGGATGGATTTCATTAACAAGCGACTGCTATTACACGGTACTAACTGCTTCTACTGGGGGCTTTTTGCTAAGGTGAAGCCTGTTCTGTCTGATACACAAGATTTATGTACTTAGTAGAAATCTAAGGTTTGGTCGTTCTTTGTTAGTTAAGTACTGATGCAAATTGAGAGAATATTTTTGTCTTTTTGTAATAAAAAGTGCTTTTTAATATGCCTAAATAGAAATAATTTCTAAATGCAAATGCTTATGTAAATATGCACCCCATGAAAACTGCTGGCTGGAAGGTCTGACTTGAGTGTCAGATTCATTCTTGACTGTAGTGTTGGCTTTACTTAGTTAATATTTCATGATAAACTTAAAAGATTTACAGCTTCAGGAGCTGGTGAGAATCATAGGACATTTATTTTCATGTGATATTTAGAGGTTGGAGCTCCAGTCCTCAAACACTTTAAACATATTCTTAGCTTTAACGTCTGGACTGAGAACATCACTGGGGCTGGTTCCTCTTGCTCTGCAGGATCAGGACCGCAGTGTAAGTGCACCGAGTTCAATAGAGCTGAATCCAGAGCACTTGTAGGAAGCACTCTGTCAATCTAATCCATAAATAAATACTCCTCTACTCCTGAAGCCCTCTGAAGCTAATGCATGAAAAACAATGAAATGCCTGGGCACTCCAGGCCTCTTAAAAAAGCAGAGTCAGGCTTTTGTATATGTATGTGTGTGTGTATGAAATAAATTAAAACAAACAAAAAATAAATGTTTCTGAAATAGCAGCTGTGAGTTATAGTCCAACCGACTCCATGACAGGCCACCAGGCAAAAGGACTCTCTGAGCTGCACAATTGGTCCCCAAGGGATGCGATGCCTCGGAGAGGACAAAGCAAGAGCCAGGGACTCTCGGCTGTGCTTTGTTTTGGCCTACGAGGCTTATCAGACCCATGTTGTGATTCATTTTTCATCTGCAGCAAGAAGCTTGCAGGAAAATTTTACCTTTTTTTTTTTCCCCTCCCTCTTTCTTGGGGCTGCTACTTTTCACTGGAAATTATGATATTACTGCCCTTCACGAGATTTGCAGATTCACAAAGGAGGAAATACCTGATCTCGCTTGCTAATGTTTTTAAGGGAAACAAGGATAACTCCTGTATCTGTATTTATTGTGTGGCCACCATGGAGTCTGCGGAAGTCTGAAGGAAGTGATGCTCTGCGATGTGCGTGTTCTGAGTCCATGGAGGGGTTTCTGTGGAAAACATTAGACTAAGTTTCATTCTTTGTTAGTGTGACATCAAGGCTACTTGGTTATTATTGCATTGTCCACTGGATCATGCAAACATGTAAACAGAAATCTTTCTTTTATTTGGAGTGAATTGTATATAAAATGTCTCATTGTCTGGAGCATCACACTTTTATGTGGGATATTGCCCAATTATGGTCATGGCCATTCATTTTGTAGGGCTTGAACATTACTCATATGGGGATCTCCTTGTTACTGTCTTTGAAATCTCTACCATGAAGACTAGTTTCACCAATTTTCCAAACCTATGGGTCTACAAATGACCAAATAAGGTGATCCATGGCAGTTCAGTCTCCATAGTGTAATTGCTCAAATAGACCAGAGATAGTATGCTTAAAAGAGTATTTCATTCTTAGCAGCAAAGGGGGCTGAACTCCATTGCAGTATGCAGACACACTTGCATCAAGATAGATTCTTTTAAGTCACTTTAGCGGAAAACTGCTTGAGCTATCAAAGTTACTATGTGCTGCAAGCAATGAACATTAACCGGAGTCTTGGGAGATACCAAAAGAAACCTAAGTATCTGTGTTTAATTGTCCTTCCTGAAATACCTTTTTATTACACATCCCTGTTGTTCACTTAATTTCCTCAGTCTAACTCAAGTTTTGCTTTCTTTCTTGAATGTGTTGACAGCCCAACGGCTTGGTTGTATGAGAGAACATTTTGCAAACGCTTAGTGAGATTGGTCATGTGGATTTTAGCACAGCTGCAGCTCTCCTCTTCGAGTTGGTGTCCCCGAAGATCAAACGCAGTGAAGTACAGGAGGATTGGGTGGATTTGCCTCAGTTTCTGTTAAATTGTATGTTATCCCAAAACATTATTCTCTGAATTTTAAATATGATGACTACATCACACTGCTTAATTGGTGTTTTAATGATGTTTTATTTGATGATGCACATAATGAGACGTCCGTGAGATTGCGTGACACCATTACAATAGTCCATGTAGCTTCCCAGGTGATTTTTACTCCACCATCACTTCTTTGCTTTTCAGCACCCAGCCCCAGCTCAGCTCTGGCCATTTCATTAGCTGCCCTGCTCAGATGAGTCCTCCTGCTTGTCTTGATCTGAGCAGAGGCTCAGAGCAGAGTCAGAAGCTGCGTTTCCACAGAAAGAGAGAAGAATCTACAATACTGCTGAAAGGCACGAAGAAAAACCTCCTTTGCATTCTCTGATCAAGCCTCCTTAAGGAATGGTTTGCAAAGGTGCTTCTTTCACCCCTTGGTTTCATCTCGGCCTTGTTCTAGGCAGCCCATATAGGCTTCCTCCCATCGCGTGCTCATGCCTATGCCTGAGGTCAGTAACCAGCTGTTATCCAGCTGTGAGCACCGATCTGCTTAGCTACAGATTGCCGGGTTATTCCCCACCACCTGAGAAATAACCACAGAGAACAGGCAGAGGCTGGTTTCAGCTTGGCATGACCCGCTTCTGCTGTGCTGCTTCTCTTCACAGAGCGCAGCGGCACATGCTGGGCTTCAGGGCGGTGGAGGATTTTACAACGTTGAGGGAACAGCAAGGCATGGGTTTCGATGGAGGTGGGCATCGCTGCCGGAGCAAAGCCAGAGCCGCTTGATCCTTCCAAAGCACATAATTCTATTTTTCTGAAGACTAAATAAGAAGTAACAGGACCTCCAGAATTAGCACAGCTTTGCTGCTCTGCCATTAAAAATGGGTTTGCTGCCAAAACAGCAGCTTTGCTGCTGGGGGAATGTCTGTTTGTACTGTCAGGCCTCTGCTCAGCGCAAGCACGTGCTGCGCTAAAGCAAACGAAAGGGGAATTATACAATATTGAATGTGGACCCGTCTCTAAATGCATTGAAAATGTAGGTTATTGTCTTCTGGCATTTCCTAAAAAGCCTCTTGAGCTCCTGTTGGCAACTGCTGATATTGAGGGTACTTTTAGCTGTTTAAGTCTTCCTGTTCTAACAGGGGTCAAAGGGCTGTAAAGATCTTCTCAAAAGGATATAGAAGGAATCATTAAAAGGGAGGAGGAAGAAAGTGACAGAAGGTCAGCCTTTTTTTTTTTAATGGGTGCATCCCCGAGGGGGTCAGACACAGTTGTGCATTATACTCCAGCTCTAGTACCTGACTTTTAGAAACCTACGGCAAATCTTATTAGTACTTCCATAAGCATAAAATACAGGACAGAGCCCAATGTTCCAGGCAGAAGTAAAAGAGAAAAACCATGAAATAAATCAATTTAGTCTTTCAGATGAATTTAAATCAACATAGTGCAAGGATATGACCAAGATGAGGACAAATACTCAAATATGTGCAAGGCATTTTACAGTCCCTGGGAAGCGTGTGCATGTATGTGTGTGTGTTTAATTCCCTTGTTGATCTTTTTTTCCTTAGAGACGAATTTACTGTATGCTCATTGCTATAGCATGTCATGTAGCTTTTTGTAAGGACTGGTGTAGGGCAAAAAATTTACCTTTTTATGTGACACAGCCAAACGGAATTGTGAAGGTTTTCAGTGATTTCTAGACAGCAAGCAATAAACCGCGTTTGCACCCACACACTTACTGCCTAACACCCCATCTGGTAACATTTCCACGTCTCCAGGAAAGAAATCAATAGCAATAATCTGTGAGGGCCTCATAGGGTGTATATTTTTTTATCGCACTGCTATTTGGAATTTTTTTCCTATCTGCTTACAGCACTAGATTGTTCTTTTTTTGTTAGCTAACGCTGAAATCTTGGAACCATTATTATATTTTATAAAAAGCAGTAACTAACACTGAGGTCAGAATAATATATTCTAAACACTCATATTCAATAATATCACGGTGTTCAGACAGCAAAGTCCTGTTCAGTGAAGGCAGTGAAAAATCTCATACAGTAAGAAACCTGTGCATTTGAAATGATATGCTAGTATACTTCAAAGACTAGCATGCTAAAAATTCATGATTACTTAAAGGTAGTTTATATTAAAAGGGAGTATACCTCCAGCTTTCATCTTGCTCCAATGCAGAGAAGAAATTGTCCTTATATTCTGAAATTTAGAACTGTGTCACTGTTGGTTTTCTGTGTAAGGAGGAAATATGATGCTTTGTTACTGGTCTTATTTATTGCAGACCTTGTCTGGAATCTAGTATTGAAGCTGTGCTTGATGAGTTGCTGCCTTGAACTTTTCCACTGATCAATGCTGGTGCTATGGCTGCATGAAAGAATAGCTTTCCTGAGGAGAAGCTATCACATGGGAAACACACTACACAGTAAGCTAAGAAATCTGCTATAATCTTGTATGCTTAGGCTTAGAAACGTGTTTCCCAAAAGAAATGGTGATAGTGAATGACCATTTAAAAACTGAGATGTTACATGAGCAAGAGGTCAGGTCAAGAACGGGGAGGTATTAAAAAGAGAGAGAGAGAAAGACAGACAGGGGAAAAGAAAGAAAGAAAGAAGCAGAAACCCTCCTTTCACTAACATGATAAGACACAACTGGACAAAATGCACAGCTGAAGAAGAGGACATTACAGAGCCAGGAGACAGGAATCATATTTCTTCTTCTCCCTGCAGTGACAAATAAAAGGTTGTTTTGATTTTTGCCGTACAAATAATAAGCTTTACTTAGAAACTGTAGCTGCTGAGTTGTTCTCCCCCAAAATATTCTTTGCTTTCTGTCCTAATGGCAACACTAGAGGAAAGAAAAGGAAGCAGTCTGTAATCAGCATATATTTTATTCACTCGCATGTTGTCCTATGCATCTTGCAGTGCAGGCAGGACTGGCACTCTGAACACAAGGCATGTCCTTTGGAAGGGGGATTTCAGCAGCATTTAGCATGGGCAAATCTGTCTCTGTGCCTACGAAGCCTTTTCCTTTGTGCCAAGGCTGTCCGTTGTGTGACAATGGGTTTTTTTCACGTAGGAAATACACTGTGCTGGACCCACTGAAATCCTTTCTTTTAAGTGGCCAAATCACTTTCTCATTTGGTTACTAGCAGGGCACATAGCAGCTCTCCCTGTGCAGTTGGCTGTATTCGTGCCTCCCTCCAAATAAGCCAGTTGTTACAAAAATGAATTTACATTTTTGGAGCACTGTTGCAATAGAGATCTCATGAAGACTAATTAGGTAGATGCACAGGGTGCCTTTGCTTGTAAGCAAAGTTTTTAATATATTTTATTTTTGCAGTTAGTACCAAACCTAAAATCTCTGGATGAGCTAACCTTATTACTACTATAAATGATTGCTCGTACCTCATTTTTGCCCCTACAATTCACCTCTTGTCTATCTTCATTTGCACCCTGAAAAGTTGAGAAGCCAAGTCTCAAAACTGAACAAATAATAATGTGTGAAGAAGGATTCAGTAGATCAAATCACTGGTGGAAAGGATAAATGGGGCTGAGAATCCTGGCCTGCCCATGGATATTGCTAACAAGAGTTGCTGGATTTTTTTATATTAAGTAGGCTCACAAGGATGGATTTGGGCAGCTAATCTGTGATTTCTGTTTGTTTGTTTTTAAAATCTTACCCTCAATGTCTCTGCTTTTTGGGTAGGTGGAATGAGAAAAATAGTGCTCTTCTAATTCACGTTGTTGCAATACAAATAAATCCATGGTGACTGGGGTATTCAGGTACCGTGGGAAGGAGGGGTATGTAAATACCTCAAGTCAGTGTTTTTTTAGCTGTGGTCCAAGAATTATGAATGAGAGCATTATAAAAGATAACCGAGGATAGAAAACCTATTGTCAATTGGCTTAAATTTTCAGTATAAGGGTCCCTACCTCCAGCAGAATATTTTAGATGTGTAAACATTGAAGAGATTGAAAACCACTGACGTAAAGAGGCAGTCAGACCATTACAGGCACTGAGAACAGTATATTCAGTCAGTATTATCTCAGTCTGAACATCTGAATCTATTCTTCTAATACTATTGAATTTAATTTGGTAGTCTAAATTAAAACACAAGAGTAAAATCTTAGTGTTTTCAATAAAGTTATATTTGAGCTCAGTCTTTGATGATAAATAAGCCATTCACTTATGTACATCTGCCGGAGCATTCATAGGAAGCATTGGGCTTAAATGAGTTGCGACCTTATGAGACAGTCTACTGTTTGGAGACTATATAGGTGACTGCTGGGTTTTGAGTCTTGACCTTTCTGTTTATATTCATCATGAATGCGCGGATACTTTTATTCTTTCCGGAAAAAGGCTGTCAATCTTCACACTAATTTTAATGCCTGTGCAATGCAGAACAGTGGTGGATCTTAGCAATAACAATCACTGACTGACTAAAATTAACTAATTCAGACTGCTATGCTAAATTGAGTATGAGCGGGTTTGTTTCAGGCTCCGCATGGAAGCACAGGTGCAGTCGATAAATAGGGACACATACGGTGCCTAAATATGCTCTCGCATGTAGTGACCTCCCAGCGAAAAAGCTCTGACAAATCACTTGTGACTTTCCAGAGCTTGTCGAGCTGCAGTTCAGTTGATCCGTATTTCTCTAGACTGGAAGTGACAGGAAGAGGCACTGATACTTGTGAGCTTGGAAAGGACTTGAATTCCTATCCCAAAATCATGGTGCCTTCCAAGGACTGGTCGTGTAAACAGTGCCGGACACCTCAGCCAGGACCGAGGCTTGTTGTTCTCTCTCCTTCATCACATATTCTTCCTTACTTCTGCCACAAAAGTTCACTGTTCTTCAGAGACCATCCAGGAGCTCTTACACCATCTGCCACATGAGTTAGGGAGATCCCTCTTCCCTCCTCTACCCACCCCGGAGAGACTCGGGTGGTCACTGCAGCCTGGGACAGACTGGCATCCTGACGTTGCTTCTGCCCCCAAAGCTGTTGAGATACCCCACTGCTGGGAGGTCCCAGCTCTAATCACCCAAACAGCTATGCAGAATATAGCCTAAAATTATGATGACCCTGTTCCAGGCATGGGATGCTGAGGTGCCCACAGGGCTCTGGAGCAGCCGCCCTCTGCCTTGCTGGGACAGGGACACAGAAAGAATTTTCCACTGGTAATCTCCAAAAATACCATTATTTTAAAATTTAAAACCAGTCTAGTGATGAATAAAAAAGGAAACTTCTGTCAGGACTTTGGTACCCTGAGCTTTGTGCAGGTCAGACGTCTGATTCTGTGTGGCAGAGCTGTCCTGAGCCCTCATTTCCCCATGGCCGTGGGTTTTATGCTGGCATCGCCTGCTCTTCCCCAAAATCCCTGCCTGCTTTTGCCACCCCTCCTGCATTCTCACACTCCTTCTCATCCTCAACAAGTGTTTTCCTCCCAAATTGTATCTTCATGCATAATTTCTTTATCAGAAGAGCCTCTCCATGGTTCTTCAGAGAAACTTCAGCTGGGGAGGTAATTATCTGGAGAAAAAAAAAGTCTTCCTTGGCTGCCAACTTTCCAGGAGCCAGGTCAGTCCTAGCAAGGGTACAAAAAGGTATTTTTCAAGCAAAGCAAATATTACAGAGCTCTTTCACTAAAGGCATATTGGCTTTGAAGAGCTCCAACTCTACTGATACCTGAGCTTCTTTCTCCCAGAATGGCTCAAACCAATGCATGTTATATTGCTCCTTTCTCCATGCTAGGCCAAGTAGCTTTTATTACCTTCTATACCCTGCCAAAGTCATTGTGATCCCAGTGAGTACCCAGGCATTCACTGGGGGCAGCGCTTTTCTACCTGCCATGCCCTGGATGGAGAATTATGCACAAGCAGTTGCTTAAGCAGGGCACGAATAATGCCACTGTGAGGCAGCTTCAGAACGACTTCGCTTGCTTGTTTCTGCCAATATCGCTGTCCTTGTTTGCTTTACCAATGGAAAAGGGTAAATTAAATTATAGTAAAATGTCTTCCTAAATATGCTTTCTCACTCCTCCTTCATGTATACAAGCGCTGCAGACATAGCGAGAGATTATGTATCCCAAAGGAATTTGGTGCAATATTTTGTAATTCTGATTGAAATGTGTTCTGTCTGGTCCCCATAGTTTAATTTAGAACAATTAAGGTTCAGAGTACATGAGCTTGCAAAGCACATTACAAACAATGGCTGCAGAATAAACTGCAAATCAATCCACACTAAATCACCCTGAAAATCCCTGCGAACACAACAAAGAGGTCTAGATTCAGTCCTTTAATACAATCTCCTCTGTCTTTGTAGCCATACGTAGTTTAGCTTCTGCCATTATTGGAAAAATGGGATCAATTTATTTCAGGTTTGGGGTTTTTTTGGTTGTTTGTTACTTGAAATAAAACAATAAAGAATTGTCCTATACATGTTTATGCAAGCATGTCAAATCAAACTGCAAGAGAGAAGCCGCTGCTGTGCTCCATTCTCTGCTTTACCTTGTGACGTTTATTTCTAATGATTGCCTTGCTGCTTTTATACAGGATATAGATGAGCAGCGGGTACTAATATAATTAAACCTGATAAGAGGGTGTCCTGAGTATCATGCACGTGCGTGCACAGCCTGTGTAATAGGGCTAGTACATGTCACACATCAACTTTCTATGATTTTTACATTACCTTTATTACACTGGCTGACACCCACGTTCTCTGCTTTTACGACAGTAGCTTTTCATTAATACTGTACCTAAAACATTATTTTAAGTGGGGTGAAGTTAGGTTAAAAACAAAATAGTAATGTTCCTCTGATTTCTGCAAAACTAAGATTTTATTTCCTGTGTGTGCAGACTCCTAAGTCTTGGAAGCAGTAGACAATATACGATGTTTTTCAGCAGATAGTCTCGCACAGCATATTCCCATATTCAGATGAACAGGCACGCAGGCGTAGATTGCATTGCAACTTATGTGGCCGTTGGGAGAAAACTGTGTTTTGTTTTGGTTTTGACTATGAAAAGAGCCGGTGCCTCGATCCGGCAAGGTTCGTGTCCGGTCTCCTTTTCAAACCCTGGACAATAACCTATTCCTCACAATCAAAGTTCAGTGAAGGGAAATGGCTTCCAGGAGAGCGCGGTAGCCTGGCCAGCCCCAGAGCAATTGCACTACGTGACAGAAGGCAAAGCAGGAGCTATCAGGATAATTGCCTCTGGAAATGACCACGGGGGAGGGCCTGATCCAAAACCCCCACTGGTCAATAAGAGGCTACCGCTGACGTGGGCTCACATCATCAGTTGTTATATCGGAAAGATTTTTTTCCAGGACAGTGGTTCTGATTTGAATGTTCTTTGCACAGAGCAACAAATACAGATACCCAGCCAGCGGGCGAGGCAGGGGCAGATTTAAGGTGGTGATGAGGTTGGCGTATGGCTGACATGTTCAGCAGCGCTTCTCTAGGACTCACATCATCTCTGCATAACCCCACAGGTTTCTCCATACTTACTTTAGTCATAGTAATATTCCACACTACTGATACCTAAGTAGTAAGACAAAACGGTGCCAATATTTTTCCGCATGGCCATTTTGCTGCATCCTGTGGCATTTTGTGCAGGGCACTGCCTCCCCGGCCCAGGCAGGGAAACACGCAGCCCTGTGTGCCGTGCTCACAGACCGGCACAAAGCCCATTGCATCGAGGTCGCCATCCCCGCAGAGCAGATGCAGGTTTATGGATGTTTGTGCTCCATGCGGCACAGCCGTGCCAGGCCTGTCGGGTGTCCCCCGTGACGCCTTTCACTGCTGCAGCACCCTAAGTGGAATGCAGCCCTGAGCCCCAAAATGCCCTTGGCACATGTCAGTCACATCCCCATTGTGTTCAGCCCATTACAGGTTTTACATTTTCCAGTGAGGGCAATGTACAGCCTAGCTGAGGCCAATCAATACGCTCCAGGACCATTATCCTATAAAATGGCCACTTATTTAAAAAGGGGGTGGGGGGTACAGACCTTCAGATCTGATCCAGCTCTGTTAAAGTCAACGGCCAAACTTCCATTGATTTTCAGAGGCAAAGAGTTGGCATGTGCTTTAAAATATTCACAACCCAGGAATAATAGTAACAAGCAGAAAAATACAGAAGTGGCATCTTCAATCCATATACTATGGTCTGCGTGATACTTTTGTCATTAAAAATAAACAATCAGCTCTTTGGGAGAAAATAAGGGTGCATAAGCAATTGTACATTGCAGAATCCCTCAAAGCATAGGCAATGATTATAAGGGCAAGGCATAAAACCTGGTAGGTGTTTTATTTGCATATTCTCACACTGGTTTCTGAACCACTTTTTCCTTCCCCCTAGCTAGCGCTCTGCTCATCCTCACTGTTGTGCTCATTAGTCTGGTTAAGCTGCACCGCAGGATTCAGCTTGTTATTTTAAGTAAAATAATTGAATTAATCTGGGTTTCCATAATTATTCCTTTTTGGGAGATAAACATATCTAATCTGAGCACAGCAGTGTTTGTTCCTTAACCTGGGAGCCCTGGATTTTAAGCGGAGCCAACAGATGATTTTCAGAGAGGTATTAGCACAGCACTTCTATCTGCGGTGGTGTCTGTGTCGTGCCCCTAATCCTGCACCGCTACTGTGCAGAAACAACAGGGAGTGCCGAACTTGTGAAGACCTTTAGGAATTAGGTAACTTCCTCCAGGGTATGGAGCTCTTCTGTCAAAGGTTCCCGGCATCTGTGGGGTTAGTGCTGATTTGTGAGGATTGCATTAACTGATTTTCACTGTCACGGTGCCACTGGTGAAAAGGGAGATGATAAAAGACCTTCCCCATGAAAAAGTGCTGCCATTTTCATTTCAAACAAGGCACTGGCATGGTTATTTTAGCCTTATGTTCGCTGGGACAGTATGGATGAAAAGGAAGCACAAGCACTTTGTTTTGTAGCTATGGGGGTAATGGCTGGTAGATCCTGGCAAGCCTGTCCTTGGATGCTGGATCACGGGGATGGCTGCGTGGGGGTCTGGGGCACATAAGCAGGGTGCTGGGCATTTCCTTGGGAGCTGCTCACACACAGTGGTGATGGGGACAAACTCCAGACAGGGGAAAAAAAATCACTCTTTTTCTCTGGAAAGGTTTCTAAAAATTCTTCTTGATTTGGAGCAATGGACGCACAGCTTCTCAGCTCCCCGGGAGCTGCACACCAGGGCCAGCTTTACTCTGCAGCAGGGTTTCTGCTTTGAAATTTTTCCTCCTACCTGGCTTGGGAGAAGCCCTGTGGGAGGTACGGGGCTGCGGAGAGGCAGCGGGTCCCCTCCTGCCAGTCCCCAGGGGCCAGCACCGCTCCCTGCCCTGGCCACCCCGGGCTGGCCATGCCATGCACACGTGCCCGAGCCTGGGTTCACGCTCTGCCCTCTGTGTATCTCTGAGTTTGTATTTCGACTTCATTCAGAAAAAGGTCTCCTCACATTTCCTATTTCTCCTGTAAGTGCATCAGTGCTACAGCTTTGTGAGGCTTCACTGTGGAGGAAACATTTTTATCTTAACAGCCGGTGACCTGGGAGGTTTATATATATATGGGAGGACACTAACCTTTGGTCTAAATATTTCATCCTTGTTCTCAGCTCAGAGAGGGATTTTTATTTTCCTCTAAACATCTGTGAAATACTTCTTGGTCATTTTAGAGTCCTTCACATATGGGACTTGAAAAGACACTTCATTCTCTGTCAGTTGTATTTCAGATGCTTTTATACAAGAAGTAACATCAAATGACTATTTGCTTGTGTCTTTTTTAATTACATCAGTCCTTGGATGAAGTGCATGGCCAGCGGGGCCCGTCCTGCTTCCTAGGTGAGTGCCTTACTCTCTCAGCGAGACGGTCGTGCTCGTGGCTGCTCTCAGTGCCTCCAGGGACTATTCCAAATTGCATTTCTCAACAGGAGGGGTGAAAAGCGATTTCTCTCCTGGCTTCCTGACAAGCTTTTCCCCTAGAAGAGTACAGTTCAGTGGCCACGACACCCCCATACATAAGCCTCTCAGGCAGAAGAGGAGAAACCCAGGACTTCCTCCACCTTAACCACAGGGTTTCTCTGGAAAAGAGAAGCAGCACCTCTTCCCCTGGCTGTGTGAAAAGAAAGGAGAGACCAGACAGAACAGGCAAGGCCAGGGGGAACGATGGAAAGCACAGCAGGTGGAAGAGCATCCCTTTCTTGGACCTCAAGAGGTGCCGACCTGCTGAGCCTCCCCCCAGAGGAGCTTCTGGCAGTGTGGAGCTGCGGCCACTTGAACTTTAGTTTTGAAAATGAAGTTTAAGCACCTCAGAAATCAAAATATGGTAATTATGAGGATGGTATTTCTGAAATTAGGAACCTGAATTTCAGCTAAACCTCATTTTGGATGAAACCTTTGACAGCTTCTACAAAACATGATATAAAAATTTATTTTGTTGGATCTGACAGAGTTTTCACATGATTGGAGAGCACTGTTGTGTAGGAATGGACATAAGCACATGCTTAAAACTTAAGCAAATGCACAATTGCTCCTTTGAACTTGGGAGCCCAAGAATACACCTCGAAAGTTCTCCTGGCTTGACCAGTGCCAGCAAGAGCAGAAGGGGGGTCATCTCTCACTCTGTACTTTCTCTACTCATGTCGCTTGTTTTCCTTCTCCTTTAAAGTTGCATTGTAACCAATCAACTAGAATATTTCCAAACAGAAAAGCCATGTCTACCCACCACCAAAAAGCAGGAGGACAGGGCACAACAACAGCATGTTGGTGTCCTGGCCGGTGGCCTTTTCCCTCGGCCACTACCACGCTGTCGCCAGGAGTGACGGACACTCACCCAGGCTGCCATGTCCCAGGGTGACAGGGCCAGCAGCTGCCCAGGCTGCCGCTGGGTAGAATACTAATTTCATGAGGGATTTATTGGAAACAAGACTTCAGATTGAATTATGGTGTAATTATGAACTGGTTTTGTGTGTGTGCTACAAGACTGGGCAACTTGCCACTGGGCACAATCCGCTGTGCATCAAGCAACCACGGGAGAACCTGCCAGTGCTGCCAGCCCTCCCCTCTCCCTCAATTAAACACTCCTTCTGACTGCCAGTTACATGAATTAAACTGTTTTAGCCTCATTTACAATATCATAAGGGAAGAGCGACAGGCTGAAACCATCAAACACCCCCAGCTTTCAGCAGCCTTATTCCTGCAATGACCATATGCTTGTGCGCAGTTGTCTTTCTCAGCTGATCTGATACAGAATTAATTGACACTCAGATTTTAGCTTTAACATACCAGCTGTTAGCTGTAAAACAACAATCAGGGCTGCTCTTTAATCAGAAAATGTACTAGCCTACCTTAAGGGTCTAATTTTTTTGACAGCTATGAGTGATTGCTTATGCTTACATGATCCAGGCATAATTTTAGACTAAGTTGAAATACTGCTAAATGTGCTGCTTAAAAAAACACATCCCCCTCTTTTTCTTTTTGGCCGGGTGATGTTTGGCAGTTGGCAGAGAGGCAGGCATGGAGCCGAAAGATAAAGGATGAGTCGCTGTGATGGTGGTGCAAGGCAAAGGACCAGATTTCCAGTCAGGGAAACCCTGCCGTGGCCCACGCTGGCCTAGGCTCCTGCCAACAAGCACCCTGAGTCTGATATTTCTATGAATATCTGGGAAACCTCCTTGGACAGCTTCTCAGCTGGTAAAATAGAGCACGAGTGATTTACCCCAGCTGGAAGACTTGCGCTTGAATTTGGCAAATACGTTTAACAAAGAATGGCTGCTCTTAAAAAGCAATTGTATCACAGGATAAACTAAGCTGCAAGGGCATAAATTGGATGGGGAAGCCGGTTTTCGTGGTACTTGGACATCTCACGTGGGCAACCAATTTCTAAATTTGGGCACCTAAGTCTCAACACACTTAAAAATATGATATTTCTTCTCTTCTTTTGTTTTTGCTGATCTTCCATCCTGCTTAGAATTATATTTTTTCCTTGAGTTCTAATAAAATGAGTTAAATAATTAATGCCACAATCCAATAACTGATTATAGAATTTTTTCAAAATTGCGTGTAGCACTGTTCACATACTAAATCTTTTTGATTAATGATTTTTAAAGAAGGCTTGTTACATCCATAATGTAAAAAAGTAGAGAGATGCAAGCTACTGAATTAAAATTCTCAATTCCTTTTATGAGCAGTAATTTATTTTATAAGCTTGATTCTTGATGTGTATGTAGGAAATACTAACATGGAAAAAATATTCTAAAGAAACTGCAGATAGAAGCCTCCTCTTCCATACCCCCCTGAAATCTAGTTTATGTCCATAGGTGAATTGCTGCTGTGAAGCCACTGCAATTTGACTTTGTACAAAAAGGGTCATTGAACAGAAGGTCAGGCAGCTGGCCATTTCCATTTCAAAGATGCTATCAAAAGGGCAAGAGGCAGTTCATCCAGCAGCCCTTTAGCAAACAAGATTTTCTCCTTTCTCATTTATGATATTTTTTATGCTAAAATAGTTTATAGGCTACTGAGAGAAGGGCCTTGATTCATTTTCTTCGGAAGGAAAGTGGACTAAGTGGAGCTTGGAAAGGACTTTGGTTCAAGAAATCAGAGGAGCTTTTGAGTAATGAGAAGCCATTTGGTGTCCACTTATCAAGAGCCTGGCAGTAAGGCAATAAATCATTACGGGGACTCTCCGCTTCAGCTGAAGACAATTGGAAAAGGTAGCTCTTTTATTACAAATTATGGTTTATCGCCTCCTTAATGGCAGGCCTCAGCTTTACGAATACTTGGGCTTATTAATCAAGATAAACCAAACAAGTTCAGAAAAGTTTGGGAATCCTGCATGCCAACGTGCCATCACGGAGGAAAGTCAACTGCAAGGTTTGCTGTGCTGCCTGACAGCCAGAGGCACAATCCATCCCGCCTGCCAGTTGCTGACAGCTCAAATGATACTGGTTCTTCTGGGATTAGAGAATTGCCTCTCGCCAATGAGCAGCTAAAATTTGTCCATTACAGTGATTTAAAAACAGGCTATTCCTCCTCCAGTATTTAGTGCACTTGCGTAGTGGGACAGACGGAGCCAGAGGTTCCTGCCAACGCTTTGCCCAGGCTGGTGACTCCGTGAAACTGCCCCTACTCAGTAAGGGGGTCGGTAGCTTAGCTGGTCTTTTGAAGAAAAAGAAATGTATCTTGCTCTCAGGAAAAAAAAAAATGCTTAAAACAATTTAGGTCCCATATTTTACTCTATGTACTATTCTGCTTGTCGTCTCAGGGTGCTTTTGCACTGCAACTTCATGGATTTTATTTCACAAATAGAAGGAGGGGAGAAGGCTATCTTAGCAGTGTGCTTTGGAACTGAAATATCAAACTGCTCGTGGGCAGGAGGTGTGGGTCCCCGGCTCCACCACGCAGCCCCTAGGAGGAGCAAAATACAATTATTGAAATTTCTGAAGAGCAAATAATACCACCGTTCTGTACAAAGTGGTGCGAGAATTTTAGGCTTCAGTAACTCATTATTTGTCAATGGATAGAACGGAGGATGATTTATGGGGCATATTTTGAAAGTGGGTCCCCACTGCAAACAAACTCCTGACCCGTGCTTGGGCTTGTACATGCCAAACAACTGATAACAGCCTGAAGCTCCCGTGAATCTTTGGTCATCCTCCCAGCCCTTGCCATGTCAGAGATAAGTGAGTGAGCTCACAGCTTCCTCGCCAGCACAAATATTTTCAGAAGCATGTCAGCTTAAGTTCAAAATATGTCATTGTAAAATGTTTATACAACATTGAGCTGAAAACCTATCGATATATCTGTCCTATACCAATACATCCTGATAATAAGAATGCTTCATCACAGCAGGTCAATATTTATTGGAGTAAATCAACCCCTTGCCAATGTGGAAATGGAGGTGTCCATTACTGAAACTGGAAGAGTTGTATATTCAATTATAAAAACTAACAAGCGAAGCTACTATACAACAACATCACTCCATTGACTTGATGGAGCTTCATCAGTTTACATCAGATAAGTCTGGTCTTTAAATCCTTACCAGAATGTCTCGGAATGAATTCCATGGCCTTTACACAGCGTAGTTGCACGGGGCGGCGCAGCCAGATGTGCCATGGGTAGAGCAGTCCCCTGGCACGTGGCAGAGGAGACGGCACCAAACATCAGCCCAGTGAGCAGCACCCCTCCGTGGGTGAGCCCCTGCCCTCCACTCAGCCCCCTCAGCAGTGCCCAGAGGCACAGGAAGGCTGGTGGTGCGGGTCGGCGAGCCCTCCTGTAAGGCGTAAGGGGACATGTGAGGGTACATGGCCAGGGGCAGCGTGCAAGGGGAAGACCCTGGTCCCTTGGGAACACCTCTCCCAGCTGCTTTGAGAGCATTGCTGCCAGCGCCTTCCACTGTTGCTGTGCTCCTGCTGCCCACGTCCAGCAATGAGACACAGCCCTCAGTGGCGGGTAAGTGAGATCAGCGATGTGGTAATGGAGGGCTGGGGAAGACTGCACAGAGAGAAACGAGTAAATATTTTCTGTTATCCCTCCATAGCTTTATCCCTGTTAACAATATTGATTGTGGAAAGTGAAGGTGAAGTATACCATTTTAAATACAGCTGTTGCGAGTCATAATTCAAATAAGGACATTTCAAACATGTCTGAAGCATGGCAGCAGCAATCAGCAACAAGGGGCCACTTGGAAATATGGCCACTAACAGTCTTCTGGAAAGCATAAGGCAAATTGCCAGCTAAATAAGAGCTAGAGGAGCACCATAGCCCACTGTGTTTTCCAGAGTGGCCAGTGATGAGTTTGTTCATGGTGTCCTTTGGAGACAGAAAAGCATTTCCTACTGGCTGGTTTCTCCCATGCCTCTGCCCCAGAAGCTCGGCTGCTGCTGCCGCTGCCTCCCAAAGCTGCGGGGAAGGGACACGGTGCCGGCGGCAGCGCTGCTTCCCCCGGAGGTACCCTGCCCTGTGCTGCTAATGACACTGCTCCGCTCCTGGGCAGCAGCAGCAGCTGATGCCGCTATTGTTTCTTTGACAATAATACAGATTTTAGACTTACTAGTCACGGAGACATTTTTCTTCCTCTCTTCCTAGCGCAGCATAAGCTACTTTGACACCCCAGGGACAGGCTTAGGCACAGCTCTGCAGTGGGTTTGGTGCCGCGGCAGTGAACCTGTGACCCCTAGCACTGCTGTGGACATGCAAGTAAATTCAGAGGGACCAAAGGTAACTGTGGGGCTCTGGATTTTCTGCTCATCAGCTCTGCTTCGACATCACAGCTACACCTCGTGCCTTTAGACTTAGCTGAGTTTCCGCTTGCCAGGAGGGGAATGAAGAAAATCGTCAAGATCTGCAAATGTAGCTAGACTTTAGGGTGCAGCTTCCCCCACCGGGGTGAAGAGCAGGGATCCCCTGGCATGGTTCACAGCAATTACAAAATGAACCATGCAAAAAACCTCTGGAATAACTCAGCAGCTCTTGTTTCGCTTTGTAAGTGCGGGAAATTGTCCTCAGCTGTTTCAGAGGAGCCTCCAGGCAGCCCTGAGTTGTGACTCGTTACCATAAGGGGTGTGTATTTGGCATTTAGGTAAACTGCCAGCTCTACCAGATTCGAAGGTTCTGTGAACATCAGACTGTCACCTTTCTGGTACAATGTTTTCTCCTTAAAGTTCAACCATGGTTTTTGTACCCATCAAAGTCAATGGGAGTTTTGTTGACGGGACAGTGCTTATGTAAAAATACTGCTGAAGAGGCAATTATTTTGAGGTTTTGTATTTTAAAAGTGTAAAACAAAAATACATTCTTTTCTGCAAAGTAATAACATGTCAGAGAACCACAGACTTATAACCAAGGATCTATACCAAAAACCTGTAAAGGAAAAAGCTAACAAGAGGTTGCTAACAAGAAAAGGTCGATGAAGCTGTACAAAAGGGTAAATATTCTGATGGTTTCCTCTCAAATGCATTGATATTAGGTTCAGAAAGAATTCTCCAGGTATGTCTGGTGCTCGGTTTTCCAAGTAAATACTGTTCATCTCTGCTTTTAATCCAGTGTAAGACCACTGGCTGAAGGTCTGAGCAGTTTGTGAAATTTTACCTAAATTTTTCAATCTTTTTCAGTGTGAATTCATTCAGGCTGCAGAGCTGGAACGATTGCTGATTCATTATATGAAATGAGAACGTTAAACTTGACAGCAATTCCAGGGCATAAAATTTCAGCAGAGCCGTGGAAGTGGTAGAGCAGCTATCTTCGACCTTTGGTCCATTATAAATGGGGAAAGAGATGTTTGTCTGAAAGGGAGAAAGTATTGTGCCTCTGGAGGCTGTTGCCGCTTTATTAATGCGGCAGCCTCCTGGTCAGCTGTGCTCCTCCAGCACTGGCTTCTGGAGGTCACACACCCAACAAGGAGACAGGTATACTGAGTGGCATAAGGGTGGAGGGGAAAATTTGAGGCAGAAATGCCCAAATGGCTGTGCACCAAACTCTCTTGAGCGAGACAGGTGAGAAGAGCAGCCTAATTAGGCATATTAGGTGTATAAACTATACCGAGTAATCAGCATGATATGCCAAAAGCAGTCACTAGACAGGGCTGATGAGTGATTTGTGCTGAGTGAGCATCGGTACCAAGCCAAAGGCCTGAGTAAGCACTACCTCTGAGTCCTACTTCAAGGAGATGTTTTTAAGAGCCTTGAGGAGCTGGGCACAGAAAGTGCTAAGGAAATACAAAGTACCAGAGACTTCTGATTTAGCGTAGGGTTGAGGTAAGTCCAAGTTTCAGGGTATAAATAACAAAGGAAGATCTAAATCTGTAATATTCTCTGCAATCCTCTTTGTCTCATAGCTGAAGAAGCTACTGATGATGTTTTGCTTGTGCTGATCAAAACCTCATCGTGCTCCATCCTCATCCTCTCCTCTTTTCCTCTCCAAGAGGCACCCATTTTCCTGTCTGACTGCCAAGCATCTGTGTAGTGTTTCCCACTGACTCTGTATTCTGGAGAGTGATGAAGCTGTATTTTCATTCACAGCCTCAGAGCATCCCACTGCTAAGAAATCATTTTTCGTGGGTGCTGCATGAGTGTTCCCTCGGTACACTCACTGTGATCTCCTGTTGCTGTCAGAGCAGTGGTACTCCTATCGCTGAGTATGCTGTGATTTAGGGTTTTTTTAAAGCCCCATAGCTTGAGCCAGGCAGCTGAAATGGAAAAAAGTAACTCCAACAGTTTTGCTGCCTTTGCAAATGGAGAGCGAGGAAAGACATGGGTCACCCTGTGAAAATAAGGCCAAGACAGACAAAATGAAGCTGCAGCCTCAAAAAATTAGCAGCTTAGTACGGGTAACATTTGCCAAGTGTTCCCAGCTCCGTGTAGGCAGCCCGACCTGCAGCCTGCGATCGTGCAAGGTGTGTGCTGGCAGAGGCAATGCTGCAAAGCAGCCAGTCCCCTTGGTGGTCTTTGGAAAAGTGCTCAGCCACGGCCGAGCCTGCTGCTGCGTTCCCTGCCCACACGCAATCTCTGCACTAAAAAGAACAGTCCATGAACCCAAGGCCCGGGGACGAGGTCCATGACCTCGCTGGGCTCAGAGCACACCGATGCACAGCAGCAGCACCCGGGGAAAGAGCTGCTTTGCGGGTCCCGGGGAGGCCACGGTGCACCCGTGCAAGCTGCCTTGGGTGCTGAGAGCACCTTCCTCCTGCACCTCCCAGCCCCTCTCCTGGCTGGCTGCTAGCGGGACGCAGTGATGATTCCAGCTCTTCATCTGCTAAGCCTGCAAAGCAAAGATAATCCCCTTTCCGCTTATGCAGTGTTTGACCTGCCCGGTGCCCCGAGGGGAATACAGCAACGGATGTGTGGCGGGGGGGGGATGGCTTTGTCACCAGAATGGGGAAAGCAAGGAAGACTAGTTAAAATGGATTTAAGGCTGATTTTTGCCACCAGACCTGCTTCAGAGGAGCCATAACCTGTTACTTTTTGTTCCTGCAAATTCTGTGAGCATTAAAACCCGTGAATTTGAAACTTTCCTAATAACACATCAAATATTTCATATGGTGCTAATGACAGATGTAATATCACAGTTAAAATAAATAATTGGCACTTTTAAAAGCACTCTGTTATTTCAGCTGTGTTCTTATGGTTCAGATATTTCTATGGAATAGTCATATTTTCTTCTGACACCTTTACAAGTTGGGTTCAAAATGTATCATTACGAAATATGGTCAGATGCATTAAAATTATAATTAAAAAATTGCTTTTCACCCTGACATGAAAAATTTAAAGCTGGTACCAAGGAACAAAGTACTTTAACCTGTTGGATAAAAGGAAAGCAATGTATTATTTTAAAAGTGAATTATTTTTCACGAGTTTATTTTATAATGGTATAATGACATTTGTGGACCCTAAAACAGAAATATTAGTTCTCACAGTTAATTAGCTCTTAGAGGGAATTTCGCACGCCCACATTATGAGTTATAATTGCCTGTTTCTGGATTCACAGTGAGGACATCAGAAGGGAAGCAGCACCCCCCAAAAGTCATGCGAAGGCGCCCGGCTGCCTCAGTGGCAGCGCTGAGAGTGGAGGGGGCCCTCCCCACTCTGCTGCACCCTGAGGCCACTGAGTCCCTTGAGCCAGGTTGGTCCCTGCTCCTCACACAGGATCCCTCCCTCTGATTTCATGGGGTTTTGCAGTAACCCTTGCTGTAGCGGTACAGTCAGAACCATATAAAATGTGCAAAGTCAGGGGTTTTTTCCATGATCACAACTAAAAAAATAAGAAAAGGGATTTTACTCTTAAAAGGTTGCACAAAAAGGTTAATTGTGAAGGGACTCAGTGGGGGAAATATGAGTCTGAGGAGTGGTTCTCCGAGAAAGCTGTGAGGTTATAGAAAGTGGGAGAGGACTGGGACTGATGCGGCTCCGAAACTGTAACCAGCAAACCCGTGTGAGCCAAATGGTCTCAAAGGGGAGAGACAGTCACAACCCAGGGAGTGCAGAGAGCCAGAAGAGGGTGCTACAATATCTAATTATCCATAGAACTTATTTAAATAACTTAGTTTAAATTTTCTTACTGGGCTGTGAAGCCCTCCATCTGTCATGCACACAACCCAACTGCTCCCGACTGGGCACTGGGCTAAATTCAGTTAGCTCAGGGGTCGGTGGGACCCCAGTGGTGTGACACATGTTACTGGACTAATGCAGCTTGGGTTGAAGACAGCATCCAAGGAGAAGAAAATGGTGGATAAAGTTAGGACGCTGAGAGCTGTAGGCTATGTGGACCATCACTTCCCTGGTCACCACTGCCTGCTTTACATGAGTTGTATTATTTAGTGTACCAATGGTTTCAGCATTTGGAGGCAAAGTTTAAGAGGAGGCAAGGGACCATTGCTTAGTTGCTCTATTTTTGCTTGTCATGTAGCATTATCTCCAGGTAATTATTCCTCATACAAGTAGTGCAGTTGCAGAAATGCTGTGGTGTACTGGCTGTAGTCCAGGTAATATCAGAGATGGCTGCTTTGCTTCTCCTGATCCATTTTAACTCTTCTAATTTAAATCTTCACCTGACCAAGAGTGCCATAAAATGTACTCATAAGACTTAAGTTGTTCATTATTTCAGACAGGGCCAAATACAGGAGGGTGGGACAATCCCCTTTGCAGATGGGGAATATTCTTTCCCTGCTGCCATCCAGGAGGGTGCAAGAAAGGACAAACAGCCCCAGGCCCAGTGATGACGTGATACAAAGGCCAAAGTCGGGTCCATTTATAAATCGTTCCTGTAGGTGCAGGCTTCATGTTTCTCCTCCTTGGGACACTGCAGAAAAAGCTCTAGCCCATCGCACACCTTGCACTGGGCGTCTTGACTCTGCAGTCTATTAACAGGAATTCTGGAAATCAAAATAAGTATTGAATTAGCCCAATTGCCACTACCGTTAATAAGTAACTGTAACTGCTGAGAGAGCAACTAGTGTTTTAAAAAGCGCAAGGAGAAGCTATGCTTTCCTGTCCTCAGGAGCTTTGCCACACAGACAGATAAAACAAGTCAGGCACAAGATGTACCCTAATATTGTTTGCATGCCAGAAGCCTCTGTACAGTAATTATAGAGATGTCTAGAAGCGTCATAATTATTAAGAGCTGTCAGCGTGTCCATTACAGTCCCCTTTGTGCATGGTGTGAGCCTCAGACGCCTTAAGACACGGTGGGCTGGAGGCTGCATGCAGATTGCGGGTGCGTGTCTCAGCTCCATCGATCTGGCTGCCCCAGGTTCTCCCCGGCCACTCAGGTGTTCCTCCCGCATCCGATATGGGAGCCGCTCCGCACAGGGCAGGGGAGAGGATTACCTGTTCCAAATTGTGTATTAATGGTACACTCAGTTCTTGCAGACCTTGAAATGAATTATAACAGGGAAAGACACTTCTAGAGAACAAGAGTATGATGTTTAGCACATCAAATTAAATCTCAGGTGCTGTGCCTGAGAGCTCGAACTGCTTCCTTCACACAAGCCGAGTGGTACTGTGCAGCAGTTTACAGACAGAGCAGGTCACAAAGCAGCAATGGAAGCTGCTGGGAAATATTTTTAAAGCTTTTTTTTTTTTTTCCAGTTTTTTGCAAAGTTTTCCAGTTTAGAATTTTTAAGAGCAAATGTAAAAAAAAAAAAAAAACAGTAAACTTTTCTCCTTGTTTTTTTGTCAGAAAGTTTTATTATTCACACATTAATACTTTATAGGAAAAAGATGTTGCCTGAATCAGTCTGAACCTCTCTCCCCCACCCTCTGACCTGGCACAAGATTCACAGTTGTCTTCCAAAGGTGGAAATCCTCTATTACCATTTTTCGGAGATAATTCTGGTGGTGCAAAGGGTTATTGGAATATGGGACACTATGCAATGGTTTTATGCCTGTATTATATAAGCAGAAGATTTGGAGATTCAGGGTGAAAATAGAGTGGCTTTTCTTGTAGGACATCATGTTTTTATTCCCATTCTGTTATAGCTCACACTTGAATAGATATGATTTGATGCATGCTACCTTATGGAGCTAGCATTTTACATCGTCTGTTAAAATAGACTTATAAAATGGACTTACAAAAAAAATTTGATTTTTCATCGTTGTTTTGTTTGTTCCTCCTGTGTGTCTAAATGCAGCTTTCTCGCCATAGTAATTTACACTGATAACAAAGCTAGTCATGGGAAGAAAAAGGCTCAAGATTTTAAATATTCTAGGGCAGTATGTGGCAAATAAGATGCTACTGAGCCAGCAAGTATGTTATATACCATGCAGACGTAAACAGAAACTGCAGGTCCTTCTCCTTTCTGGTCCGTAGGGGAGACGCAAGCATGGTGCAGATCTGTGGAGCCTCTCTTCAGCATCGCTCAGAGCATCGCAGCAACTCCAACGCTCACGTGCATCCCAGCAGGGATTTGCTGTCATCTGAGGGGACCTGCTTTCATTACTTCAGTAAGTCCAAAATTAACAGGAAAATTAGGAGCTGATAGCCAAAAGGTATCAGTCTGAAACTACAGTAACACTAAGTGACTTACAGAAAAAAATAAATATTAGCAATCCCTTTCAGGTTGCCTGGGGAGAAAAGGCAGGGGGAGTCGTTTGTGTTTTGAAATGCCATGTTATTTGGGGGGGATTATATATTTGTCATTGGTGAGCTACTGCCTCGGCAGAGTGACTTCCATTTGCGAGCCCCGTTTGCTGCATCGGAATCCGACCCCCGCCACTCACTGGGGCCGTTCCTCATCGAGGGCTGCAAAGCGAGGGCACAGCCACCTTGCCATGTTTCCCGGGCTGAAACACCAGCCCCTGGCTTTGAGATCCGTTGGGTGCATGCAAGCCAATGCGAGGGCTATCCGTGCTTCTTTAGTGCCTGCTCTCTGCAGTCACTGCACGGGGAATTGAGAGGCAAAGACATCCTGCAAGTGTCCGTTTCAGCTCAGCCTAATTGGCTGTGGCCTTTCAATCAGGCACTTCATGAAGACACTTAGGAGTGTGCCTGCTGCTCTTCTGCATGGGCAAACTGGAGATGATTTGAGCCACAGGTTAAGAAGGGATGGGCCACCCCACTGCCATAATCAGCCTTCATCAATCACCGCGTTCAGCGTCAACGCAGAAAGGCTGAAGTGCAGCTAACAAGACTTTGTCAGTTAAAAGCTAGAGCTGAGGGTATCACAAGTGTTAAAACACTCTATTTACTATACGTGAAGGTAAAGCAATCTATATCCCAATCGCTGGAGTCATTTGAGGCGCGCGGGTTGCTGACAAATGTGGATGGACAGATATGTAAAGATGATGCGTCATGAGCTCTGCTGATGAGTTTACAGCAGAAGCCTCTGAATTCACATCAAATGTGTCAAAGGGTGACAGAACTACATCACACAAACTCTGGCAGTTTAATTTGGTGTCAGCTATTAGTGTTGACTTTCAGCACTATTGCCGCTCAGTGTTTCTGCCAGCAAGGTGACATAGCCTCCCAGACTGCTAAATTTCTTTGTTGTAAGAAATAGGGTTTGCTCACTGCACAGTAGTCCTCTAACAGAGGAAATCCAGAAGGTCAGAAAACTATTTTTCCAGGCTGCAGTACTCCATTTTGTGACCTAGACTTTTCATTACATTATTTTTGGTTAAGTATGTGATTTTGTCGCTACACGCAGAAAACGTCTATGTCTTGAGTTTTTTAATTATTCAATTTGGAAAGGTCTTATTCGTGTTATAGGCTCTGTTCCTTGTTCCTGGAATTTACCAGATGCACTGAAGGACTGCAGAACGTTCCTTTGAGAACTGAATTTGCCATTCCAAACATTTTTCAAGGCAAAGTGGTGTTTTTAACACGTTTTGCTCATCAAATGCTTCCTTTGGAGATGGTTTGGGAGACTGGCAATAGACCCAAAATGGAAACATTACAGCTTCCCCATCTTGTTATCCCTTCTTAGCTATTGTTGCTGAGCCTTGCACAGGATTAAAAAAAAAAAAAAAAAAAAAAAAAGAAGAACAAAGTGGAGTAAAAGGGGGAGAAGTGGGAAAACAAAAATTATGCAGCTTAAGAACAAAAAAGGTTTTAGGGGAAATACATCCAAACCCAAAACATTTCAAAATGTCTTATGTAAAAGAGTTTACTTCATCAACGGAATAGGGTAGGCAGAAAGAACAGTCATATCTTCTAGAAAGACTTAAAATGGTAAGTATCCTATTGCATTTCTTTAAAAAAGCCCAGTGTGAACAGCCAAGCGTGGACACAGATGTACCCAGACACCCTGCTCCAGGAGTCCCTGCTGGGCTGACAGCGGGGGGGGCGGGTTTGCTGTGGCGCTCCCAAAGCTGGAGAGGAGAAAATACAGCTCCCGTTGCAATGAGATTGTTTAATACATACTCTCTATCATTCACCACTGTAAGTTTAAGCAGCACATAAGCCACTTTGACACAGCAATATATCATTCAAAAACAAAACCTGTGCACTCTGCACCGGGCATGGGCGGATGGATAGCTCATCAGAGGGGGAGAGAGTCTTTCATCAGCTGCCTTTCACCGGGTGATGACAATAATCATTTCAACACAGAGTACACAACCTAGAGTGATGAAGGCAGCAGAACACATCTGGCCTGATCTCTTTAATACCGAATATTTTAAAAACCCGAGAACATTTGTCGGGGTGGTTCAACACAATGCCTGAGCCATAGGAGAAAAGGTTACATCTATTAAAAGAAGAGCCAAGAAAAAGGAAGACAAACTGCCTGTGACAGAAAAGCGTGGCTTGTGCTGCATCAAGCTCCGACCATGCAAGTAACTTCACACTGGGGATGTCAGAAGGCCAAAAAAATTTTACAGGTTTTAGCATCTGATCCAAAATCGACCAAAGTCGATGCAAAGTTCCCATGTATTTCAATAAGCTTTGGCTTGGTACACCATAGTTACACCAACCACGTGCTGTTCCACACAGCAATATTCAATCCTTAGATTGTACTTGTCCTCAGGGCATAGCAGAATGCTGTATAAAGGTGGTCAGCATCGTTCCCGCAGAGCAGTGAACTTGCTTGACTGAGGTCACCCAGAAGATTCGGGACAAAGCCATGTCTGGAAACAGAAAAACTCTGAGCCCTTAGGTAGTGTTCAAGTGCATTTGGGTTGGTTCCAGCCACAAAGCAAGCTGCCAGGCCTGGAGGGGCTTTTCCAAGTGCTGGCAGCTCAGAAGTCCCATACGTGTGCAATCCCATGCCAGAACTGCACATGGATACCTCCCAGTCCCAGCCTTGGTGGATGTTTTTGGTCTAGAGCTCAAGGACAATTTCCTGCTTGTCCCCTCCACTCAAACAGCACACATGAGAAGTAGGTAAAGATGTTGTCCATCTTCTGTGCTAGCCAGTAAAGAACTAGGAGTATGAGAGAAAAGGCTGCATGACGGGATATAGGGGCATGAGCTTCCTCTGCCGTTCAGAGCCGGTGATATTCAGGAGAAGACCACCTGTCAAGAGCAGGAGGTAGCTTCTTAGCACCTGAAGGGAGCTGAATGCACGTGTGTGCATACAGTTCTGGGACATACTTTTCATACGAGGTACAAATAATGTCCCAAACCTACTTGTTTGAATTCAAGTTAAATGGCAATGGGTATAATTCAGGTCTGGCAAGTAGTAGAACCTCAGCGAGTCTAAAGAAAAACCCCTAAAATAGAGCAAAATCATGTCTCTGAGTTTCTCCAAGGATTTCTTTACAGTGCCATCTATATAAAAACCTGTTCTCTGCTCAGCAGCAGGAGTTTTTCATTTTCTGTATTCAACATAGAGCTTTTATTAAAAAATCTCTGTTAAAAAGTCTCCTAAAAGCACAGTTACAAATGGATTAAAAATGAATTAGTGTATTAACATGCTGGCCAGAAAAAAAAAAAAAAAAGAGAAGGAGAAGGGCATAATAAACAAGACAATATGAAGGAATAAAGCTAATTGCCAGCCTGGGAGAGCCATGCGGCACATTCCTAGTAAGCTGTCTGTCTTAAACCCTCTGGATCAAAAAGTGATTAATCCTACAGACAAATGTAGCCTTGATGGTAGAGATACACAAAATCCCCTAAACGGAGCGATGTGGTGTTATACTTACTGTTCTGAAGGCCTCAATTAAAGGGTCTTTAACTCTAGTCTTTCCCATTATGTTCCCTGACATACCAGGAAGCCCCCTCCTTGTGGCAGCCCACTCTGAGCCTCAAAAAAATGCTCATGGCGGCGCCCGATGCTGGTCAGCCAAGCTTTCACCCTCCCTTGGCAGTCCCCTTCCCCTCTCTGGGGCTGAATTAACCGCCCCAACCGGCGTGTGCAGGAGCGGGCACCCCGGCATCCCCCACCTCCCCACACCTCCTGCAGGGCCCCCGAGCCAAGCAGCTCTGCGGGCAGCCCTGGGCACTGCTGGTGGAAAAGCCGGGAGAAGCGTGGGAAGGGACGTGGTGCCGGCACTAGCAGCAGGGGTGCAACGGCGTGCGCTGGCTGCCTGCGGACACGCCGGTTGTGCCCTGTCCTTCAGCGGGGGCACGGGGAGGCAGGAGCAGCTTCTCTGCAGCCCACAAGGAAACCCAATTCCAGAGCAACAAGAAGAAGGGAAGCAAAACTAGGGGAGTTTCTACAGTGGTGTTTCTACCCGGAATCACAGAATTTTAACCCTGTGTTTCTTGCCCACAAGTGCCACGTGCCTATAGGATGGGACCAGGCAATACTTGCTGGCATGTGGGAATTTTGTCACCAGGAAGGGACACAGCCTGTCCCCAGTCAGAGGCTGTGGGAAGAAATCCCCAGCTCGGCCACGGGAGCAGCACTTGGGAAGTCTGAATTGATCCGGACTTCCTTCGCTCTGCTACACCTTATTACAGTCTCACGTTATCTTGTGCTCAGCTCTGATCATCAAACTGTGCCAAGTAAAAATGTTTTCTAGAGCACTCTTCTGATCTCTGCCTTTAATTTTATTATCTCTAAGGCTGCCTCTGTAAACATTCTCCTTTTGGTTTGTGGGTTTGCATGCTCTTTGCCAATATTAGCAAGCTGGCTGCCCTGGGCAGCACTGCAGAGCCCACACTGGCAGGTCGTGGGGCAGCGTCTGTCCTGCCCTGTTCCCCTGCTGTGCACGGGCTCTCCCGCTGCTGGACCTCTGCCTGGAAACACGGCCCGAAGACAAATTACGTCTGCTCAGACGGAGCTCACTGAGAGTACTTTTTCCACAAAAAAAAATATTTCTGAAACTGAAGCTATTTTCAATGCTTTTTAACTTCTTTTTTGCGTTTTTGTAAGGTAATACCAAAATCTTGAAAGCTACCCGCCAGGAATCTAAAGATCTCAGGTTGAATGTAGTTGAACAAAAAAACTTCTCAAATTATTTACTCATTTAAATGAACATCTACATTTAGAAGAAAAAGAAGATATTTTCTGGAAAAGATCTTTTTAAAAAAAATAAAAGCTATTTCTCTCTAAAAAATACAGAGAGCTTTTTGACTGCCTCTGCTGGATTTTTTTACTCAGCGTATCTTCTTTCTAGTTTATTACACATTGTGTTAAGTGAGTCCTTTTAGACTCATCCGTACATCACTGGTACAATGCACTAAAAGGTTTTAGAAAACACATCGCACTAAAAGTACGGGTGCTAGAAAGTGCTCTAGGCATGATATGGCGAAACACAGGACTGGAAGTCTCTATCCAAACCAGACATCAGTTAAACAGGTTGTAGCCTTGCCAAATCCCGGCCTCCTGGCTCTGGCCCTGCCGTTCAGCACTGGTGAATGCTGCTGAGGATCATGGAACGTGGAATGCCAGGAGCGGAGCGGGCACAGCCACCGCAGGCAGAGCGCACCGGGAGCAAAGTGCAGCCATGCTACTGGCATGGGAAGGTCAACCCGCCTGCACCCTTCTGTGGGCTTCCAAACCGGGAGCAGCACCGACACTTCTCCCCACTGTGGTCCTGCAGCGGCAGCTGCCAGGGAAGGTGTTTGCTGGCGGCTTCAGGCTCCCTCGGCCGCCTCTCGCAGTTATTCTCGGTGTTAAAGAAATGCTCAAAACCTACTTGCTAGTACAGTGAGTGACAACACAGAAATGTGAGGAAAATCTAAGGGAGCACCTTCTTGATTGGAAAATTAGGATGTGAGCTACGTGGCCACGCTAGGGCCACTCAGAAATATGAGGCTTGTATGTCTGAGTTCAGGGAGCTTGAGCAGCCAGCCACAAAAATGGGGAGAATCAGCCCCGTGTATTTGATGTCGATGTGGGAGGTAATCAGTATGAAACAAATGCATCATTCAAATGTTCCACACCATTTGCCAACCGAAACCAGAATTCCTAGGTTTATAAATAAGATCGTTGCTCTGCACCCTGAACTTTCCTGCAGCACTGTGCTATTTCACATCCTAAACACTGCTCATCTACTGAACCAACTGGAAAAGACGGTGGTTCCCAGGGGAGGAGGGCAGGGAGTGAATACCTTCCTGACCCCTACAGTTGCTCATTTTATGCCGTGAAACATGAAATTTGATTACTCTTATCATTAGCTTAGCTCACATAGCTACAAATGTTATTAGTAGCCATAAAATTATCGAGGCCCTTTTAAAATCCATTTTTAAAGAGTGTGTGACATGTATTAGCAGATCTGAAATCCTGATTTCAAATACCCTCACTCGAACATCAGAAACAAAATGTCGAGCTAAGCAACAGTGACAGGGCTTGAGAAGCGCTAATGAAGAGTGGTGCCATTGCCTAAGAGAAACATTACACATTATTAACACATTAGCCCACTAAGGCACTGTGCCAGCTGTAATAAGCAACCAATTTGGCATGCTAACTTAGATACACAAGACCATTCAGAAAGTCTTCCTCCATTTTTTTCCTCCCCGATGGACAAGCACACGGTGCAACCTGTTCCCATCTCACTAATGCCCAGAAAATCACTGCTTAGCTGCACCCTAATTCCTGCACACGGTTGGTCACTACGCTATTAATACTTTGACACCGATCTTCCTGATGCAAGGTCCAGTTCACAAATTGGCTACATATATTATCCGTGCACGGGAGTGTGGGAGGGATAAATCATATTCATTATTCACATTCATGAAATTCCAAACACATGGGAAGTACTGATGGTGTCCTTGGGGAACTAGAAACAGCTTGTCAGAGATATCCAAGTAAAAGGGGTGCAAAATCAATTATGAAAGGAGGTGTTTCCTGCTCTAACAAGCTAATTACTGTACATCAAGTCACAAAGGGAAAACTGATGCTTTTTATTTTTTTAATGGAGGTGCTGTCAGATTAAATCAACTTGGAAGGATGACTGAGTTTAATGTATTCCCTCAGCTGATGCTCTCTTTAACGCATTTACATATGCAAACATGTTAATATTCTGTCGGAATCCATGAAATAGGACTGACAGGGCAGAACCTAACAAAACGGCTATGTGACCCCGCTCCTGCAGTTTATTTACATCATTTACATACGCTGGTAACTCCAGCTGAAACGGAGAGTGATTGCTCGGGAGTCACTACTGTGAAAGCAGGAGCATCTCAACAGGGAAATGACACATCCCTGCTGCTGGGAGGATCCGTTTGAGGAGGCAAACCAAACGTATAAATTGCTAATGAACTATCCCTTCCTGTCCAGCACAGCTAGCAAAACTGCAGATGGCTGATTCCCCCTGGGATAAGAAATAGGTGAAGCTGGGGTATTTGTTAGATGGCTTCCAGGTTATCTGCCAGGAGCAAACAGCCGTGTCGTGTCGCCTTTTCCGCAGCAGGAATCAGAGCGAGGGGTATTCGCTGCCCTCCTCGGCCCGCCTGCACCCGGCAGGGCTCCCTGCCTTCCTGGGGGCTCCTGCCCCAGTGTTTGTCTAAGGCGAATGTGATGCCTCTCTGCTTCCAGCGTCCGTTTCTCCAGACTTCTCTGCCTTTCCTTACAGATCCACAAGCCTCCAAAAGCCAGCAGTCAGCAAATGCTGCCTGTGCACGCAAGCCTTTGAGTGGGGCAGTGAGGCTCACCTGCGTTAGGGGTCGAGGTACTAATGTTTCCATTCGCTGCTCACCGAAAGATTAATTGTTTTCATGCAACCATCTGCACTGGAGGCCAGGCGGTACATCCTGCCCACAACAACGCCATGTACGAGCAAACACACAGACAGCACTGTACAGATGAAGGCTTGCACCTCTCGGGCATCCAGCTGCTTTTCCGCAGCATCGGGGCCGGGTGGCAGGGAGGGTCTGCGTTGTCTGACGTGCCCAAGAGCCCTTGCCCGCAGGCACCAGCCGGCTCCTTGCCTCTGCCAGCAAGCACTGGCCCCAGTGCAGTGCCGGGGGCCGCAGGGGCTGCTGGATCAAGAAAAGGTCATGTCACTCCATGTGCTTACGGGACAGAGAACCAAATCCAGTCTTAGGTCTCACTAGCTCGTTGGAGCGGGCTCGGCAGAAAGCGTCCTCAGTGCTTTGGCCGGGCTCTCCAAAGCTGGTGGCCAAGCCCCCTGCAGACAAAGAGCTTTCAAGGGAAGCGCGCGGGCTGTGCTCTGCGCCTGCTGCAGCTCTGCTGACCGGCATTTGCAGGCTCCAGCGTGATGGCTGCACCCAGCTGTGTCAATCTGTTTCCACCTCTGAGCTGACTATAGCTGAAAGACAGATGACCTGTTATATATTTTCTTACCTTTAACTATTCCCACATGATCGGAGTGTTTCTGGGATATAGATAATAGGTCCACTCTTGAAGTCTTTATCAGGGCCAGGTTGTCGCTGGTCCCTGCAACACCAGGTGTACAGGGGAAGATTAGAAGGAGCAATCAGATTTCCATTTGTCCAGAGCAAAGGCGGGAGAAATTTCTATACTTAGAGGTGCTAACAAGCTGCTTTCCGTTGTATTCAATGGGCAAAGCCTTGGTCTAAAAGAGCTGGAGCATCTCCCACTGCACACCACCCACCTACAGTGCAAGCCAGGAGAGAAGGCTGCATTTTCCAGAAGATGTTTCAGCTGGGACTCCAAAACAGGAATGTGGTTGAGCCCCTTATTCAAGCAAAACTCCCAGTGTAGCTCCACCTAAGCGCAAAGGGAGTAAGGATTCAAAACCTGGTCCAAGATGAGCCAAACATCTGTTTATTTGCCTGTTGTCTTCTCTCCTACTGAGTAAGCATGGGCAACGCCAGGGAAACAATGTCATTCATAAAGTGGATTGATGTCCTTGGAGCTGTTCAGCTCCTTCTTGAGGAAAATGCACAACCTGTGTCTTACACTCAGATGGATTCACTCACTTGTGGAATTTATCCCTTGATACCATTGTCTGACACGGGCTTTCCTTCACACACACATCTGCAGACAGCAATTTCCTATTACAGATGCTGCCCATCACCTCCATGTTCCTTTCTTCCACTCACAAGGAATTCAGATGTAGGCACTTCAGAGCAAACCGGGACGGCCAAGGGAGTCTGGCCCCGGCTTGCCTGGGGTTCAGTGCAGACCCAGAGGAAGGGCCTCACGGAGAGGACAGAGTCCGGCCAGTGGTCCCAGCCAGCACGCTGTGACGCAGGCCAAAGGCACGATGCACGGCAGAGTCCTTTTCTCCCGGCTCCGTTTTCCTAGTGCTCCCTGGTAGCACTCTGCACAGACTGAAAGGGGGGCGATGTTCATGACAAGGGGCGGTCCCCATAGCAAGGTGGGGCGGCTGAAACCTCCAAAAATTCAGCCCAGAGCAGCATGCGTGCTTCCAGGCAGATGGGAGCTGATGTTGTCAGACGCACTGTGCAAGGGTAAGTGGGAAAACAGAAAATGAAGGGAGCGTGAGCTGCTGGGTGTTTCAAACCCTGCCTTGCTGGGCAATGTCCGCTTGCTCCTCCACGGCTGGGGCAGATGAGTTGGGCCTCTGGGAGCTCTCTGAAGAGCCTGCGTTGGCCCCACATGCTAAGATGCACTCTTCAGTGAAGTCTGTCTCCTCAATAAAGGAGAAAATGGAGAAGATGGAGACATCTGCTGGGAAGCTGTCAGGTTTATTAGATACATGCGGGTTTGGGGACGGAACAGCAAGAGGATCTCAAGGAATCTGAGCTCAAAGAAACAAAGGCAACTTCAAAAGGCACAAGCAGACCAGCAGAATCGCTTAACAACAATAATTTTTTGCTGGCAATACAATTGAAAACACCTGAGAATCAAATCGGGATTCAGCCTATCCCCCTGCCTGGAATTGCAGCTGCTATTGATTCTGGGCGCTAGATCTTAGGAAAGCTCCTCTGTAAACTCCTGACACTGGCCATTACAAGCGGTCCCAGATGTGGAAGGATTTATGGGATCCCCACACTTTAAAATATGCGCAGTTTAAAGACCGTGCTAATTCTAAAGCTAGAGGGAGATAGCACTCACGCCCCCTCTGCTCTCCTCGGTGCCAGGGTGTCACAGCAGTGCCTGGCAGGCAGGGGCAGAGCGGGCTCAGCCTGGGGACCACGGAGCTGTGGCAGCTCGTGGGGTGCCCCAAGGCGTCCACAAAAGGAGACTGGGAAAAACATGTTTATAAATGCTCTCTTGCAATCCATGTGAAATGGCTTAGCGTCTCCATCAGGAGATCTGGTGCAAATCACCCGTCATCTGCAGTTAGTAGTGCTTACCCAGGAGAGCTCTTTCTCATGACTTGAACTACCTCAACGTGGCACAGAGGAAGGACGAACACCCCTTTCCCCTTTGTCACCCACTGGAGGAACGGGGGTGCTGGGACAGTGCTGTAACCTGCCAGAGCTCCTACATGCCCCGCATCAGCACTGCAACTTTTCCTTTCCTTTGCCACAACTCCCATCTAGGGATCCCACAGCAGAAATTGGGAGACTGAGGGATGGAAACGGTCAGTAATTGTGGAGGGGGGGAAAAATGTGGTATTTGTAGCCTTTGCAAAGCTAAAAAGCAATCTGGTCTACCTTCTACCCAGCCCAGTGCCCCTAATACCAGGGAAACAATTTGCATTGACTCAAGTCGAGATGAGCTCAGCACCTTCGTGCTGCCAAAATAAATGAGGCTGTTGGCCGCAGCAAGTACTGGGTCAGCTGCATCCAGAGAAGGCAGCTTCTCTTCTGTGGCAAAAGGCAGGAGTGTATCTCCTCGCTGTGTATACCTGTGAGCATCACTGCAAACAGCAGCATCACTAAAGGCAGGTCAGTGCCATAGAATTTCCTTGTTATTTGTCTTTAGCAAAACAGCAGCTTTTAAAGTAAAGAAATTAAAATCTGCCTGCTTGGAAAGCTGGGTGTGCAGCCATTTGGTGGGGTTTGACTTTGCACAGTGAATACAGCAAAGCTAGCTGCCAGCTTGTGTTCACACACATCTCCGAATCGTGTGTGAGGTCTCAAAACTAATGATCGATATGTTGTCTGTTGTGGTCAACAGACATTTTTAAAAGATTCCTGTTTCATAGTCCACAGAAGAATTTGATTTCCATGCCTATTAAATAATGATAGATTTTATGACAGCAAATGTAAGGTCTATCATGTGACTGGGATTAACTTTTGCTGATAATCCAATATCTGACCCTATAGCAAAGTAACTAGTGCTTCAGATCTCCAATGCAGCGTCCACCTTCCTTTTGCAGCCTGACTCGGGGCAGCCTCTCTGGCCAGATCCTCCCTTCCCCTGGGACCTCACCAGGCTGCTGCCAGCTTGTCCCGGGCAAGGGAGAGAGAGGGAGCACAAAAATACACCTACATCCTCCATGTTTCTAAATAATTGGGGGTGAGGGTGGGAGGGAAGCCGCCCAGATTTGTGGGATCATTCCAGGTTATCATTTCCTGTTCTTTTGTGTATTTTAATGTAGGGATTGATGACGAGTCCCTGTGCATGCTCAGGTGATGACAACCCACCGCTATTCCCATCCTTTCTTGACGCCCCTAGCACAATATGAGCCCTCGTCTTATTGCGGCACACTCTGCACTTGGGCAGGGGGTTGTCGCCTGGGGCTGCGAGCCCTGGCTCTGTGCTGGCACGCGGTGCCCGCCCGAGCTGGGTACCAAAACGCCAGGGCACTCTCCCTTAGAGGAGAACTTTGGTTTTTGCTAGCAGGTGAGAGACAGAGTCAGAATAAGTAACAGATACCATAAGCTTCTCATTAACAAATTAACAGAGCTCAAAAACAGAAAGGCAGCTTCCCAAGGCCGGCTGCTTCGGTGATTGGCACAGCTGCCACACAAATGCTTTAAAACTGCCAGACCAAGGCCCAGCTGAGCTGTTTGAAGGCCCACAGACCCTGGCACCATTCTGAGTGATGGTTTCTTTTGCTTTTACAGCCTCTAAGGTGAATACCGTAAAACTGTTACAGCCAAGGGTATCAAACGGCTGCTCAAGCCCTTCAGGAAAAGCAAAGCTCTGCAATCATTAAAAATACTTGTGATGCGCTACCGCATTGAAAGGGGAAATTATTCCCCTTCAGCAGCAAACGGTAAGTCTATCAAACAAGAAAATCTATCAAATGTATCCCATGCTGATGTCATGGAAGGGTATATAACCTGTCCTCAAAATGAAGGCCATGGGGCTGTCCTGCTAGATACCGTCCCGCTGGAACGATAAATGTTGTGGGCTTGCAGAGGAGCCAGTTCCCATTGAAAGAGAGTGGAAACCCTTTCTTCGTTGCCTTGATCTGAAGTCAGGAATCTCTCCTTCTCTGAATATGTGTGAAATCTGCTCCAGGCAGAGCAGCCCTGGTGCTGGGTGATGTGGCCAGAGACCCTCTCTGAGCTGGGGCTCAATGTTAGCATCCTCCTCGCCAGAGCAGTGCTGTGTCTCTGCTTCAGCTTAGCTTCTTAGCACACTTGAATCGAGGAGGCCAGCAGAGAGGCTCTCAGAAATGAGTCGACCGTGACAAGACCCCCCCCTGCCTTTTGAACGCACCCGGCTCCCCTGAGGGAGGAAGGGGCAGGGAATGGGATGCTCAGATTGCCCCAGCCACTTCTGGGGCAAACATTTACTTTAGATTAAGTGGCATGTAAAGGAGAGAGGAGCCCTCTCTGGCTGGCTGCTAGGGTGGGTAGTTAAATATTTATAATGTCCAAATTAGCATAGTGAAAGCTCAATTCATCAATTTGTTCTGGTCTGTTTGTAAGAAGGGGAGGGGGTGTCAGGCAGCCTGCAGGAGATGCAGCCGTGGGTGGGCAGGGCGTGCGTGCTGCCTCCATCGCGAGTCCACGCCGCGGCTCCCTGAGGGCACCGAGACTTGTTGCCCTGGCTTACCCCTTTGGCGGGGTCGGGGAAGAGGGTGGCTGCGGGGATGCCTTCTCTCCCCCAAACCCACCTGCCCGGGAGGCAGCCCCAGGCCGCCGAGGAAGCTGCCGGGAGCAGCCTGGCCAGGCAGCACCAGCCTGGGGCTGCCCGTGCGGGGGCCGGGAAGGGTGCGGGCTGCCCTGGAAGGGTTAAGCCTTTTCAGGCCGAAATCCCCCAACAGAAGGCAGGGTCAGCCTCGGAGCTGAAATCTAAGTGCTAATGACTGATGCCCTTCACCCCTCTGCTGCCTCCAAAGGCGAGTGCCCTGGATGAGCCGGGGCCGGAGAGCATTTAACATTTGAACTTCTTCTCGTCTGCGAGGCAGCAGGCCGTTGTGCGCGGGGTCGCTGACCCCCAGCCCCGCTCCCCCCAGCCCCTCAGCTGCCTCCCAGCCCTAATTGAATGACAGATGGTCAGCGGCAGGGAGAGGGCAGGAGGAGGGGCCCACGCCCCCGGCGCTCCTGCCCACGCCCCCCCCGAGGCTGGCAGCACCACCGCCCCGCGGCCGCACACCTGGGAGAGACGGGGCAGCGGGCAGGGACGGGCAGGGGGTGCTGCACCGGGGGCACCCCGGGGCCAGGGGCAGCCCTCGCCAGCCCAACCCCAGCACCTCACCAGTCCTTCCCATCCCTCTGCCACGCCACAGAACATCACCGAATTCACGCAGACCTGCCTGGTACAGAGCGGTTGAAGCCTCCCGCTGCTCCTGGCAGTGCCAGAGCCGGAGAAGGCAAGGAGCTGAGCTGAGCTGCTGCCACAGGGAGCCTGGGCAGGGGAGGCAGTGCTGTGGGCAGCACATTCTCCTGCCTGCACCCCCAGGGGCTGCTCGCCCCCCTCCGTGCCCTGAGCCGGGGGGCGCTGGACGTGTCCTGCCCTGGGTGGAGGATGCCACAGGTGACAGGAGGGGCCTTAATGCAACCACAAAGGGGACTGTGGAAATGGCTCTTGGTGGGTGCCAGAGCCTGCCCCTGCCTCCCGCCCACAGCCCTGCCGGCCCCCTCCCAGACAAAGCTGGGGAGGCCGGGGTGGGCTTTTGGGGGGCAGGGGCTGTGCCGCCCGGCCACTGAGTGCAGCCCCCACTGCAGCCTGCTGTCCCTTTAACAGAGAGCCGTGATTCCCACAATTACTGGGATTACAAGGAAAGGGTTATCGATTTGCAGCCTGCTCTGTGTGATCAGCGCCCGGGCGGCCCCCCCGGCCCACCTCTCCTACTGTAAGCACGAAACCATTTATAAATGTTTTATTTCACTGATCGCCTCACCCTTGCTGCATAATAATAACCCCAGCAGCGTGGCGATATATTCCCTCCACTCCCCCTTTCCCCGCGCCCGCAGCCTGCAAAAGGCACCAACGTGATATGCAGCAGCCCCTGATTTGTGTGTATGTTTTAATTACCGCCGGAGAAACCTGTACACAAGCATAAAAAAGGGTGAGGGAAGGGGAGAGCAGGCCCAGACGGCGGAGGCAATGGCAGCCTAATGCACCGCTGGCTGACAGCGACTTCCGCTCAGGCACCTTCTCCAGATCGAACCCTTCGATTGTAACTGAAACAATTTGCATACTGATTCCTCTCATAGCCTCCCGATCCATAACCAGCCAGGCAGCTATTCAAATGCAAGTAGCATCCCTAAATGCAAGGCTAGACTGACCAAAATGCGCTGTCCAACAAGCAGAAGGAGAAGAAAAAAACCCTTGATTATTATTTCTATTTTTGTTCCTTTTAACCTTTAAAAGATTTAGCTGGAAGCTGTTTGTTTATGACTGGGGATGTAAGGGAGAGAATTGATCCTGGACTGGACTTAAAGATGGAGCAAAATGGGGCGCTGGAGAGATTTTTGGTTGTGGTTTTTTTTTTCTTTTTCTTATTTTTATTTTTACCTAAGCCACAAACTGAGGCTCTTTGGGGGGAAAGAGGGTCTGTCCTCTCTCCCACTCCCTTTCTCCACCAAAACCATCTCAGCAGACCCAGGGAATACACAAATTGCTGCCTGTGTCTCTGCCTCTGGTGCATGTTGGGCTGATGAAGAACATGTAATTCTGGCTGTAAATTCTTGCATTTAAGTTGGTCCAATAAAAGATCTCTCCTACACCTTGTGAGGGTTTGGTGCTTTATTTTTTTAACGGGACTGGTGTGGCAGCCGTGGCAGTTGCATTTTTTTTCTTCTTCTTTTTCTTCTCTCGTTCTCATTTGAAATTATGCAGATAGATTTTTAATTTTTTTTTTTTTTACTATTATTATTTTTATTTTTCTCCTCCTAGGGGGGGCAAATGTAGGAGGTGAGCCCGCATCGGATGCCCGTCCCGGCGTGCGGCAGACCGGCGGGGTAAGCGTGCCCAGCGGGGCACGGAGCGGGCGGAGGGC
>VZSZ01004650.1:1309-75957 GCA_013398815.1 Ibidorhyncha struthersii
AGGACTGGACCCACTACTGACCCTTGAGGGACACCACTTGTTACTGACCTCCAACTAGGCTCTGCACCACTAACCACAACCCTCTGAGCTCTACCTGTTAGCCAGTTCTCAATCCACCCCACTGTCCATCCATCTATCCCACACTTCCTAAGCTTGCCAGTGAGGATGATGTGGGAGACAGTGTCGAAAGCCTTGCCAAAGTCAAGGTAGACAACATCCACTGCCCTCCCCTCATCCACCCATCTAGTGATCTCATCATAGAATGCTATCAGATTAGTCAGACATGACTTCCCCTTAGTGAATCCATGTTGACTACTTCTGATAACCTTCTTTTCATCCAGGTGCTTTGAGATGATACCCAGCACAAGCTGCTCCATCATCTTTCCAGGGATGGAGGTGAGGCTGACCGGCCTGTAGTTTCCCGGGTCATCCTTCTTACCCTTTTTGAAGACTGGAGTGACAGATATGTATAAACTTTACTCTTACAGCCTGAAAAGGCAATCACAGACTAATGGACTTAAGGCAAAGGTTTCTCTATGATTGAGTTACTTCATCTTTGTTGACATTTCTTGTGCTTTCTGTACACAGATATTGGTATTCAACAGTGACAGAGGCCAGATATGATCTTAATGGACCTTGTCCAGTCTGCTTCAGCACAGAAAATCTCATGTTTATATGATCATTTGTCTTCTTCATATATACAGTAACACGACTGGTGAAAGACCCAATGTACAGTCCTGACTAAGGAGTGTTCATTTGATGTGGGGGTGGAGGGGGAAGCAGAATGTAACACACATCTTATTATAGGAGAATAGATGTAAAGACAACATGAACAATAAGAGCAATCAAGATATATCATCACTGACTTGAACGATCCCCAAATTCCTGAGGTCGAGACCATCTTCCTGAAAGATGATGCTGATCTGGCTTTGGACAGGTGATTTACTGCTTTTGCACTTCAGTTATTCTAAGTATAAACTACCTAGAGCACATGTATTCTTCTAGCAACAATCAACCCACATGGTGAGACTGGATCTACTCTGGCTCCCCAAGTTTCCTCTCTTTTTCTTTCACTCACGCACCTACTGCACCGGTTCACTGCAACAGTGTTGATTCTTCTACCTTTTTTCTGTCCACCGCTGTTTGTTCCCATTTGTCATCTGCTGCCTAACTTCACCTCAACGCCTGCTAAGTAAATGTTTTCCCCTTTGTCTAAGAAAAATCTGAAAAAGAGAATAAGAAAAAAATAGAGAGGGCACCTAGGTTATTAATCCTAGTCTCCTACACTGCAAGAAACCACTTGAGTCCCTTCCTAGGGCAGCAGAGACAAGCAGACTTTTCCCTGTTACTCATAGGTGAAAGCCGTCACTATAAACCCCACATTGCCTCAGTTTGAGCCACCTAACACAGGTATAATCTACAGGATGAACATGTGGTTCAGTAAATCCAGTGCTAAATCAGTATCAAACATGAGTTAATAAATCCCGCGGTTTCCCGTCTTTCATAGGAGAAAGGCTGTGAACTAGCACTAGCTTTTCTTACAACGGATTTAATTATTCAGGAAAAGTAATTTTGATAACAGTTTCAAGATTTCTTGGAATGACATCAACCCAGTTTATAATTTCATGTTAAAGCTAGTTAGCTTCCCTACATTCAGGTATTTTCACTTAGCATCCCAGCTCGCAAAAGCATCTTACCTTTGTTCTTTTACCTTAATTGACCAGTGATTTCTAATCCACCTTCAGCTAAGCGACAATGAAACTTGGATTCATTTAGGCTCTCTGTTTTCCTGTTACTTCTTTGAGTCCGCCAATTAAGGTATTTTTTTACTTTTACTCTGGCTGCAGTGCACAGTTGAACACCTGTTCCACTTCCCCCAGGTGTTTCCATTTCAGTGACCGGCAAAGCAATCTCCAGCTGCACAGAGATCCTTAATGCAGAAGCATTTCCTCTTTAGCTCTAAGGGCAGTAGCTGAAATAGATGGAGATAATTTTAAAGTTCTTCTACAGAGCATTCCCAGAAATACCTGTACTTGCTCCATGACACTAAGTAGAGAAGGCTTAAAAGAAGACCCACTGTCAAAAACTTCTACAGAAGGCAGAGGCTGAATGTCTCCATTTAGAAATCTTCTTGTTCTCATAAGTGTAGCTTCAATTCAGGCTGCCTGAGAATGTGGAAGCCACTGACATTTGAGCTGCAATTGCACAAAACATTCCTTACTACCCCTTCTTTGAAATTAGGGGTCACACAGATGTTTTCGAGAGAGCTATAAGATGGTGTGTAAATTCTGGTTTGATTTACAGATCTTGCTGGCACAGTTCTGTCAGTGACATTATCTTCAGTTATTCTTGCACAATATTAAGTACAATAAAGCCTAAGCCAAAGGGAAGGAAAAAAAAAAAAAAAAAAAGCCTTCCAGGGCTTCAAAGCCTTTTCACTGCCATGATAAAATGTAATATCCAGCTTTTACTGACTCTAGATCATTACAAACCAACAGTTAACACAGGGAAAATGCAAGGAAGACAAATATTTGGAGAGGAATAACGCCTCATTACAGAAGTGGAAGATTTTCACTGCCTGTTCCTTTGTCTTTTCTAGAAATATATCTCCCAATCCTGACATTACATGTTTATATTGAGAGTCACCTGAACGCTGAGGTCATGGCTATAACGTATAGATACAGAGATGGGTATTATGGGAAAGCTTGAAGCATTACCAGTGAAGTCCCATGGAGTACTGTAGTAGCTCAAAAGGTACTTTAATTCTTAGACCTCCTGCATAGGTCATTGGTTGTTTGTTTTTGTCTACTGTATTTCTATGAAAATTACCCAATAATATCTCTTTTCAAGATCTTTAGTAGAACAGAGGGTGTAGAAATTATGCAAGTTGTTAAGCAATAGATGTTCATGCCTGATTCTTTCTCCCAGCCCCAGGTCTAAAATATTTGACAAGAAACCCCCAAACATAAAGCCATAGTAGGAATGACTGGGAGAAGAAAACATAGCCCCTGGGAAAAAACAGCCTGAAGTTAAGGAAATAGTAAACCAGAATTTTATCTGTTGTGTTGCGAAATCTCTTCATTAATGCAAATGAAGTATGCCTATTTCTTTCACCAAGTAGTCAACATCCAATGTTAGTCTCAAGAGCAGATGTTTTTCCCTCTATCTCAGCAGAGAAAATGAAGTCCCTTTCCTGTTCGTGGGTAGATAATGTAAAGTTCTGCAATGGAAAAAAAAAAGTTTAATGGATGAGAAAATTTAGACAAACGATGTGATAAAGACAAGTTGCTTCATTCTTCTTTTGGTGATAGCACCACTCTCTGTAAGCCATCCCATAGCTGCTGAGTAGCTAGATCAGCACTATCAAACTAGGACAGAGGGATTTACCCTAAAGTTTTCTGTACAAGCCTGGGTGTAATTAAGCATAAATTCTTTCTTTTGTCAAAGTTAACACATGGTGGAAACTGAAAACATTCCAGCTTCTACAGATCTGGAGGTAAGCTTCATGGGGTCAAGGGTAGCAGATTGCTTTGACAAAGAGGAATGTTGGTGTTAGATAGGAGGTCTAGTCCTCCTAATTCTCTTTCCACAGACAATTCCAGCCAAGGTCATGTTCACAGTGACCATTTGCTAAATGAATGGAGTGAACAAAACTGATTTTGGGGAAGGTTAGCTTGTCCCTTCATCAGCTTTCAATTCCTTCCACTGAAATTAATGCCATAATAAAATCAAAATCATCTCCCCTCATCTTTAATAACAGGGCATGAGTCCCAGGTGGTTTCATATGCTTTTGAGTTTCTTTTACATATCTTCCTGAAAAAAGCACTTAATATCTGATTTTTATTTATTTACTTGTGCCTCAGGAGAGCATACCTTATTTGCAATTCCTTTCTGGTCCACTCAGGCATGCTGGCAAATGGGTAGTCCGAATGCATAGAGCAAAGGTCAATGAAACATCTGCTTTCCTGGTCTTATTATTACCAGTATGCTCTTTTCCAGCCTCTGTTGTTCTGGAAATCTTTCAAGCATATAATGGGTAAAGTTCCCTCATATCTGAACCTTCAGCTCCAGCTGACACCTCAGTAATTTGTTTCCCATAGCAACTCATTCGGGATTCTTGACCTTGATGGAATGGCTAATGTGGCCACTCCTAACTCAGCTTCAACACCGCGGAGAGACTGCAAGTAAACCATGACAAGTGTATTTGTTTTACAGCCTTGTTTTGTGTTTGATGCCTTTATTTTATTAACCCCGGTTTGCTCTGTTTCAGCAGTAGTGCCCCATAGCAAGAGCTTAATCCCAGATTTCTTAGTTTTAAAAAGAGATGCACTCAGTAACTTGTTGTAATAAGTCGACATAAAATCACATGTAGCACCAGAGCACCTGCATTTTCAGAAACAGAATGGTATGGCATCAGAGTGTTTCAGTTTTATTTCAGACATCTCTGATGAGACCTCTATGAGCAGCATTGCTTACTTTTCAGAGACAAGACAAGAGCTAAGCAATTCCACCAGAGACACTTGAGTGTATTCTGAAGATGGGTGTAGTGGTAAGTCGGTAGGATGAAGTTCATGTTCCCTGTTATTACCTCATAACAAAGTGTAGCAACTATGTAATTGAGTGAGCAGTTTCTTAGCACCTTAAGTATCAATGAAAATTTGCCATTGACTTAAATAAGCCATATTTTTAATAATGCATTGTTTAAACTAATATTTTCCCCTCTTTTTTTAAGGAGATAATGTTTCTAGGGTGCATAAAAAATATAAGTTTAGGAGTAATATTTCCATTTTTTTTTCTGAAAAACTGACACAACTGAAAATTGAGAGAGAAAATATTTTGCCAGAAAATCAGAATTTTTCCATTTAGAAATGCTCTAAACCAACTCATGAGACAATCAGTCCATTAGACTCCAGCTCCTGATGTCAATGGAACGGATTTCCTGTTCAAGTAAAATACCCTTAATATAGAGATGATAAAGTAATAGATGATGACAGCTTAGATGAAATGAAGCATCAGAATATCATGAGCAAAATGATTTGTCATGGAGTTTCGTCCACAGAGAGGAAGAGCACATATAAGGGATCAGATGTTTAAATTCCATAAATCATAGAGGAAGATTAGTAGATTTGATTAAAAAACCCCAAACAAACACAGATTTTTCTTACCAAGACAATGTTGAAAAAGAGGGAAGAAATATAACTGAAATATTTCCAATATTACGTTTTAGTTACTTCATTTGAAAAGAACTTGTATGTTAAGCTGATTATAAAGAAAAAGGTCTTTCTGTTTTAAAAGGAGGGAGAATGGATGTTTGCATGTATGTGTGTGACAGGGAACATACTTCTTCAGAGCTGCACCAGGAGTTAGTCACTCCTCTCTTCTCCAAGCTAAACAGACCTAAGTTTCTCAGACTTTCCTCATAAGACAGGTGCTCCATTCCTCTGATCATCTTCGTAGCCTTCCACTGGACTCTCTTCAATAGTTGCCTGTCTTTCTTGAACTGGGGAGCCCAGAACTGGACACAGTACTCCAGATGTGGCTTCACCAGGGCAGAACAGAGGGGGAGGATCACTCCCTCAACCTGCTGGCCACACTCTTTTTAATGCACCCCAGGAGACCATTGTCCTTCTTGGCCGCCAGGGCACATTTCTGGCTCATGGTCAACTTGTTGTCCACCAGGACTCCCAGGTCCCTCTCTGCAGAGCTGCTTTCCAGCAGGTCAGCACCTAACCTGTACTGATGCATGGGGTTATTCCTCCCCAGGTGCAGGACCCTACACTTGCCCTTGTTGCACTTCATTAGGTTCCTCTCTGCCCAACTCTCCAGCCTGTCCAGGTCTCTCTGAATGACAGCACAGCCTTCTGGTGTGTCAGCCACTCCTCCCAGTTTAGTGTCATCAGCAAACTTGCTGAGGGAACACTCTGTCCCCTCATCCAGTTGCATGATTCATGCAACTGTTTCACTATGCAATCCTTAAAATTTCTTTTGATTCAAGAGTGCTTGTGGAAACAAAACCACACAAAAATAGGAAAAAAAATGAACAAAACTCAAGCCATCATGGAGTATCCATACCCATAGGAAAAAAACAGCGAGCACCCAGTGAAGAGTAATCATACTATAAACTACGGGCAGAACAACTGGAATGAGAAATCAATAATTTAGGTAGAAAAGACAATGTGCAATAATTAAATAAGGAGTAATTAATATATGATAGCTTACATCTTATGAACCTGCACTTTGAGAAATCCTGTGACTCTGCAAACAAAGCAGCAGAAGGGTTTTCTGGGTCTTCCCAGTGCCATTGCTTAGCAAACAAAAGACCCCGTGAGAGAGCAGAGCTTTCTGCCTACACAGCTAAGATGCCTATCCAGCCACGTTTTTAAAGCTGACTTGCAAGCGGAATGACAAAAATTCCATCATCTTTACACAGTACCAATAGTATTTATTTAGTACCTTTCAATCCAGAGGAATTAATATTCTTTATATAAAATCACGTCAGAAATGAGTCTGATCTTATACAACAGTAAAGTAGGAGTAACATATTAAAATCTAAACAACCAAGAGCAGAATCAACAGTTGTATTTCCATATTGACAGATCCTGATGAAACAAAAGAATGAATGCTTTTCTCCTGTACACTATAAACTAGGAACTCTTCAACCAAGAAAGATGAAACTGATTTAAAAATGCTATTTTTTTCTGACATCACAGAATTCAGATGAAGTTAGCATATTAAAGAACATATATGAAAAATTTTGGTGTAACTTCTGGTTTTTAGAAATATGTGTAGTGAGGCTCTAAGTATTGTGATCTTTTCCTTAAAAAATATAAGAAAAAGACCCAAGAAGTGTCAAAAACACATCCAAAATTTCAGAGGAGATACTAGAAATGAGACCAAGGTCATGAGTCCTGTCCTTGCCTCCTGGTCAATGGGTTTAACAAGACTGGATTCAGCAGAAGACATGAGGTGTAATTCCCCATACCTCCAGCCACACAAAATGGAAAGTGAATGCAACTGCTTCACTTGCATCTGTCTCCGTCTTGAGCTGCGCCTCCCTCTCATCTTTCTTTCAAACCAGTGAGGCAGATATTTGTACAGATTTTCTGAATCTACAAATACAGTCTGGAAGCCTCTACACTGGGAGTGGAACATTATGCAAAAAGAAATTAGAAAGATAATTACGAAGTTTAGGCTTGTCTGACACGTTGGAGCGAAGGTTGAAAAGATCTGATAGTTATCTGCACAGGCACCAGGGGACTATATACACGAGGAAAGAGGAAAGAGGAAAGCTGTTTCAGCAAAAAGCTAAAGCTCTAGCAAGAACAAATAAATATAGATGGGCTGTGAATAAGAGTAAGCTTTGGAGTTTTTTTTGTAACCAGCAGGATAGCATAGGTCTGGATTAGACTTTCAGTATGTGAAAACAAAATGCATTTTACGATGGAGCTCAGAAACATCAGGAGGAGTGTAGTATACTGTCCACATAATAGAGTTTTGATGTTACTGTACAGAAGTCCCCGTATCCCTAAATTATTGTATTAGTGTGGTATGACAACCTTAGTAACTGATCTGGTTTGAGACTGTTAGTAAAACAGACACTGATCAAGGTTATCTATCAACTAATAATATCAGACAAATAAGTGAATGTATTATAGATGGTTTACAATAGTCTAGCTAATATCAGGCTATATAGTGCCAGGTAAGCAAAATTTGCTAAATAACACATTATTATTATTATGGTGGTAGCTGTATGGACCTAGGGGCAATCAAGTCACAGTCTTGATAAGACGCCATAAGGGAGGACCAGACGCACACCAAAAGATGCTGTCCTTGTATAAGAGCATATTCTAAGGAAGCTCAGCTCCCATCTACAGTCTTGCTTACAGGGTCTGAGATTACAGTACTCAGTGTCCTAAGGACTTTCAGAAACAGTCTTTTATTGTTCCTTTTGGAGCATTCAGGGATGTTGCTGGAAACTTGTCTCTGCCTGCAAGGAACTGGTAGTGTATAAATTGTGTCTAATGTCCTAGAGGCAAAGGGGAAAGAGAAAGGGATAAATGGTTGACTCAAGGACACAGTGAAAATCAGTAGCAGCAAAAAAAAATCCTTTCTCCTAACTCTTGTTCGAGTGTCTTGACAACCTGATTGCACTGTTCCTCCATCACTCTCTCTTTTCCAAAATAGTGCATATGATGTAGTGATTGATCAAGAGTATTAATTATCCTGGGTCTTAACTGAGCCAATGCTTGAGTTTCATAACTGAAATCCTACTGTGACAAAGGAGGCCACTTTTGCTTTGGCTCACCATTATGATTTATTCTAAAATAAAATAAAATAAAATAAAATAAAATAAAATAAAATAAAATAAAATAAAATAAAATAAAATAAAAAAAAAATCTGTCTTTTTTCCTCATTCTTTTCTGGAGCCACAAGGCTACTCAGAGTGAGAGAGGGATGTCGCCTTTTATTCTCACAGCAAATCTTATAGCACTGACAGATTAACTGAGCACAAGCTCTTGCACAAAACGGTGCCACATGGAAACATATGCATATGTTCTGAAAAGTACCATGTCATTTACACAGTTCAAGTGGGNTGGTGTACAGAAAAGGCTATTGTTGCTTTTTAATCTCCTTTCAGTGTAGGGAGCTACTGTTCTCTCTACTGCGCTGATAACACATAAATTGCTTATCCTCCAAAGCAGCCTTCACCTGACCACTGACTGCACTCTCCTCATGCCAGGCTCCTGATAATCTCTTCCCACTTCTTTTTCAGTCTGTGTTGTGTTTAGCTTGAGGGATTTCTGTGGCCCCATACACAAGTAGAATTAAAAAGGTCCTTTTTCCGTTTTCTCTCCCCCCCTCCTCCCCCTCCCTCCCGGCTTTCCTGTCTGTCTGTGAGATGAAAATCCATTGGGGGGGGGGGAAGGAATGAAAATGCAGTGATGGTGCTAGCATGCCAAGTAACACTCCAATTCCAAATTGCGTTGTGAGGTTTCATATGTGCTGTGAAATAATTACAGGTCACATAGAGGGGGCCAGATTCTCAGTAGTGTAACATGGCAATTTCTCAAAATCTGCCCCATGGCTCCTCGCTTGACCAGCTGAAGTCATTTGGCAACAGCTAATATTTAACTTCCTGAAAGTAAAGCAAGTCTCCTTTTACACTCTCTCTCTCTTTTTTTCTTTTTTTTTTTTCCCTTTTTTTTCCCCTCCCTGGAGTTAGATTACAGTAAAGTGTAGATACAAACATTTTCTGGTAACCACAGAAGTCAATGAGATATCCTCACCTTAAATGCTGTGTAGCCATCTCATCCTCCAAACAAAAGATGTGCAAAGATGTACACAGAAGGCACTCAAAAAAAGAAAAAAACAATGAGAAATTAAATATGGCAAGTCTTTTTATGAAGAACAAAGAGAATAAAAAGGTGATACATAAAGTAGCAGGAAAGCAATCCAAACAACACTTCAATATTTTTCCTTTACTATGTAAGAAGAAACTGTAAAAATATTCTAAGTATAAATTGAATAAAATAAAATATTTGGAACCTGTTTGTTTCCCCATGTGATTAAAGTGAAGGAAGTAATTGGAGTGTGAAAAAGTTACACAGTTTTTACTTACAGAAACTAAATCACAGGTAAAATCTTTCCAAGCACATTTGATTTACTAGTACTGATGAAACTCATGTGGGTTCCTTAATATTGAGTATTCTTTCTATGCTTTGTGGTGAACACTCAGTGAAAGTCATCAAGACCTCTGCTGAATAAAATGAACTCTTCAGAAACTCTGATGCTGCGCAGGAGGGACTTCACTTCATATTCTCAAGACTTACTCCCTGCTTCTGTGTCAAAGATTTTTGTCTGGGAGTCAGGATCAGTGAGGCATAGGCAGGAGCTTCTCTCCCTCTTCAGCACTGCTGGGCAGAGAACCAGGAGCCTAAAGAGAAGCCTAAGGACAAATCGAAGGACTGGTCCTAGGGCTTAGCTCCCTCCCTAAGATGAAAAGCAAAGATGAAGAGGGACCTCAGTGGGGTGATTGTCAGTATTCTCAGAGCTCTGTTTTCTCTGCTTTCCACCCTGCAATTACTGCAAGCATGTGCTGAGGTGCTAACTCGGAGTGAAGGAGAAGGATCGTGGCTCATCACCCGAGCAGTGGTGTGGGTTGTACAAAGTCTTCTGTAGCAGATGATTCATCCTGACACCTATGTTAGCACGATGATATGTTTTTCCAGAGATGTCCCAAGCACTTTACCAAGTGCCAATCTTGTTGCTTGGGAAGACTTCAAATAAACTAAGTCAGACAAAAGTTGATCTGGTTTCTAGAGAAATATGACAAGGTCTGTGCAGTGATGTTCTGTCACCAAGAAGTGGATAGGGTATGACTGGAGCAAGTTTGCATGTGTATGCCTGTGTCTGAGCAGGCAGATGGGAGGGAGTAGGAAACTCCATTGTCTCTGTCCCTTACAGGTCAGACTGATCCATCCCCAGACAACCCACCTTTCTCCACACTGCATCTTTGACATGTGCCAAGTTCTTTGTGGGCTACCTCAGGGTCTTGTGCCTGCAAAGTGCCAGTAGGCACTTTCAGGCTGGGGAACTGGGAGGAGCAGGCTGGGGGTGAGATAGACAGGACATGTCAGTGGGGTCCTTACACCCTGTATGTAAATAGAAAGAAAGCCTCTGTTTTCCTTGTATCTGTGTGTAGTAGTCAGCACATGCTTCAAAATGAAGTGGCTTGCTACCCTTTGGAAGGAGAGAAGTGTGGACCTCAGCTGGCACCAGCAATGGCCATGCGCACTAACTTTCAGGGCTCACAAAGGCTGCAGGCTGTGCACAACCACAATGATAATTTCCAGGGAATTATCTCACTGCCATTCCTCATGAGACAGCCTGGCTGGTCTCCAGGCACACTTAGATCATTCAGCAACTCAGGTCTAATTCCTTGATGGGCAATGTCAGAGCTGGTGCCGCCTAACAGTGAAACTTGGTCTCTCAAAGCCAAAGCAACGTGGGTGTGAGAGGTGTTCTGTTGTGTCCGTGAAGATGAGCAAGGTTTTCTGTGGTCACGCATCTTACAAAAACTAGAGCTGTGCCTAGGATTGCTGTAGATTTGAGGCAACGTGACTATCCCAGTAAATGACCAGATGGGATGATCTCCCTGCAGCTGAGTGTTCAAACACCAAGGCAGCAGGATGAAGTAGAAGAATTTGTTTGTATTCTGACATGTAGCTAAGTTGACTAGTTAGTTCTAGGTTATCTGAGAAGTTCTCCATCTTCCTTCATGAATAAACTGAGGAGCAGGGTCAGGGCTGGGCTTGACTTGCCCTTTGGTATATGAGTTAGGATGTGGGTTTTTTTTCGTTCTGACCATGTTCCAAAAGTTACAACAGTGTGGATAGCCAAAGGGTACTACTGCAAATAGTGCTTGTACAGAACAGCATCAGTCTAGCCTCAAGACCAAAATTCGTTACAATTCCCCGCTTTCTGTTTGTTTGTTTGTTTGTTTTTCAGTTACCAGGCACCATTAACCCCTTGCAATGAATACAAACAATTTTTATCTCATGAAGTTTGACTGTAATGTCTCTCTTTATTATCCGTTTTGATTAATGACTTTTACAAAGTAGGAGCATTTGGGGAAAATATTCTCTTGCGTTTTCCTCAGTTAATGTTTGTTGCTTGTTATAAAACATGTCAGATATATCTGCCAACCACTCTTTACCTGCAGTAAAGCTGTCGCAGGTACTGCCCTAAATAATGCATTTGGCAGCATCCAGTTGTACAACTCCATGTTGATATGACAATTTACAGAGTGCAAAGGTAACTGAATCAAAAGCATCAGGATGGTGCATTTAAACATAGATGATTTTAGCCAAAATATCTATATTGCATTTCCTTACAAGGCAGTACTTTTGATTAAAATATACCCATGAGTTTTGGGTAATAAACCAGAGGCATGGACTACGTAAATATGTAGGTCAAAGACTAATCCTACTTATATAATCTTGTGAAAGAACATAATGAGATAATCAGGAAAAGTCAATGGACAGTTTTAAGATTCCTTTAGTTCCTTCAGACAAACCAAACAACCTCCAAAAAATTCTAAACAACTTATTTGGCATTTTTACCTACATTAAATACAATAGTTTGAAGTGATTATGACTTCATTTTAAAATATCCAAAATTTTTGAGAGCTAAAATAAGATCTAATGTTTTATGCCGGGATTAAGCAAAGAAATTCAGCTCGTCTCAGAGGAAATTTCTTGAATGTTTTGATTTTTCAAAAGTTTGGGGGACAAAATGTTTATCCAGAGTAATTCTATATATGCTTTTGGGGAATCTTCTCAGAGTGAACACTTATTTGTGTAATAATATAGTGTGGTGAATACATTATTCTACATAGATGGTGAAAGGGCTGGAAAGAATGTCCTATGAGGAGTGGCTAAGGACTTTGGGCTTGTCTAGATTAGAGAAAAGGAGGCTGAGGGGTGATGTTTTTGTTCTCTGCAGGTTCCCAAGGAGGGGAAGTGGAGAGGGAGGTGCTGAGCTCTTCTCACTGGTATCCAGTGACAGGACATGCGGGAATGGTTCAAAGCTTTGCCAGGGGATGTTTAGACTGGACATTAGGAAACATTTGTTTATTGAGAGGGTAGTCAAATGCTGGAACAGGTTTCCTAGACAGGCAATCAATGCCCCAGGCCTGTCAGCGTTTAAGAAGCATTTGGACAATGCCCTTAATAACATGCTTTAACTTTTGGTCAGCTCTGAAGTGGTCAGGCAGTTGGACTAGAACATTGTAGGTCCCTTCCAACTTAAATATTCTCTCCTCTCTCCTCTCCTCTCCTCTCCTCTCCTCTCCTCTTTCCTCTTTTCTATTCTTCCATTCTTTGCTATGAATGATTCTGTGAAATTCCTAAGAATGTCCATTTCTATGTAACAGCAGTTAATCCATGAAATTCTACCAAATTCCTCAACATCTTTATTTCAGAACACTGACCTTTATGGAGTGGTATCTTTGAGACTTAACAGTGTCAGAATATTAAATAACTGTCTCTTCATACATCCTTTCTACCAGAAAAATGTTAAAGAGCCTGTGCATATACACTATTCTGGTGTATTCTGGAGATATCTACTGCTTGTGCCAAGATGCACTGGAACATCCATTTAGTTTTAATTTTGTGATTATATCAGAGAGACGGAAAAAAGTATTATTTATTTTAAGCACTTTTGTTGATGACATACAGGTTGCTATAAAAGCTGGAAAGTCAGATCAATTTTACGAGCAGTTAAATTGCGTCTATCCAAAGGTAATTAATTTTATGGTAGAGGTTGAGCAAGGTGATGCTATAATATTCGTGTATCTCTGATGATAGGAGGAAAAGATAGCTCACTGGCTATTAAATGTTTCCAGATGTTCACATTCTGTGTCATTATTTATATTTCAGGTTTGTTCATTGTTTTGTTATTAAAGAAGTTCATCTGCATAGTTAAATGTGCAATTTATGAATGTTCTAATGAATATTATGTATGCCAAGATCTTCGTGAAAATTAGCTATTCGTTTAGTAGACGGTGACTATCTTCTGCTCATTTGCAATGTGACCAACAATTAGATGTGTATCAGTGAAAATAATAGTTCCCTCAGACTATCAGAGAAGATAAGGGAGGAAAAGGAATATAATAAGCCATCGCTGGTCTTCTTAAAGACTGAATATGGAAAAGCTGAGAATGTAGTTAATTACTTTCAAAAAACATTACTGAGATATTCTGCAAGAGGTGTAATTAGATTATACTCTCAGAGAGTATAAACCACCACAGTTCAGAAAATAGAATATGAGAGAAAAATCTGTCTGAACAAGACCAGTAAAATAAGACCTAGGAGTGTTTTGTTGCAGCCTTACTTCTAGTTTTAGGACCTACCTATAAGAAATTCTTGAAAAATTGCAGTAGGTAATTATGAAAAAATATGTTCTTTCAAGTAGTTTTTATCACTCTTTCTTTTGCAAAAACTAAGCTATTGCAGATAGTATTGGGATAGTCTGAGCAGCCATTGAAATATCCACATTGAGAATATTGTTAAATTTTGTATCTTAAACTAATTTTCTGTGGGAAAGAAATCCCAAATTTGATTGACCATTAGGTGAAAAAATGTATTTCTTTTTACTAGTTCTGAAAAAATGTGTAAAGGTGCCTTGTAGGCTCATGTAACGTTCTTTATTCTTTGTAACATGGGTCAGGGAAAACAAATGTTCCTAATCCAAATTCATTATACTTGTTCATTTTAATGTGTGAACTCTTCTTTCTTTCTTTAACACTAAGGTTTTTCTTGTTTTTCACTGAGGGTGCTTTCTGTGTCCTTTTTTAATCCTGTTGATTTTTTAAATTCCTTCTTGTTTTGAATTGTCCTTCTGGAGAAATATTCCACCAATGCCACATAGTACATTAGATGAGATCATACCGGATTAGGCACTATGCAGAATACAGACAGGCACTACAATATGATCTGAAATATCTCAATCTCATTCTTTGTGCATTTTAATATTATGCTTGAATTTTTACTGCAGCTGAACATTAAGCAGAGGTCTTCAGAGATGCCTTTGTCCCTTTCTTAATCTACTGCTGTAAGTCTTGAATGCTGCAAGGTTTGACAAGTTATTTAAGAGTTCCTTGTGCTTTATTATTTGATCTTTTTTGGCACAGAATTTCATTTTCCATTAAATAACCCATTTATGTAAGATGAAGCCCCTCTGAAGCTCATCAGCAAGCTTTTTGTCCTTGACTAAGGCTGTAAGAATAATTAATATTTTGGTCTGGCTGCCAAACAAAAGCTGATTAGCATTTGAACAAGTATATAAATGTTTCATTGTTTCTTCCCAAAATGAAAACCCAGGAGGAGCAGGCTACTGTACTTGACAAGACACTCACTGAACCTCAAATGCAATGCTCTGGTGCTCACATAGTTTGAGGAGTCAAAGCAATAAAAAAGTTAGCTTCCCAAAACTGCTGGGAGAGGTAACAGCCTCATCACTCTCCAATAGCCCAGTAGATTGCATGCACAACTAAGACGTGGAGAAGGGGCCTTTGTGCCTGCAGGCTGAAATGGCTCTATGCATTTGGTTACAAGGCAGGACAAGGCAACTTTGTGCACAGATTTGAATTCTCCTGCAGCTGCTGTTCTGCTTGTCTTTTTAAGCTCCTAGGATGAGAATTTAAATCTGTTGCAGTCTGGTAGCTGAAATGCAGACATCAGAGCATGCTTCCTAACACAAGATGGGGTGGTGTAAATGGAGGTGTTACCCTTCAGCTTCCCACAATTCACTTTTTTGATAAGATACACTTTAAACCTGATGGTTACAGTATTCACATTATTGCACTTTCTGTAAGGTAAGTAGAATAATTTATCTCCTTATGGCATGGTCTAACTACTGGTTTACTGGAAAGAACAAGTTGCCAACTGGTTGACAGTTTAGTTCTTCAGACACTTTTTCCAGACTGATGTAGTCTACGTTTGACATGGCAAATCTGAAACAAATCAGAAAATATTTCAGCAAAATAAATGTTCTTGTCAAGTACTCTCCTGTACTTTTCTTTTATTTCTACATTCCTACCACCTTCACCTTTTTCTAGCTCATCACTCATCACTTGTGATGATAATTACTAAACAGATTAAGCTGTGCAAAACCCAGGGAAGTTCATTGTTAACTCCTTGCTGTATTGAAAAATTACTACTTAATTCTATTTTTCCCACACTTTTATCTAGTTCTTTGCTTTACCCTGGTGTCACACCTTCTTATCTGTTTTCAAACATCATGTAGCAAAACTTCTAAAAGTATTCCATAAATCTGTATTAATTATTTCTAACTGCTTATTAATTAATAAGAAGTAATCTTATGTCACTTGAAATTAAGTGCATAGAAGACTGAATACCTTTGGTCAGCTCAAGTCTAATTTAAGATCTGTTTCAAGAAAACACACAAAAGTTAGTAGTCACTGGTCCTTATGATTGCTATATACCAGTGGAGAAAGGGTTATGTATTTTCATGCATGGATTTCCATGGGCCATCTGATTCTCTGCATGAAGATTATTCCGTTTTGAGAAATGCAAGTAAATGTTTAAAACTTTGATAGTTATTTGTTTGTTTGTTTCAAAGGCAAATGGTGGTAGTTTAGTCAGGGATGTATCCGTTTGCTGAATACACAATGGTTTACACGCAGTTCCCTTCTGCCAGTGACTGTAAGGAGGTCAGAAAGGTTATTCGCAGACAGGAAAGAGCTGTTACAGGACCAGGACCGAAGCGGGTGAGGGTGGTTCTGATTCTCTGAAGACAGATGACCTGGGAAAACTCAGAGTGCTTCTAAAATACCGTATTTTCAGAGTGTGTCAAATATACACTGAAAAACCTGAGATATCCATAAGGTGCTAGCTGTCACTTTCCATTTAGAAGAGTAGTTTGAGGGCTCTATGAAGTGCTTTTCTCTTGCAATGCACTGGTTAGAGCACTGACCCAAGGTAGGAGACATCGACCTTCCACTTTCTCCTTCGTTAAATGGGAAAAATTCCCACCCCCCTCGGCTCCCAGGAATACCCAGTGGTGGTGCCCGAGGGAGGATGAACCCTACATTTCTTATCACACTGCTTCCTGGCAGAGTTTGAAAAAGTTCGAGATCAATGGATCTTAAATACACTGAGGAAGCATGAGTGTGTTCCCTAGTAGCTGGGATGTTCACCTGAAAGAACAACAGGGTTCATCTCTCTCCAAAATAAAAATAAAAAATAGAAATTTGAAGGAAACAGTTACAGGACAACTGGCTCAACAGCTCGCTCAAATGAGCAGGTATTTCTCAGTACTGTCCATGTGTACCTATCACTTCTTGGAGTGCAAGCCCAGGCTTGCCTCACAGTAAATTCATCCAATAATCAGAGGGAGATCCTTATAGATACCTATTCAAATCTCGATGTCAGCTATGATTCATGACCTTTGATACAGCAGGTAAATGAACAGAAAGTGAGATTTATTTAATGCTATACAACAAACCTTGGGGTTAGGAGTCCAAGCTCTTTGACACAGTCAGCCTTAGTCATTAGAAGGAAGCTATTTCACTAATGAGTTATTACTACCCTGGGAGCACTTTGGTCATGGTTCATCACCATGGTACACTGTGGACCTTAATAGTGTCTTACAATGTCAATATGTGCTTTATTTAAGGTTCGTATCCTTTTAGCCGGTCAGAAGGAATAAAACTCACCCTTGTGCAGCAGGCCAGAACATGGTCTATTCATCATGCTAGTCCCACCTGAGTCCTCAAAATCTATTTTAACTGAGATGGAAGTGACACATAAAGCTTCTGTGAGGTCTTTGGCACACAGCTGGATTTCAGCTGTGAATAGGAAGGCACCAATTCACAAATAAGTTATTTGATGGAAAATTTCCCCATCAATCAGATTAGCTAAATGACATGAATAATTCCTCTAGCCTTAGGTACAATATCTGAATCTGGTCTTTCAGTATGGTTTGGGGTAAGCAAATTCCATGGAAAATAATGGCAGAAAAAGAATAGTAAGAATGGAGGAGGGGCTCTTTTAGAGTAAATAATTTAGTTCATTTAACTTAAAGCCAAAGAATTCAACATCAGGCATCCACCTCCTGCATGATGGACAGGAAATTAGATTCCTATGAAGTACTTAAATACAACCCTTTTTCTCTGTGTTCCACTCCCTTTCCTTTCTCTGTTCGTTTGTTAGGTAATTGCCAGAGCTCCACAAACAGGGGAGTTTTCAATGTGTTTTTGTATAATAATAAGAAAGTTCAAGTTGACCTCTCCTGTTCAAAAATATTTTTCTTTATAAAGGAGAAGCATTTTTCTTTAGCTTATTGTGCTAACCTTTCTTTCATTTTAAGCACGCTTTGATTGTTAAGATGTTATTTTTAAAAACACAATCATGTAACTTTTTAAAATTAACAAATTGCATTCCAAACAAAAATTTTCCATCAGAATTTTTTTTTTTTATTTTCCATCACTTTTTGTGAGTTCATTCATCTTGAACTGCTTAACTACCCTGACGTCCAAGAAGTTCACTGAAAGTGTCTGCTTAGTTCTGTCTCTCAGTACTCAAAATAAGATATTTAAAAAAAAAAACAAAACAGGTGTTTTGAAAAGCATATATTAAACTAAACACAGCTATTTTCTACCTCAGTTTTATATAAATAGTACCTTTGTTCTGAGTCTGCTCTTTTACCAAGAAATCAATAATAACATAAACATGAAAGCAAATGGTACTAACAAACATTCTGAATCGACACGTATTGATATGTAATTTCATTGCTTTACCAGGCTCCATGTATGTCTGCTGGAATCTATCACATAAGATTAAACAGGAACTTCACTGTTTATATTTACTGGAATCTGAGAAGTCAATAGTATTCCTTCTAGAAGAAATTACCACAGCACAGCCCAAGTGTTTGGGCCATCCCAAGCCGAAATATTTTGTATTTATATACATCTTCTACCTCACTATTAATGGTGTTAAAATGCCTTTGGGTCGAGATTAGGCTCAGGGAAAACACATCACTTCATATCCATTTTCTCCACAGAGTTTCCCTCAAAGCACTTTACAGTTGACTGTCTAACAGATGTAGATGTACCTAGGATAACATGAGGGAGAGAAGCCAGCCTTTACAGAATACAGAATTGTAAAATTAAGATTTCAGTAAGTAACATTTCTTCATACAAGTCCACCATGTAATTGTATGCTAAAAACAGTATAACCAGAAAACTAAAGTCAGAACATCCAAAAATTGCAGTTAATAGAAGAACTTAAGAGTCACAAAACAGAACTCTTCAGGGTTCAGCTGCTCTGTTATACTCTATTCATGTAAGGTTGCAATCAGTTCCTATCATAATCTCTGAGGTACTTTTGAAGCTAAAGTCATAAAACAAACAAAGTTCAGTCTTTATGATCAGGTGTGCAAAGGCCAGCAGGATGCTCCCATTACTGCAGCTTTACTATGCCACAGGAAACAAGCACACCGAGTCCATTAAAAATGAAAAGACTCATAGTGGATTCATGAGTTACTGTGAATCATTTCACCCCTTATCAGTGCATAAGGAATATGCACACTTCAGTTACTTAGTATAACTGCAGTGCTTCCACTAAATGGTATGCAGCAGGACTACTGCACTTAATATGGTATGTGGCTATAGATCTTCCTGCATTATTTTTTTTTTCCCCATCAATTGCTCACAGGTAGCATAACTCTTTTTGCCCAGTCAAGTTCTTTGGACACTCAGAATGACAAAGGCAAATATGAAATCTTTCATTTCTACCTGTGCAGAACAACAAAGCAGAAGCTGAAATGAGGAATTTGTGATTTTACAACATCCAAGAATTATTAGAACCACAAAGAGAAAGATTTCAGCCCTTCCTTGATGTTTTTTTCCAAGATGCTCGCTGATGTACTGTCCAGCTGGATAAAATTTTCATTGCAGAAAGTTCACTTATACAAAATCATAACTATTACAGATGGTTTTATGGTTACATACAAAGGGCTGGAATCCAATGAGAACAAGGAACAGATTTCTGAACATCTCTGATTTTCCTGTGGGCCTTTGAACTTAAAATTAAGGCAATTAAGAAAATTGTCTTGATTTTTCCACCTATAACAATAGATTTACTAAGGGCAAAAACTACTTAATCACCCCAACGCATCTTAGGCTTTTCTCCAGCATGCCAGTGCAAACAGAACAAGCTTTATTTACTCTCTGTTAGGAGAGTTAAAAATTTGCATTACTTTCCTTTGCCTAGGAAAGTCCATTGATTTCAGCAAGCTTTAGCAAGGGTCACAAGATTTGTACACTGTCTTAAAGGCCAGACGTTACTCATTTTCATTGAAATCACTACCATCTACACAGTTAGCTTGCAGAAGGATATATTTTCCTTTCTCCAGTCTGGTGTTAGTCTTCTTTCTCACTAGCTGGGTAATTTGAACTCCTCTGTCTGTATGTGTGTTCAGTAAACACCAATAAATTATTCTTTCTCTGCACTGATTCAATTCTTCCTAGCATTTTTTCTGTTATCTTTGCTAATGCAATATTTAAGTTTGCTTTTGGAGCCAAGATGTTTAGAAACTACTATATATTAAAACTTGAATGGAAGTGCTCCTTGTAATTTGTTTCCATATAGAAATTTCATGGAATGAATATATATACAAGAATCCCTCTCCTGAGTGTGTCTCAACTAATTTCCAAGTAATCACTTTTAGTTACGAGAGGATGGTTCATGCACAGTTTTATTCACACATGTTTAAGCATTTCCATCAAATCCATTGGAAAAGTCTTCTTCAAACTCACTGAGGTTGCCAAGGGTCTACCAATCAGTAAAAGTTATTTAAATGCATGCAGCACAACTAAGAATAATGTATTTTTTGCGACTGTTATGTCAGAGATTTTTTAATCTACTAGCCTACAGCTAAATTTCGGTCACCAAGAGGGGTAATAAAATGTCTATTAATTATTATGAGTTAGGTCCAGCTAAATACATACAGGCTTTAGATTAGTAACCTCATATTTCTTGAAGTGACCCCAAAGCTGCCCCACTAAAATGTCTTTGAGTCCACATAGTCTGACGTAAAAATAAATGAATAGATAAATGATATTCTGTTTGTATCTGTATTGGAAACAAAATACTCTCAACAAAACTGCTGAAACTACACGAAGCAAGTTATCCTAATCACTTCACTTGGACAGCTGAAGAACTGAAGCAGTTCTTAAGATGTGCACAAAGAACAGCTACTATTTAAAAAAAAATACAAATCGGAGCCTGAAATTTGGTGACTACACTTTTCTTATAAGAACAGGTACGTAAGAAAGATAGAGCCTAGATCCCCAATTGAATTTCATTCCTAAAGGCTCTACAGTCTTGTAGTGCAACAATAATAATATTTATTTTATGATGACACCAACAGGTCCCAGCTAAGAGTGGGGAATCCATACGGCTCAGTGCTATAGAAACACATTTGAAAGGTTTTAATATCATCCTGTGTAAACATACTTACGAGAGAGCTGGTATGAGGAAGGAAGCACTGTTCCCAATTTATGAAGAAAAACACCATGAACTAATCCAAGGTCACACTACAGCAGAGCCAAAAATTGAGCATTGCTTTGATAAAAACTGGTAAAATACATATGTATATATTGTTGGGGCCAGTACTGTTTAATATCTTCATCAGTGATATAGAAAATGGGATTGAGTGCCCCGGTAAATTTGCAGATGACACTAAGCTGAGTGGTGCAGCTGACATGCCTGAGGAAAAGGATGCCATCCAGAGGGAGCTGGACAAGCTTGAGAAGTGGTCCCATGTGAACTCCATGGGGTTCAATAAGGCCAAGTGCAGGGTCCTGCACCTGGGTGGGTGCAACCCCTGGTATTAATATGTTGATATTGTATACCTGGACTTTCAAAAAGCATTCGATACTGTCCCCCATACAATTCTTGTGGAAAAACTGGCTTCACACGGCCTGAATGAGATTACGATCCGCTGGATCAAGCACTGGCTCACTGGAAGGTCCCAAAGAGTGGTGCTCAATGGATTTAAATCCAGCTGGCGGCCGGTCACAAGTGGTGTGCCTCAGGGCTCAGTGCTGGGACCATTTCTGTTCAACGTCTTTATTGATGATCTTGATAAGGACATAGGGTGTATCATCAGCAAGTTTGCAGATGACACCAAGTTAAGCAGGAGTGTTGATTCCCAGGAGGACAGGGAAGCTCTACAGAGAGACTTAGATAGATTGGATCACTGGGCCAACATCAGTGGTATGAGTTTCAACAAGGGCAAGTGCCAGGTTCTGCACTTGGGCCACAATAACCCCATGCAGCGCTACAGGCTTGGGGAGGTGTGGCTGGAAAGCTGCCTGGCAGAAAGAGACCTGGGGGTTCTAATTGACAAGCGGCTGAATATGAGCCGGCAGTGTGCCCAGGTGGCCAAGAAAGCCAACGGCATCCTGGCTTGTATTAGAAATAGCGTGGCCAGCAGAAGTAGGGAGGTGATTGTGCCCCTGTACTCAGCACTGGTGAGGCCACACCTCGAGTATTGTGTCCAGTTTTGGGCACCGCAATACAAGAGAGATATCGAGGTGCTGGAGCGAGTGCAGAGGAGGGCAACGAAACTGGTGAAGGGCCTAGCAGACAAATCATATGAAGAGCGGTTGAAGGAGCTGGGACTGTTTAGTTTGAGGAAGAGGAGGCTGAGGGGAGACCTCATCACTCTCTACAACTATTTGAAAGGACACTGTAGAGAGGTTGGTGCTGGTCTCTTCTCACAGGTAATTAATGACAGAACAAGAGGGAATGGCTTCAAGCTCCAACAGGGTAGGTTTAGACTGAACATTAGGAAAGAATTTTTCACAGAAAGGGTGGTTGGGCATTGGAATAGACTGCCCAGGGAGGTGGTTGAGTCACCATCCCTGGATGTGTTTAAGAGACGTTTAGATGTGGTGTTGGCGGATATGGTGTAGGGAAGAACTTTGTAGAGTAGGGTAGATGGTTGGACTCGATGATCCCAAGGGTCTCTTCCAACCTAGACAATTCTATGATTCTTTGATTCTAATATAGGCTGGGGATGAAACGACTGAGAGCAGCCCTGCCAAAAAGGACTCCAGGATACTGGTGGATGAAAAGCTCAACATGAGCCGACAATGTGCACTCACAGCCCAGAAGGCCAACCGTATCCTGGGCTGCATCAAAAGCAGCGTGGCCAGCAGGTCCAGGGAGGGGATTCTGCCCCTCTACTCTGCTGTTGTGAGACCCCACCTGGAGTACTGTGTCCAGCTCTGGAGCCCTCAGCACAGGAGGGACATGCACCTGTTGGAGCGGGTCCNAGCGGGTCCAGAGGAGGGCAACAAAAATGATCCAAGGGTTGGAGCACCTCTACTATGAAGACAGGCTGAGAGAGTTGGGGTTGTTCAGCCTGGAGAAGAGAAGGCTCCAGGGAGACCTCATTGTGGCCTTTCAGTACTTAAAGGGGGCTTATAAGAAAGACAGAGACAAACTTTTTAGTAGGGCCTGTAGTGAAAGGACAAGGGGTAATGGGTTTAAACTAAAACTTATATCTAGATTTAGACTGGATATAAGGAAGAAATTTTTTATGCAAAGGGTGGGAAAACACTGGCCCAGGTTGCCCAGAGTGGTAGCAGATGCCCATCCCTGGAAACATTCCAGGTCAGGTTGGACGTGGCTCTGAGCAACCTGATCTAGTTGAAGATGTCCCCGCTCATTGCTGGGGGGTTAGACTAGATGACCTTTAAAGGTCCCTTCCAGCCCAAAGTATTCTATGATTCTACAATTCTATAAACAAACCACACATACCTATTTTATTGATGTATTAGACATTGAAGTAGAACCAGATTCTCTACTGTCTCCACTGCTACGGTCACCCACGCCAGCACAAAATGAAACTATTTCACTTTTCACTAAATGCAAAGCCACTGTAAGAATCAAAGACAATAAAAAAAAATAGTAATAAGGTTAAAGCAGTAAAGCAAAGATCTGTAGAATAGTTACTTCTGTGCTGAACAGACATTAACATTACTAGAGAGAAAGTAATATCTATGTAATACCAAAATGTTTTTTCTTCAATTAAATCAGATCACTCATTTCCCTGTTAGTGTATCAACTAAACTATTGAATGGGATCCTCAGATGATGATCTGTTTATGATAATGTTAAAAGACTGCCTAGCAAATATTGCTACAATTTCTTTGTCTTTCTCCCCCCTGTATATTTCAGTCTCCCTATCCTGTGATCCAGAATTCCTCCCAATTTTTCTTTCTCCCTTTTTCTACCCAATCTTTTGTTTTCATGACATATTAGTCCTTCCTCTCCGTTATAGCTCTCACACCCTTCTTAAGATTCATGCCAGATCTTGCCTGTCTTTCACAGCTTTAAGCACTTCTAGCCTCTCACATTGCAGTTTATTGCAGGTTCTAATAGCACCAGCACAGTTTCTGTTGAGAGCCATCTCAGCTGTAATGCTGCAGCATCCTAAACTGACACAGGGGGATTGCAGTGTCATATCTGTCAGGGCCCAGTGAGCAACCTTGTGGTCAGAAGTGAATCCTGCTGAAGGACCTGGTTAACTGCCCATTGGAAAATAATTGAGAAGTGTGAAAAGGAAAAAATATTGAATGTTTTTGTTTTTCTTCTGTATGGCAATCACAGGTTATCTCTGGAAGGCATGAATTAAAAAAGAAAGACAAATAAGAAATACTGGGGGTTTTATTCAGAAGACTGCATAGCAAAAGCTCAGAGTGGAAGGGCCTTTAACACAGAGCTCAGAGGAAAAACTGCTGCGATTTATTTATTTATTTACCAATAGCATAAAAAGAAGGGTCAAGATAAGCCTCTGTTTTCAGAATGGGAAACTGTCACGAGCGGGAATGTTTCCTTCTGGTGCAAGTACTCACATAGGTACATGCACATATATTTTGTCCTTCCCTTCTTGCCCAGCACAGAGGAGAGGTGGACCGATTCCTACCTGCTGTTAAGGACTTCTGAAATTTTCCTTCAGCCTGACCTGGGATGGCAATTTCTCTGTAAATAGGCCCTTGCTTCTGTGAGCAACGTGGACCATCATGAACAAGAGGCTCTGCTGGCAGAAGTGGAAGGATAAATTCCACGAACGAATTTCATACTTGATGTGCCACGGTGGCTGAAAGTCTTACAAACGTCTCCAGAAAATCAGTTACACACCAGGTGCTTATCTAGATGATCTCTTGTGACTCCCTTCATTCCTAATTATGGCCCGTAGTTATAAAAGGTGGAGGATACTGTTATCCTCTAGAGGTCCTACTTAGCCCAAATTGCAAAACCTGCAGCCAGCTTGTTACCTAAGCCTTTGACTGAAAATGAGGATTGGTATCCCAATGATGGCTCAGTTTACTATTCTGTGACAATAATAATAGATAATCTGTTGCATTTAAAAATTGAACCTTGGTTGCAAAAGGCAGAGATCTCCCCAAAACCCCAGAGAGCCTTTTTCTTGTTCAGGTTTTAAAAGCAGTTGTAATTTCATCACAAACCTTTTAATCCTCCATTACAAAGTGATGCATGAGAAGAAGAGCTGAAATATGATCAAAAATCAGATCTGAAATATGCTTTCTACCATCTTCTTAAATATCTCAATCAAAATCTCACACATTGATCTTAATTTCTGGGGAATTATGCCTTGGAATATCCCCAAATCTTGTTGCACAGCTTTTGTCATGCCTCTCTGCAACATTGCCTGTTTATTTCCCCAGAAGTTTCCTGATGCTGAAATAGTAAAGTACTTGGTTCCTTTACCTAATATTGCTATGATTCAAGTCTCCAAAGATTTGGATGTTTAAATACAAAATGTTTTAGTTCAAGCCCATCTCACGTAAACTGTTATTGATAAGACCACAGTCCCACACAGCTGACTGTCACTCAGGTGTTTATGGAGATAGAAACAAAAATCCCATTCCACCTCACTGTTAATCAATCTTTGTCACTCCACCAAGTTCTTTTATCTGATAAGCTCCCCCGTGGCTAGGAGAAAGAAAAAAAAGTATTCTGTAAATGGAAGCCCTGCAGCCCAAACTGGTAGACCGAAGTAAACGCAGCACCAGGAGGAATACAGCTGCACCTCGCAGCTGCAGGTTTTCAAGCCAGCACATGTCCCCCAAACACCCGCCACAGCCGGAGGTGTGCTGGCCTGTTTCTCCAGCTCACCAACAGCTCTGTGCTATAGCCACCAGTCCTCGGACCCTTCTCCAATGTGACATTTTGTTCGTTCAAACCACAATCCAGATTTATGTCTTTCCTTGCCCTTCTCACGACTCATCTGAGCCAATCCCAATCATAAACATTGTCACACCGAGACCATCCCTGCTATCTCTGATCCATCAGCGGAGACCTGGCCTGTAAGAGCTAGCCAGGAAGGTTGCTAATCCATCACAGGTGGCCCAGGCACTATTCCCATTAAAGGCTCATCTGGTTTATGACAGGTCTAAATTATATCCCAAAGGCTGTCCTCAGCATCGTGATGCTCAAGGCTTAGCCTGCACTCCAACCCAGGCTCCCTGTGGTCACCCACACTGCTGATGTTTGCTCACGTCCTATGCTGAGTTGGGATCAAATAAACTCTGTCTTCCTGACAGTGAATCAGGGACATAGACTGGGTGTTGATGGTAGCTCGAGATGCACAGCTAGCGGCTGGGCAAATGCAGCCAGCACAGCATCCTGCCATGCGCTGCGTCCAGGCAGAGTGCTGATTCTTTTCCCTCTCCCTGCATGTTACTGAGGGTGAGCCGTTAAGAACCTATGCGTCCCCTCAGATAGACCCAGATTCCTACTTCTCTGATTTGGATGGTTTGTGGACAGTATTTCTGAGATCACTGAAAAGCTGCAAAACACCTTCTAAGTAGAAGGAATGTCGTTGCCTACCAGAAACATGAGATGACTCAAGAAGAAGAAAAACACCAGGGGCTACCAGCTCTGGACCAGACAGAACAGGAAAAAGACCATGAGAGACAGCTCTGGTGGGGATACCTAGGCACAAGATCTTGGGTGGTGCCAGGAGTTTTGCTAGCACTCACAGAAGTCATCTTGTGGTGCTGATATGAGGGTTAACCTTGCTGCAGAAGAGAGGACTGGAGGAGAATGAGGCTCCTTTGGAGACTGGCACAGAACAAGAGCTAGATAGAATGTCTCCGATATCTCCAAACACAAATAAGATAAATTGCACTAAATGCAAACTTGCAAATTTCTTCTGGGATGCTGCCATGAAGATAAACAGAGGTCAACAACAAGGTAATTATATCAGTAAACAGAAGCAAAAGTAAAGGGAGCAACAGAAAAAAAGAGTAAAGAGACAGCCTGGTGGTAGCAAGTCCAGGGAAGGGGGGATCATCACTAGAGAATCCTTGTTCTTCAGAAGAATGTGTTTGAGCTTTATAGGGAAAATTTGCTGAGTGAGCCTGATATAAAAGATTCTGTGGTCACGCAGTGAGTTTCAAATTAGCCCAGGAACTGTGAAGGTGGGGAGGAAGGCAAGACGTTTGTTTTAGGGTGCACCATGAGAGAAAATACTGTGTAACTCCAGTCCTTCTGACTTATGTTCACAGTTTGCATTGGCTCCTTATGAGGCAGGAATAAGTATATCACATCGTGCACTTCCCTCATGGGAGCTGGAACAGAATTTGATTGGTCAAAGTTGGCCACAGGTGCCCTGTTCACCTGTTTTGATGGCATGGGTCCTGCTGGGCTAGCAAATGTTCTGTAACAAGCAGCAGGCTGTGACAATGCATATGGCATTTGGGACACTGCTGTGCAAGTGATTATTTTAATTTTTTTTCATGAAGAGCCCAGCTGGAGAGTATGAGCCAGTGTTTTCCAGGTAGCACACATGACTCAAAGCAAGAGCAGGGTTCTGATAAAGCCATGAACTTTTGGTCTCCTGACACTGTGAGTGTTCCTGTCTGAGAGAGAGAAGGGGGGGTCAACATTGCTCAAGGAGGATAGGGATGTCTGATTACTTGTCCAGCATCCACACGCTCAACATAACTTATATTCATTTCCATTATAGTCCATCAAGGGCTGTGACTGAGTGGCAAAATTTAAAATTCGAATACTTATAAATCCCTTTGCACAGGCAATATGTAATTAAACAAACACCGTCTCAGTCATTGGATAGTTGGGAAAGATTTACCTAGTGATATTGTTGATTGTTATCATGATGGATACGGTCTCTGCCTGATGTTACCATTTATCCCCGTTTTGATGCTGCTTGACATGACTTCTCTCTGCACCAATTCTTCATTAACTGGTAAGAGAGTCAGGCAGACATATTCAGAAGAATAATAGCAGCTGTATGAGGCATTTGGTACTCCAAAATATCATGTTGACATTATTGTGAAAGACAGTCTCTGGCATATTTTCTCAACTGCTACTCCAGAAGTTGTGCATTTCCTGTTAGTTTTTGGCACTAAATGGATGTTTCAGTCCAGATAACACAAGGCTTTTTCCTCCAGGACTGCTGCTCCTCCTGGAGTGGGATGGAATGGGCCTGCGCCACAATCCTGACCACTATCATCTCAGCAAAAGTATATGGACATGCCGCTTACGGATTGTGAATGCTGTTGATCTGAGGCATGACAGATTTGGGTACAGCACTTTGAAAGGCCATGAAGTAGGTCATTCAGATGATTCAGGTCAGGTGTGAGGCTTACAAAAGCCATTCAAAGATGAATGTAAAGATGTGTAGGATAGCAGCCGGGTTGAATTTCAGCCCTGTGAAAGTGCAATGTGAACACAACTAACAGAAGCCAGGGGTGGACAGTAGTCACTGGTGCTCAAACCAGGACAGGTGCTGACTCTACTAGCTGCAGCTACTAAGCCTGGTGAGCTGAAGATGTGAACTGATGAGCAAGTGAGCTTAACACAAATGTAGCCTAGTAGACACTGGAACAACCATGCCCCCATGGAAGTGTTGGAGAGCAGCACTCCAGTGCAAGAAGAACACACTGAACCCAGTAATCATCACATACCAGTGCTCATCAGAACAGCATATAAACTTTGATAACAACTTTACATTGAGTCTGCTTCGTGAAGAATTTTTATAAAATCCTTTTTCTTCTTACTGAAATTATATTTTATAATTTTATTGTATATTAGATTGATTTTGATCAACTATTCTAGACCAAAATATTTATTTCAAAAAAGCTTTTCACAGATATTCTTCAATAATTTTCTGTTTCCATTTAATCTTATTTCTCTCCATCCTATTTCTTTTCATACACCATGGACTGTAACTGAAAAAGAGCGCAAATTCTGTGGAAAGCAGAAGACTGCCACGTCACGGTAGATAACTAAGGTGATGATACACCTATCACCCTATCCCATAGTGACATTTAGAAATGAAAATATTTTTTGTTTCAGCTATGTGGTGCAGGTCTGAATTTCTGACAAAAAATTGATTTGGTATTTGACTTTGTCAAACATTATCGATAGATGAAAGACATTAGCATCAGTAATACTACTCGTACACTAGCATCACTTGTTTTTTAAGGATGCAAAGCAGGAATATGAAAAAGAGATTATGTAAGGTAAAAGAGAATCAGGACCAAATTATTTATAAGGGAGGGGAGAATGCGTCTTCCTTCTAGCTTTTTAAAATAAACTTCAAATCCTGTATCTTTTAATAACATTATTTTCCAATTCTTGCTTGAAAATTGTAGAAGCACCAGAAAAAAGATATATTAAATCCACAGTCAATTGCAATTTATTGGAATACTCTTCTTGATTTTTAATTCTTCCTTGTATTTTATTAAAATAACTTTTTTCCTAAGGATTATAATACCTTAAATGTCCATTAAAACTAACAACTAAGATAGGAATCAGGATTAAATTTATGTTTTCCCTCTCACCATTTCTTGAAGATTTTAGAGGTAATCTCATTAGTTTTGGGAGACAGTAATTATTACAATTTAATGATAGTAAATTGTTTGGTTTGCCTTTGTCTAGCTATGACTAAGGAACTAGTTCTCTACAAATGTGAAGGCCTGGATTCCAATATCTCTTTCTTTAAAATGTTTTACAATATTTGTCATCTAATTAAATTCAATTGATGTGCTGAGGCCTATGACTTGATAATTACCAAGAGAGCCACAAATTTCTTAAGAGGTAAAATACATGGTGTTAGCAAACTAAATTAAATTATGGGCTTTTTTTTTTTTGATTCTTGCATCCAACTGTTATCTGGGTGCAGGGGAAATCAGGATAACAACTTCTTTTTCAGATGCACAATTAAGCTGATAGCTACAACTGAAGTGAAAGTGCGTCTTAGAAAGTTGTTTCTGAAAAGAACAAAACCACTAATCATCATTTTCAACAAGAATTGTCTTGAATTCATCCAGGACTTTTAAGAAAAATGATTGGTTTCTATTTTTTCCAATCTTGTTTTCTGAAAACACATTTACTGGAACTCTTGTTTTCATTGAGTGGCCACCGCACAGATACTTCGGGAACTGGTTATTGTCCAACAATTGTTTGGGGCATTTTAAAATTGGTTTAATTAGTCAGATGCTTCTTAAACCTCCTGGTAAGTGACTAATCATAAAATTTGTCTTTTCTGAATCTTTATATCTCATCTTACCCTAATCAGAAAAAGAAATCAAAACAAAACAAAAAACTCCCTCACTCCCTGAAATACGATAAGCTAAAATCCTAGCTTTTTAAAAAATTCTTCATAATTTTACCAGTAATAGGAAGAAAATTCCTCTTATCAAACCCCCTAAAATGCTTTTGATAAACTCCCTGTCAGCTCAACACAGAAGAATTAATTCAGCCTTTATTACAATAGAATATTTGAGTATTTCTTTTTATATTTTCCCTAAAACTAGTTCTAGAGTCAGACATGAGGTCAGCAGAAATGGAAGACCATGGAGAATTTCTTTCCCTGATTTTCTAATTCTAGAAGGGAAGAAAGAAGGGAGTTTACTGTTGCTAAAAAGGACCATTTATTTTTCTTTAAATGGCCAAACAAAACACTCAAATCAAAAATCCCAAGCAAAACCAAACAAACTGAACTTACAGGTGATGCTTAGGCTAGTTTTAATCTCTGGAGTACCATTTTCTGCAACATAATTGTCAGTTATATCAACTACTGTGCAAGTATGCAAAGCACAATTCATGTTATCCTGATTTTCATTGATGCCTACCAGAAATTATGACTCGAACTAATTGTAGTTGCTCTCTGCTGGGAAGAAACGATTGGTGGTGAAGGAGGGTAAGAGACGGGGGTGGAATGACAAGGTAATTCCGAAAATGAATGCTTCATAGATTGTCAATTTCTTCTAAAAATACTGAGAAATCTTGAGTTGCTGCAAAAGACTTTTGTTGGAGCTGGAATAAATCAATATGAGACGTATAAGGCAAGTTTGCATTAAAACATTGTTGGTGCTAGGGCCTCACTCTCAAGTTGGGCAATTTAGGACATGCTACACTGTTGTTTTTTTTTATTTTTTCACTGAAACATTTTTTCCTAGGTAATAAAACAATTCATGGAGATCTATTTATAGAATCACAGAATGATTCTATACCTTGCTCAAGAACCTCCTTGCTCAAGGAGGACTACCTAGAGCCAGTTGTCCAGTATGATCTTCTAAAAACTAGTAAAGGGAAGAGTTCTGAAATCTTCCATCATTTCCAAAGTAAATATATTCTTTTAAAAAGATCTGTTTTATCAACTTTTCTCACATAATTATATTCTGTCTTAACATTCAGATGTTTTTTTTTTCTGCTCCAGTATAAAATATAAGAAGGAATGGACAAGTGGAAAGGAACAAAGAACAAGTGGTGGAAAAAAAAACACAAACAAACAATGTTGAGATGAATTACATTTATCCTCCACCATTTATCCTCTGAGGGGATGAAGTAAAAAAGTGCTTACCCAGCATTCTGATGAGCAATAGAGAATTTATTGATTTAAAAGAGAAATTGTTCTACATTTATCGTTTTGGGGAATAAAATCTTTCATCTGATGAAATACAACAGAATAAGGAAAGACCTCTTCATAATCTCAGTTATGATAATATTTGTCATAACACTTATAGCCAGGTTGTTTTGAAAAGACCAGAACATCCTAATCTATCCACAAGCACTGAGATTGTTACATATATGCAAAACGTTTTCATGTGCTCATAACATGCCCTTGAAATAAATTTACTTCATCTCTCAAACTCTCTGTAAGAATTACTTTCTGCTTAAAATTTGCTATGATTTCCCTAACAATGCTCTACACTCTTAATTTTTTCTTTGAACATCTTTTCTTCGAACATCTTTTCTTCTCTCTGATGGGAATCAAAGTTTTACGTTCCCTTTAAATGTCCCTTAGGCATAAGTTACTGCATAAGCAGTAAAAAGAGGCAAAGAAATCTGAGACTGTACATGCAACAGCTTCAGCCTCAGCCGGGTCAGCTTTGTTTGCAGGTATCACTGCATTTTACTCTGCAGAAGGACATTGGTGCTTTAGGAGACCTGTAGGTTCTGGGCTCTGCCTTTTAATGAACTTTAAGAAATTTCTGGTGGAATTAGTTGAATTTGCCTCTCCTGCCTGTAGGACAATACACAAATGCACACACAGCTGCTAGTGCTTTCAGAGGAAACTACCAACACATCTAATGGAAGATCTTCCTCCCCTTCATGTCATTTTTACTCAAAACCTGTATCAAATTATTCAGCAGAGATGTCTTATTTCATGGCTTTTCCACCACATCGTATGGATATGGCTTTAGATCATTAACAAGGAAATCAGAAATTGTGGAGTGAGTGATGTACACTAGAGAGGAATGAAAAACTGAGACATTCACTTGGGAATGCATGTCCACGTCCACAGGGAGCTCCTGCAACCTGTTGCTGTGCATCTGCAACTACCACCAAAGCCTGTCATCATCTCCCTGCTGCATGCAGTAGCACTCATCTTGAGCCCTCCAAGGCTGGTCTTCTGCCCAAGGAGCAGTGATGCTGTTGGAAATGAATGGTGCTACTGGGTGATTCCCCTTCCAGAGGCAGTCATGTAAACCCAAGCCTCCAGTTTGGTATAAATCTGCTGAGCTTTGCTGTGATCTGATGGGGACACCGTTGCAAGTCAGAGATCAGGAGCAGAAGCTGGGGTTATGTGGGAAGGGAACAGCTGGGGAGAAGCAGGGGAAGTGAAGGAAATGAGGTCAACTTAAGGAATCTACTTGGACGCACATTATCTATGTTCTTTTTATGTAGTAGTTCAATAACTAGTTCAATGCACTCCTGGAATAATGAGGTTATCACAGATTGCCAATCATACATCATAATAAGGGAGGTGCAGTTACTGCCTTATGATTTTCCTTAGTCTACCAAAAAGGATTAGGAATTAGTGGAACCCAGATCTTCAAAGCTATCACAACATGACAGTATGCAATCACTTCCTCATATACAGCAAAAACCTATCAATTTGCTTTCTGAAAGAAAGGAACATAACAGAAATGCATGATTCAGTATAACCTTCTGTTAACTGCTGACATAGGGACACATTTTCCTTGTGAGGTTTAGCTTTTCCTTCTGACTGATGGATTCAGACACACCTCAAACTGATCACTGGTTCCTCATTTCTCGCATTATTCACCAAATTGTGACTTTACAGCTGCATTTTACAGTCATGCTTTATTTTCTCCTTACAGGAAGGAGGCCAGAAGCATAACAAAGGGAACTGAATTTCACTGAGCAAATGAAAAGAACAGGGAAAAAAAAGGATGCACAAGGCACAATGCAAACCTTCTTGTCACCACTATTGAACTCCCAGGTCATACCACTTGAAGATGGGAAGATTGTCTTCTGATACATAGTTCTACCGTGACATAAATAAAGGTTACTTTATGACTGCAGCACTTGGGTGTTTTTCTACTGACTGTCGCATCCACGTATCTGCCAACTGAAAATTAGAGGCATCATCTGCATTTCTTGAGCAGCAGAGATATTTTTTCTTTCCATTTTTTCCTCCCCTATGCTCTGAAGAAAAGATGTGGTCTTAAGACAACTTGCACTCTCATTCTATTCTTCTGGTGTAGTTTGGGGTGAAATGTAACATCAACTTGTAGTATGGGATAATCACCATGAGTAGAGTGCTTAGTTAAAGACTGCACTCACAGGTGCTTTCTTCATGTACAAGTAAATCATCTCTTCACAAAGAACACACAGGGAGATGAAGCTTCCTTTAGCATTTGCGTAGCACAATTAGCTCTTGACAAGCTGAGCAAAAATGTGGATATACAAATTATAAATGTCCAAACTTTTTTCCCAGATAAAAGTATTTAGAAATGTACAACAATATTAATTAACATTTGGAAGACAGTATACAGTAGATACAGGGGAACAGAAATGTTCAGGAAGACTAATTCACATATCTATTTTCAGGATTTCTGTTGTTGTTTTGGGGGAAAAAAAAAACACCACAACTTCTGGAATAGTGATAACAGATTTTTACCTGTGTGTTCAATGATTTTATTTTTATTTTTCACCTTATTTCACTTTATCAAAAATAATGTCATCAATCATTGCTGGCATACTACAACACAATATAAAATATTTGAAGTATTTGAGTTTAGCTTGGTAAAAATATTTAACAGCATCTGCTATTTAGTAGCAACTGAAACAGCTTATCTGATAATCAACTTCTTTCCTGTTTCCTGTAGTTAAACGCTTGAACATCTAGATTAAGGAGTCTTCTTTCTGTGGTATAATTAAAGAATTTGTATCAAAATGTTGAGCATTTTGATAAAACCCTCCACATATAAGGACGCTGTTCCTCAAAGGAAATAAGATACTTCAATCTTTTCTAATAGCAGTTGCCCTTTATGATTTGGAAAATAGGTAATATAGTTATTTCAACAACTACCTAGATACTTCCAGAAGTCAGCTAAATTGTCAGCTACATTAACACATAGAAGAGCATTAAATCACATACCATGAAAAGATGTGAATGTGATTGAACTACACAAACTAAAAATCAATCCATCAAGATGTTTTAGAATTTTGAAAATATTTCCCCCAATTTATTATTAAAGGAACTTAAAAGCTATTTTGTTTCACTCTAACTTAGAATGAAAACAAAGGATAAAATGTTGAAAATTCCTAGAAATTCAGAGCTTTTAGCTTGGAAGTTTTCTATTCTTTCTTTGGATCCTTTTGCACGGGCCTCTGTTTAAATACAAAGGAAAAGTTTTGTGCCAAGTTAACTTCGAAGAAAACTATTGAACTCTCCTTTTCTTCTTGGAATTAACCTTGTTAATTGTGGCAGGACCTCTCTTGTCACTCCTGGGCTCGGTCCTGGCATTGCTTCCTTTCTCCTGCAGCAATAGTTTTTGATTATTTTGTTTTCCCTGACTTTGCCTGGTTTTAACTCCAGACCTAACATCCCATCATCGAAGCAGAAAGAGATTCTAATAGGGATGTCACACTGCTACCTTTCATGGGAGCCCGCACAAACAGAAAAGCTCCTGGCACATGTACATAACTCTTGTTGGCCTCATCAACAAATAGCACTTGAAAATCCAGCCCTGGATGTTCTGCACTCTCCTCTTTGGCTGCTTGATTTCTCTCTGGCAGAAAAAGATCAAGCAAAGTTGTGTATATTTTCTTTGTTTTCCTTGCAGCTGAGTCAAGTCCAGAGGGAAATTATAGTCTTATGATTGTGACCAGGAAAAGTGGTTAACATATGGCCTTTACATTATGGGGTCACCAGAGGGTACTGTGACACAAGCTCCTCTCAGAGTATGATCAGCTGAAGCACTTTTTCATTGCTGCTGACATGAAAATACAGATTTCTTCATGTACCGGTATGGGTGGAGGAAACATCACCTTTGTAAGATGACAACTGATTGCAGAAAAAGCATCTTGGTATGTATCAGTTGATATGTATCGTATGTTCCCTGTAGTTGTCCATGCTGGAAGCAATCTTTTAAGCCTTCCAGCTTTGCTCAGTGCAGAAACAGAAAAGTTAATTCATACCGTTGTGTAGTCTAACTTCAGATGACCCAATGAAATGAGCAGCCTTAAATAATCTTCTTTCACTGCTGCGAAACTTTTCCTTGCACTCAGCCTCAGTATGTTGAATTTAATGTTGCAGGTATTCAAAACTCTTATAACAGATAAACAAAAGTTCTGCTCAAAAAGCATGGGCATTTCAAGACGCACTATTAGATGTCTTTAGGAATTGTGGCTGCAAAAATTTGGGATTAACAGGAAAAGTTTGGTTTGTTTTTTTTCTTCGGGCTTTTTTGCTGTTTTTTGGTATTTGGGTTTGGGGTTTTTTGTTTTGTTTTTTTTTTTTTGAGTATTCAAAATTAAAACATCTTGGATTTCAAAGAAAATTCCCACATCGTTTCTTAACATTTTCCTCACATTTTCCATTTTTCTCTACTCACCCAAAGAAAAGCCCGTAAACAATAACAAAGAAACAGAGTCAATTGTAGGGAAGTTTTTTCAAAAACACGGAATAAGAATGTTGAGAATAGGAATAGGATACAGTAGGATTATTATGTTAAAAAACTGGAGAGGATCCAGCAGAGGATTACCAGGATACTTGTGACCATAGGGCACTACCTACAGGGTGAGGTCCAGGGAACTTAGACTACTTAATCTCATGAAAAGGTGGTTAAGAGACAATCTAAGATCTGCTTTCAGCTACATGAAGAAAAACTACAGAGATGATGGAGCCAAACTGTGCCAAACTGATGAGCCACAGTGGCTTGACATGTAGCCAGAGTCAACAGCCTGGCATAGGAGATTCAAACTGGACACTAAGATAAACCACATCACTAGGAGGGCAGTTCAATGCAAGAACAGGCAATAGCAGAGCTGTAGATCCACCATCCATGGAGGTTTTCACATCTTGACATGCCAAGCCCAGCTGGCCCGATCCACAGATCCTGATGTTGACAAGAGTCCTGCTCCAAGCAGACAGCTGGACGAGATGGCTCCAGAGGTTCCTTATAACCAACATTGCTGATTCCACTTTAACATACCGTGGAATATATCATACAAAAGGAAGATTTCAGAAATTATATGGGGATTTCTTTCATATGTGATTAAAAAAAAAAACCAAAACAAAAAACAAACAAAAAAAACTTTTTGAACCTATCCAAAAGTTAATCCTATTTTGCAGTGATGTCTGATGAAAATTTGATAAACAACATTATACAATGGAGGACACAAAAAGCAAAATACAGTGATCCAGGCTACAATTCTCAAACAAAAGTATTATTATTCCTTTAAAACCAACCATCTTTTCATAGGGCTCCTTACCCTCTAAGAAATACTTGCCACGTGAGTGATATCGTTGCATTGGATACAAATGCAACCCATCTGGAGAAAATGTCTTAGGGAACCAGCTGTTGAACCAGCAAGAAGACTTTCTTTGGGCCACTCTGTTCTGGCTGAGAAAATAATAAGTCCCTTTAATTAGAACTCTGCTAAATGAAATTTGGATTCCCATTCTGCAGTTATATACAAGATGAAAAGGTACCCTCCATCTTTCCACACCCCCAGGACACTCTTTTGCTTGGTGTAATAATTGTTACAATGCATCTGTAATGACTACAGCTGGGCAACATTTTCCTAACAAACCAGAAATAATTTGCAAAGCTTTCAGCAATCTTGGGCCAACTTCTGGCTGGTTTTCAATCAACCTGGGTCCATATTCTGGGCACATTCCCATGCCAGATTTTGGCTGAAACTTGTCCAGGAATGCTTATGCCAGGAAGGGTTTTTCAAAGTCACCTGGAAGTCACAGCAGCCAGCTGATTTTGTGGTTACAAAGACTTAGCAAGGCAAAATTCAGTAGTTTCAGGTGAGACAGATATTTTGAGCCTTTTCAGAATGGAGCTAAGATCCATGGCTCTTGAGTATGAACCTACAGAATATTAACAAAAAAAAAAAAAAAAAGTGTCCTTTAAACCCTCTGGCACAGAAATCCTCTCTTTCACCATTGCCTCAGCTGGATTTTCTTTGCTTGTATTTAATTAGGTCTGTATTTTTCTAAGGGCTGTTACAGGTAATTTTTTGCTTTTGCTTGCCTTTTTACAGTAAATAAGTTTAAGCCCACAAATTCAAGGTTATCCCTTGAGACAAGTGCAGTTAGCTATGAAGTAGAGGAGAAAACTCCAAGTGTAACAGAATGGTCCCTTTGCCTGATATGTCTCCTTCGATTTTCATAAGTGCTTTACTTAGCTATCTGTACACAGCTGTCTAGGAAGCAAGCCTGTAAACAAGCCTTAGATAGGCCAGCAGCTGTAATACAGTTTCAGCCCTTCTTTCTTCAAAATCTGTATTAGATATATATATATGTGTGTATGTGTAAACATATATATACATGTGTGTGTTTAAATATATATATACACATGTATATATGGAGAGAAAGGGGGAGGGAGAAGAGAGGAAAGACATGTCCGTTAATGAAGGCTTGAGACTATCTTTGACAATAAAATAGACTATGGACTTGGAATAAAAGGAGACAAAAACAAATGTAAGGAAAGATTTCAAATTTTGAATATAGCTATATCAGCTGTTCAGATGCTATGCATTCAGAGATTTCAGTTGAATTAGCTAATAAATGCACAGAACTACTGACAGCTATTTGAAAACATTATGGAGAGGTTCCAGAGATTTAGACACGGTATCAATCTTCCAGCATTTGACCCCGGTAATTACTGTTTTGTAAGTCTAATTTCCAACCCTTCTACACAACAATGAGTTTCAAGAAAAAAAACTAACCAGAAAAAAAAAAAAAGAAACACCAACCATGTAGAGGGTATCAGATCTATGAGTAATAAGCTCTGTGAGTTTGTAGATAAACAAATCATAGCAGTCAAACTTGATTGCTTTTCTTGAGAACTCAGTGAATGAAATTAAAACCCAACAATAACGGAACAGAGAATATACCTGGATTACACAAGAACACTGGCTATCGCATCACAGTCATTAAAGTCATTTTGAATGTAAAAATTGTCAGATAGAGCAGAAACAGGCTATGGAGCCAGAGAAGATAATGATAGTAGGGCAGCAAGTTTGTGGGGTGCATCTAAAACAGCACAAGAATCAACAGCAGGCTGAGTCTCATCAGCTTCCCAAGCAGTGACTTGACAAAAAGAGGTGAGCAGCATGTAGAAGATGTTTGTGGCAAGGGATGCTACAAGCACCTATGGAGTAAAAATTCTAGCAGAAATATATACTCAGCAGCTATATAGGCTGACAGCAAATAAATAACCTACATCCATGTTACAAAAATACAAGGCAATATGCTGCTGTGGCATGAGCAAACATTGCATCACACTGGGAATGATTAACACCTCAGCATTAATCTTAGCTCTGCTGCAAATTTTAGGTATGATGGTGGGTCAGGCCTCTCAACTTTTTTGAGTATCTCCTTTTTCTCCAGATGTTGGCTGTTTAATGAATGCAAGTTCTAAATTCTTTATAATAGGAAACATTCCCATACAGCATTTCTACAGAACCTGGCACATCAGGACAAGGTCTGGACCACAACCTCTCTCAACTCTCGTCCATGTAAAAGCGTGGGACCAACATAAACAGTCAGAATTTACTTACAGGTGGTCTAGCAAGAGGACAAACTATTGTATGATTGAACATGTCACCATATGTTCCATGAATGGATATCCACAGTTTCCCTCCACCTTCTCCATGTAGTATTAGTCATTTTGAAGCAGCATTTATTCTCCATTCATTCAAATAAGGAACAGAAAATGGATTTTGCCTACCAGAGGAAAATGCATTTCCCTCTTTCCCATGTATTTGCAAGTGTTTCCCAAGAAACAAATCAAATTCCAAGGGGGTGGTGGCATATTTATGCAAAAAAAAATAAAAATATTATCCAGTATTAGAATGCTAATGTTAACAGAAAAATGTGGAGAGGATATTAAACTTCATGCATCAAGGATTGTTCCATTCTCTTTCACTGAAAGCTGAATTAGTTTACATTTCACACAGGGTAAGAGCTCAGTTTCAAGAGAGCAGGTAATTTATTGACATTTCAAGATGTATATTACTGTACGGTAACATGCTCATCTTGCCTTACCTCCCTACTAGAGGATCAGCTTCTTGCATAGCCTTTCTCCCTAGACCATCTTCGTATCAACCACAGTCATCAACAGGATTCAAGACTTAAGAGGGTCTCCGAGTTCAGTCTTTGTACTCTAAACAGACTCTTATCCAATAACCTCCACAAGACCATAAAACAGCAGAGACGTTTGGAAACACTTGCAAAAGTAAACAGCATGATACTATTGAAAGAAATAACATTTACAGACTAACGTGAACTCCTTGAGCCCAAAGCAGAATAAATATGAGCAGTACATCTATTAGCTGCAAATGAATAAAACAGTATTTATAAAATGGTTAATTTAGATCTGATTAATGTTTATAAATGTGTTTACATAAGAATTGGATATTAACCTATAGCTTTAAAGGGTTTAATTAGCCTTGGAATATTGTCTCAGTGTACAATAAAAAATAACTAATTCACAAAGGAAAATGGAAAGAAAATCTGCAAGCACAAATGAGGTCAATTAATTAAGCAATTTGCATAAATTTGGATGGTTATTTTCAGGGCATTTTTGACATTTTGCACTTCCTATTCCCATCACACCAGCAAAAATACTTTTCTGTCACCCTATTTATATGATACATCAATCATCTCATGGGATCACAGAATATCAGCACACGCTGCAGTATAACAGCTTCGACACACAAGCTTTCTGAACCGTGCAGAATCTAGCATCCCATTTCCAGCTGTACTATCTTATCACCAGCAGATGCATTTACAGGCTGTTATAGCTTCATTCTTACCTCCAAATGGAAAAAAGAATATGAAATATGACTTCATCTCCATTACATTTTTACATCCTGAATACCAAACAGATGGTACCAATTACAGATGGGAGTATATTTCTCACACAAGAAGCCAAATCCTGCATAGCTCACCAATTGAAATCTGGAACGAGTCACTTAATGCATTTTGTTTATCCAGATCTAAATTGGCGGAAAAGGGTACAGGAATTTGGCCTAGCAGTTACATATTCCCATAGCTACCCTGGGAATACTACAGCAGCAACCTTTTCTTAATACAGCTGCGTCCACACAGGTCCTTTGGCTTCTTTCTATTATCCTTATAACAACCAAGGCAAATTTACTAACTCAGATGTAAGAGGAAAGTAATTTGCTTGGGAATGGAGACCCTTCTGTGGCAATTCCTGTATACGCTTATTTCCCAGAGCAGTGCCTGGCTGTAAGAGGCTGTAACACAGTCTGGGTTGCTCTCTACTGGCTGAGCTGTGTTGATCCACCAGACCAAAGTCATGGTTCAAGAGCTGGTGGTCAGCTGAGAATGCTGCTTCCCAGCATCACCAAAACTTCAGGTCATGGGTGTGTCATCAGCTCACGCTCAAAAGCTAAAGCTGAAACTGCTGACACAGCCTCCTCTCTCCTTTGGTCCACAACTCCACAACCTCTCTCAAGTTTATATTTCGTGTCTGCTTTGATAAGAATAATGTGTGACCTTTATCCAACACTGTCAAATAAACTTAATGCCACAAATTTAGATTTTATATAATCCAATATTACACTTACTCTGACATATTTTTTACAATACATTTTACAGTACTTTTCATGGACTGTACTACTGAGAACAGTAATTAATTTATTGAGTCTTTCTATTTTGTCCCACATCTGTTTAATATTGTCACAAGTGAATTTTTCAATGGTGTATTTCTTTATTTATTTAGTAATTAATTCCTAGGCCACGACTTCAACTGATGCAAATAGTAATTTGCTTAAATGAAGCCAATGAAATAAAACTGCCTTAAACCTGTCAGAACCAGGCTTTTGTACAGATATATGTAAAGTGTTAGCATGGAACTGAAAATATAAAATAGATATAATTAAAAGAAACACTAAGGAAACTACTAAGAAATATTTTTTGTTTTCTTCATTTTGCATCACGCAGGGTCGGGGCAACACGCAGTAGAGGCTGGGGGATGAAGGGATTGAGAGCAGCCCTGCCAAAAAGGACTTGGGGTTACTGGTGGATGAAAAGCTCAACATGAGCAGGCAGTGTGCACTCACACAGTGCACAGCCCAGAAGGCCAACCATATCTGGGGCTGCATCAAAAGCAGCATGGCCAGCAGGTCGAGGGAGGGGATTCTGCCCCTCTACTCTGCTCTTGTGAGACCCCACCTGGAGTACTATGTCCAGCTCAGGAGCCCTCAGCACAGGAAGGACATGGACCTGTTGGAGCGGGTCTAGAGGAGGGCCACAAAAATGATCCGAGGGCTGGAGTACCTCTACTATGAAGACAGGCTGAGAGAGTTGGGGTTGTTCAGCCTGGAGAAGAGAAGGCTCCAGGGAGACCTCATTGCAGCCTTTCAGTACTTAAAGGGGACCTACAGGAATGATAGGGACAAACTTTTTAGCAGGGCCTGTTGAGATAGGACAAAACTAAAAGGGTAGATTTAGACTAGATAAAAGGAAGAATTTTTTTATTATGAGGCTGATGAAACACTGGCACAGGTGACCCAGAGAGGTGGTAGATGTCCCATCCCTGGAAACATTCAAGGTCAGGCCGGACGGGGCTCTGAGCAACCTGGTCTAGTTGAAGATGTTCCTGCTCATTGCAGGGGGGTGGACTATATAACCTTTAAAGGTCCCTTCCAACTCTATCCATTCTATGATTCTGTGACTCTGATACATAAGATTTAAAACAAATATCCATTTTAAAATTGATGTTAGCATGAAAATCTTGAAACATGTAAGCACTGAAATCTGTAAAACTTTCAGAGGCTGAAAGAATGCATTTGAATTGCTTCATGATGTTTCATTTGTTTTTTTTTTCATTTTAATGACTGCATTTCTTTGTTGGTAGACTGACATATATTTCAAAATAAATCCATCTTCAACTCCAATAAGGTGAAAAAGTGTTGATTTGGAAAATGTCATTTTCATCCATTTCAACATTTGTCCCTTGCTATTTTTGCCAGATTGAGCCTTTTCTTACAAGCATTTGTGATTGAAACATTCTAATATGATAGAGGAGACCAACAGAACTGTTTCTCTGGCATTGATTTTCTTTTCTTACATAGAACTGCAAAATTCTTACAAACGTAACAAGTAAGCTTTCTTTCACTTAATGCCCTGCCAGCCCAATTTGCTTTCTTTATGCTGCAAAGTACCACTAAGTCACTAACTCTGCCAGGTATATTATTGTAATCACTAAAAAATAGGAGCAGCAGACGTTACTTCCCCAACTTCCACACACTGATGGTTTCTCTATAGAGCAGCACCCATGGTGTTTCCATCTGTTTCAGGCTCAGCCTAGTCATGTAGAAAGCAGTACTTCCAAAGAGCTTAAAAGAAAAGATATGTTAAGAAAAGAAGAAGTGATTAAGACAACCAACAGCTGGTAAAACGTCAGAGAAGATCTACGGGATCAGGGCACATGCTTTTCCCGGATTTTCTCTGTTCTTCCTGAAGTGCTTGAGGGCTGAATGTGTTTGGGCTAAAACTGCCCAGTGAAACCTATTTTATCACACCATGGATTACTGAAATCAGAATTTCCTCCACCTGACAACTTCGTCATCAAGCAGAAATCCTTGTGACCTGGTTGGAATTGCTAGTGGTAACCATGAAAAAAACAATCCCCTTGCAGTACTGTCATCAATTTGGTAGTGAAACTATTTACCACCAGTGCAAGTGTCTTATTGAACCCAGGATTTTCTCACACTTTGGGTTAGTGCTTGAAGCACTAATTCTATTATTACTGTAAGGGTGCTTATTTTAGTCTTTCTCCATCCCTTTCCATGAGAAACTTGGAAGATTTTGTTATGTTCCTGATTGGGGAACAACAACAACAACAAAAAATCCAAAATGTTTTGTAAAATGGTAATAGCATGACCTTCCCAGCTGTAATTCAATGTATAATCTAATCTGAGGCATCTAAAAGTTGCAAAATCTGTTATAAAGTTTATGACTCTCTGGGAGCTATTGTTTGACTCTTGCGAGGAAACAAAGTTTAAAGGGATGCCTGGTGAGCTAAAATTCAACTGGACTGTGAAGGGAAATGCAGAGTCCAGACTTGCCTTTGCAAGATGAAGGCAACATTTTTATCTGTTGCAGTGTTTGCAGCAAAAATAGCTGATGTGCTGTGACAAAGGGTTGAGATTTAAAGGATGTATGGGCTTTCTGGAGAAGTTAGTCAAGAAGGACAGTTTAAAATTGTCTAAGATATCTGCCTGTATCTTTGACCGTTCTTATGCCCTTAAAGCTCATGCTTCATTTACTGAAGTGTGGAGGATCAGTATGCCACAGCATCTTGCAATATATGAGCTGCATTCCGGCTCAAATGACTAAAAAGCACACAGATCTCTCTACAAAACTGAATACAACCCCTGTGCTGTGTTGTGACAGAATGTATACTTCTCCTTCCCCCAAGCCCATCACCTCCGTGGTACTCACTCTCTTTCTATATTCCCTCCTGTCCCAAAATAACTAGAATCAACACTCACTAAGTTGGTATTTTTCAGAAAAAGGTGCCATTCGTGCAATGTACAGTTCTTGCTCCTGGGCACCTAACGGCTGCTCCGTGCCCTGGCTATGAATTTAATAAACATGTCTGTTAGCAAAAGTGTAAACTACAGCCCTTGCTTATGCTGGAAAATATATCGGCTCATTCCTAAGCACTGATGTCTGGGGGCAGACATAGTTCCAGGCAAGGATATAGAGATTTATATAGAATTTGGCAAAAATTATTTCAGTCTCTAAAGGGTTTAAATACACATACTACCAAGTTTTCCTTCAAATTCTCTGCAGACTCTCCAGCCTTGTCTTAACTGATAAATCAGAGACAGGGTACAAGTCTGAACGCTGTCCTGAGATTGTCACTACAGATTAATTATTAGCACAGTCCCTGGCATGGGTTTTGCCCGGGCCGAGTAGCATTCTCTTAAGCAAAGTTCAGGTATGTTGGGGGATTTTTCTCAATAGGCTGAAAGGATGAGGCTACACTGTTTTGAAGGGGGAGAGTATTAACTACATGAATATGAATGGAGCTACATCACTGGCCTTCAGAGCCAGAAAGCTAAACATGAGCCAGCAATGGATGCTCGCAGCCTAGAAGGTCATCTTCATCCCAGGCTGCATGAAAAGAAGCATGGCCAGCAGGTCAAGGAAGGTGATTCTGCCCCTCTACTCCACTCTTGTGAGACCCCACCTGGAGTACTGCATCCAGCTCTGGGGCCCCCAACATAAGAAGGACGTGGACCTGTTGGAGCAGGTCCAGAGGAGGCCCACAAAAGTGATCAGAGGGCTGGAACACCTTCCCTTTGAGGACAGGCTGAAGGGAGCTGTGGTTGTTCAGCCTGAAAAAAAAAAGAAGGCTCCTGGGAGACCTTATTGTGGCCTTTCAATATTTAAAGGGGGCCTACAGGAAAGATGAAGTAAGATTTTTTACCAGGGTCTGCCATGACAGGACAAAGGGTAATGGTTTTATACTGGAAGAGGGTAGATTTAGATTAGATATTAGGAAGATTTTTTTTTTTAATTTGAGGGTGGTGAGATACTGGAACAGGTTGCCCAGAAAGATTGTGGATGCCCCATTCCTGGAGGTGTTCAACACCAGGTTTTACAGGGCTTTTAGTAACCTGGTCTAGCAGAAGGTGTCCGTGGCCATGGCAGGCAGGTTGGAACTAGATGATCTTTAAGGTCGCTTCCAATCCAAACCATTCTATGATTCTATGAACTGTGCCCAAAACTGCAACTAGTTTTTGTTTTGCCGAGTTGATTCACTCCAAAAGAACACTCAGAAGTTAATTAATATTTATGCAGTTTGGAGGATCAGTTGGTCCCAGATGCGGGATTGCACTGGTGATATATTTATTTAGCAGTAAAGACTCAGCAGATCCTCAGCAGCTATGAGTTTGTTCCATGGCTATCACAAAAAGTATCAGCTATCTGCAAGGGCAATGAACCAAGAAAAAGGTAGCACGGCCATTATGTGAGAAGGTGACAGGGATTACTCCTGGCCTTTCCCCATAAAAAGTGAAATGGGATTTGGGAAAGGCACGAAGCCTTCTAAACCCAGGAATAAGCCCACAAGAAAAGCAGAAGGAGCCCTGAGCCAAACACAGATGATGAAAACTGGAGGGGGAAGCAGTATAAAACAGAACAGCAGAGTTTACCAGTAATCCTACCTAACACCACCAGATTGCCCCTGGTAGAGTCATGGCTCAAATGAAATCAAAGACGACTGCACTTACTGAGGGCTTGATCCGGGGTCCTTTCTCTCACAAAGCTTCATACAGAGCTGAAAGCAACTGATGAAATCTTCTTTAAAGAAAAAAGATCGACTCTCTCTTGCTTTCATGCTAAAATTCTCTTGACAAAAGGAATTCCTCAAGGGTGTTTCAATACTTCAACCTGAAGAGTGGCTAAGCATGAAATGGATGCTATTGGACTAACAGCTTCTGGGTGAGTTTTCAGAGGTAATGGAATAGTATCCACATGCATTGAGAAGGAAAAAAAATTGCTGAGATAAGTGAGTTTGGGGTGATTTATGAGTGAATTTCTGGGTTTTCAGCAAGACTAGAGAGTTTCATAAAGGTCTATTTGAAGATGTGATGTTTTCATCTATTTATAATGCAAATTAGAGAAACAAGTATTGAGAGGAGAAGAAAGATACATTTCTTAATTAGAAATTTATGGAAGTTTTTCCCACAATGAAAAGATAGAGCTATTTTTACCTGGGAGGTATTTGTAATAGTGCAGGGACACAGTGCTATCTTGTATATGATTTTGTTGTGATTAAGCCACTGTTGTTACAAGCAGCTACATCAGATGACCTCTAAAATATGAAAACTATCACTCTTCACTAGCATTTTCTAAATCTCAGCTTTGGCAGACAGACTCATCAGCCTCAGGTGCTAGTCCAGCCATCTCCCCATGCCTTAATCATTTCAATCTCTGCTTGAACTGTAAGCCTGAGAGCACCTGAATGCCTCCTGGTTGGTGGCAGCCAGAGTGACTTTGTTAAGTCTGGGAGAAGACAAGAAGCTGGTTAAGCTTGTGAGCTTGAATTAAATGGCTGACAGTGAAACCTTCTAACACTGCTTCTTAGAAAAACATAGGAGGTTTTTAGATAGTAGCTAGAGCTGACAGGTTCTTACAGATTTGCTGTTTATCCTTGGAAAGAAAGAAGAAAAAAAACCCAAAACACAAACCCCACAACAATACCTTTTCCAAGAAGTGCTTAGCTTGTTTAGATACTAGCTTCCATTGTTTACTAAAAAATCTTTAAAAACTCCTCATGAGGGACATTATTAAATGTCTTTTGGTAATACTATCTGTGCACTGAGATTTCCAAAGGTATTTGGCAAGGTCCATTAACAAACACGTTTGATGAATTTAAATTGCTGTGGGATAAGAGGGAACATTTTGACCCCGAGACTTCCTGAGCCAGAGATGGTGGTTTTGTTTTTAATAGCTTTGATAAGCTTTTCTTCCCTTCCTTAATTTTTTCACTTATTTTTTGGGCACATGCAAGCTTTTGGCTTCTACAGTGTCAGTTTTAAGGGATGATTCATTTGCAATAGAAAACACAATAAACTATCATTTTCTACTTATCTTCTCCAGGCCAGTCACAACCATATAGAAATCACAACCTCTGCTCTTCAAGCATCTCTTTGCAAAATCATTCTTCTTTTCTCTTAGAATCTGCAGGTGGCCATGTTCAGAGCCATGATACTGGATTACAAGGATTTATAATCTGACCAAAAGAGTGGGGTTTATGTTCACATGTAACACAGAACTGTTAACTCCATCTATACTAGTGCTGAACTGTAAACACTGATACCCAGAAAGTGGTATCCTGCGGGTTATGGCACCACTCCCTGTAGCAGAGAGGGAAATCTCACACTCTCCCTTGGATGTAGATTCCTTGTGTGGAAGTTACACTGCAATCTGCGGCTACAAGGACCTCACAATAGGGGTGTCAATAACTTCTTGGAGATTCAGGGTCAGGTTCTCCACTAATATAAGCCGACACTGTGGCATTGAAATTTAAACCAGAGGAGTTCCTATTTCATTTCACACCATGGGGCCAATTTGGAGCTTATGAAAGCTCCACTGAAGTTAATAAAAGTCATGCCTCTGCAGCACTTGTTCATCACTCACTACTTACTGTTGCTTTTTGGGGTGTAACCTGCAAGGGAAGATCACAGGTCACTGCTTGGCTGAAGTTAAAGGTCATTCTGCTTTCTTTAGTACTATGTTTTTGTTGGGATATTATTAATTGTTTAACTGCAGCATAACCTATTGAAACCCTTAGCTGGGAAACTGCTGATGACATTCTTTGGCTTCTAAGTATTGCTGGCTTTATTAACTTTCAGATCAACTGGCCAGCCAGGGGATTCACTGAGCTAGGCTGTAAACCTTAGCTGATATCCCTAAATGCAATGTGTTCTCTAGCACTAATTTAACCCTGTTTTTACAAGAGATTAATGTACACAGACTCACTTCAAGATCTGCTTCCACAGATGAATATTTTAAGGGTTCTTTGTCAGATCCATGCAAATTCTCTGATGTACCCAAGCAGGAGCTGAAGCCACAAGCCACGTGTGTATGAATTTTAGAGGTTGTTTTTCACAGTTTGACACTGGAGACATTCTCACTAGATTTCTAAGGAAAGCACAAGAAGCAGACTGAAAATAAGAATGTCAAAATCACTCGCTCTTGCAGCAGCCTTCTCTGACACTTGATAGTGTTGAAGCCTCGTAAATAAAAGAAGGGTGGCATTCTCAGTATTCCAGTTTAATGGGGATCTCTTCTGTAAGTCACACATTTAAAAGCATGTTTCCCCTTTGTAAACAAAACTAGAGTCTTTGCTTCAGTATCTTTCATCTTCCTCTCCCAGTGAAAGATTTCATGATTTTTCCTTAACACCCATTCTAAAGAATTCAGATTCACTGAAGATAAAAAGAAGGGGAAAATAAAAGAAGAAGGAGAAAAAGGCCATATGTACACATAATTTTATTTGGTTGAACCTGGAACAACTACAGTTCTCCTGCACTAAAACCACAGGAGATTTACCAAGGTTTTCTGCCATAAGCAACCAGCACACTATCAAAGCTGTATTGCACATCTAATATTTTCTAATCCAACATTGCCTAAACAACACTGCACGTCTGTAGCACTTCCTCCTTTTGTATGTTACATTTGCAGTTTAGCATGGAAATACTTATGTGGCAAACCTCAAATAAAAAAATCTTAGGAATACTCTTTGTAAGATGAAGACTGCACAGAAACTGGAGAATCATTTTCCCTGCTGTTTGTGACACATTTTTTCATCAGTGCTTCCAGAAGGTTATATATTCTTTTTTAATTACAGAAATCTTCAAAACATTCCCAAAGCTTATTAGATTTCCTTCTTCCATTTGCAGCTGTAATGCATTTCAGAGCCACTCTGACATTCTCTTTGACATGTTTGACAGGAGACCGATATCATATTGCTGTTTTTTTTCCATCTTCCTCATGTCCTGATTAAAAATAGCAGAATATTTAATAGCTCAGATGAGGTATGTTTTTATCCCAAGAAAACAGATATTTTACCATGGATGGGCAAACATGTTTGACTAAAAATAAAATCATTGATACTGCAGTCAGAGAGCCTCTTTAGCATTCATTTGAAACAAACCAGAATTCTGAAACCCTCAGGAAAGCCTTTTTACAAAAAAAAAAAAAGGGAAAAGATCTTATAAAAATAATTTTAAGCAGCCTCCTTTTAAAAGTCTTATTTTTTTCACACCTATACTTATCTGTGTATAATATGCAAAACCAGTAATTAAAGGTTATTTCTAAGAAACCCAACAAGCGGTAATCAACAGGGGTTTAATCCATGACTAAAATCCTTTAAGCAAAATTTATATGGAAGATAATGCTTTTTTTTTTTTATTATTTTTAAATTACTGCTATAGATCATGGGAAAAAAAGACACTTTTGGATTCAGCTCTAGTTCATATCTGAAACAGAAATAGTAGAATTCAGGTTAAGCATAGGTTTAGCGTCTTCATAATCAGACCAACAAACTGACATAAATATGGTTAGTACTTCATCAAAAAGAAATATTCTGGAGCATGGTACAGTGAGACATAAGGAAAATGGGATTTTCTCAGAATTTCTAACCACAAGCAAAAATAAACATAAAATGCTAGCTCCTTAGAACCAAAACTTCTCTGTAATATATTTCAAGGATGTAATCAGGTGATGTGTGCATTTGCTGGGGAAAGAGTGTATGTTTATTTGTCTTTTTTTAATTGATAGCAAATATGTAAGGGTATTAATGTAAAACTGGAGACTTACATTCAAGCCCTTTCCTGACTCAGTATACAGGGGTGCTTATCATATTAAAAGTAAGGCTTTAAAACCATCCTGGAAGGAAAAAATCCCTCTTTACTCTTCTGCATGTTAAGAATCTTAATTTTAACCCAGTGAGGAATGGATATTTCATAAATTCTGAAAAAAAAAATCATTCATAGACTGGGAAAATCAGCTCCTATGCACCTCCACAACTAACTTGAAGCATTACATTATAGACACAGGGGAATAATTTCATGAGCTGGTAGAAGTAAAGAGCTGTTAGTCTCTCTCTAGTGAGCCAGCCAGTGAACTGGGACATAAAACAAACTTTGCCAATGTGTATATCGTAAGAATTTGCCCGTTTTCTTTTTGTCTCTGATTTGAAAGTGTCAGAAATCGGTGTGTGAGAGGGGGGTAAATAGTTATTTTCATGAGATTTCTACTGCAAAGTAGAGTGGGAAAGTGTGCAATTAACAGTGTGCATTTGCCTCTTTTTTTCTGAAGGACTTTAGTTGGGGAAAAAAAAAACACACAAGAACAACAAAAAACCCAAATACATGAAAAACAAGACCCAAATGACATCCTAAACTAAATTTTAATCACCGGAAAAAACAAGATTATTCAAACTGCGTATAAAGTCAGCATATTAGCCATGGCCAGAATGAAATCCTTGTTTTCACCCTAATAGCAAACATTCAATATTCCATTATAAGAGTTAAGGGTCATCCCTAAAAGTGGGATACAGTATTTCTGATCATGCTTCATTAGTTGTGGGCTCTACTGAATTAGGACCTAAGTAACTTGGACATACTTTGGTTATCTTTTGATCTACCTAATTATCCCCACCTCATTAACAGAAATAATATAAGTCTAGCACTTTTGCTTTGCCAAAGTAATAAGAGTATTCTACCTCTTGGCAGTTGAAAGGAAAGTGTCTGGGAGTAACGGTATCAAATAAGCGCTCACCCGTGATAATGACTTTCTGTGGTTTATATGTAAAATGTGAAAACAACAGAATATTATTTTATCTGACAAGGAAAAGGTAATGAAAAATAGCTTTCGATTGATTTTTGCCCCAAAGTGATAAAGTATACCTCCAGTAGGTACATCACGGCTTTATTGTTGAGTCTAGAAAAGCATCTAATGTTGTTAATTAAATGCAAAATGATCTATTTAAAACCAATCCTGTTAAAAAAAAAAAAAAATATTGTGTCTGGCTCTTTGTCAGTTCCTGTACAGATTCAGGAAAGGAACTAGAGCATCTCAAAGTCTTCATATTAATTTTCAAGATGCAAACTTGATGAATAAATTCTGATCTCATTCTGCTCCTTCGATCAACTTTGTACTCCCAAGAGTGAAAGGAGAAGGAAACTATTTTATAACTAGAATCATATGTATCAGATTAAAATAAAAAATTGGTAAATGCCAGTAAGAGTTACTGACTGCTAGCTGGATTTCTAAAAGGAAAAATGAGAATTTTGGAGTTATTTAGTGTGTCTAAATAATGTCTGTGGCAGATTTTGTACTTACCTGTGATGCACATTTAATAACCTAAGGTTTCTTGGTTAGTCACTGGAGAAACAGACATAGAATCATAGAATCATAGAATGGTTTGGGTTGGAAGGGACGTTTAAAGATGATTTAGTCCTACCCCCCTGCCATGGGCAGGCACATCTTCCACTAGATTAGGTGGCCCAAAGCCCCATTCAACCTGGCCTTGAACACTTCCAGGGATGGGGCATCCTTTGGGTGAACCACCCTCATTGTACAGAATTTCTTGTACATCCCTTCCCAAGCAGATGAACTGCACCACTCAGGTTGATGTTATCAGCAATGTTGCTGAGACTTCACTCAATTCCACTGTCTATGTCATAGATGAAAATATTAAACAGTACCAATCTTAATATGGACCCCTGAGGGAGACCACTCATCACTGATGTCCATCTGGATATTGCACTGCTGACTGCAACTCTTCAGATGTAGCCATCCAGCCAATTCCTTATCCATCTAACAGTCTGTCCATCAGACCTGTATCTCTCCAATGTATCAGGAAGAATGTTGTGGGGACCATATCAAAGGCTTTACAGAAGTCCAGGCAGATGATGTCTACAACTCTTCCCTTGTCCACTGAGGCAGTTGCTACATCATAGAATGATGTAGCATACCAGATTAGTCAGGCATGCGTTGCCCTTGGTGAAACCATGTTGGCTGTCTCTAATCACTTCTCTGTCTTCCATATGCTTTGACATGTCTTCCAGGAGGATCTTTTCCATGATTGTACCAGGCACAGAGGTGAGGCTGGCTGGTCAGTAGTTCCCAGGGTCTTCCTTTTGACCCTTTTTAAAAATGGGCATGATGTTTCCCTTTTCCAGTCACTGGGAAAAGGGACTGGAAAAGGGACTTCACCTGACTGCCATGACTTTTGAAATATGATGGAGAGTGGTTTAGCAACTATACCTGCTAGTTGTCTCAGGACCCTGGGATGGATCTCATCAGGTCCTACATCTCCCAAAAGTGTTTAAAATACATCCTTAGTGCTTTGATTTACCCCTGTCAAAGAGGAAAATTCAAACAGGCCACTTGTCCCAAACAGACTGAAAAGCATTTGCTTTTTTAATAACTGAATAGTACACAAGGAAGTTAAAATCCATTTGATATATTGCATTTGTCAGGTTATTTATCTTAGCACAAGTAAATCAATGTAGTAGTCAATCAATTAATGAGATACTGATATTATCAAATGTTATGATTGTCATAAAATATGTCAAATTACTCATGAGAATCAGTTTCTGCAGCTATGAAATGTTTTAACAGTAGCAATCAGTACTTAATGCTGATAATAGGAGGAATTAAAGGGATAGAGTTATAGATTTGAAAATCAATAGGACTCATCAGATTTCATTATACCAAATAAAAGTTAATCAAGTCAAATTCAATAGCTCATTTTTGGGAATTAAGATCATCTCATATTACTAGAAAAAGACCTAGGCAAGCCTTTGCCCAAGCTGTTCTGACTCAGTATGTCTCTAGTTCTTCCTAGATTTGAATGCAATGCAGCAAGAAGATAAATTGTGTTGAAAAGATTGAACACCCAAAAAAGATATTTTCTTTAGCTTCCAAGTAAATGCCATCTGGAAAAAGCCTTAAATATTTGTTTTGTTTTGCTTTGTTTTCCAAAATCCAGGAGCACAGGAGAAGAGATGCTTAGAAAAACACTGAACTACTATAACATCTTACGGCTTAGATCTAAAACAAGCGTACGAAAATTTCAGTATTACACAAAAGGCAATGAAATTATATGTACACAGGATTGTAAGGAATTGGGATCCAATATATCCCTTCTAAGCTGTATGCTTCTGTAATCTGTAAGAGCTAATGATATGTTTAAAGTCTCTACTATGCACATTCATAAACAAGTGTATATGTGTACACAAGTTTTTCTTTCCATTCAATTACTCTCGGTCCTAATTTTTTTTACCTTTATGTTCTCTCCTCATGACAAACAGATATTTTCTACACAAAACTCTAACAATTCAAGGTATTGTCCAGCCACTGTGTGAATATGCAAGGCAGATAAAACATGATAAGTTCTGCAACTCTGGATAGTAAACCTAATTGTAGAAAAATCTGGAGTTTGTTCAAAACATAAAATCAAGAAACTTTGTGCATCTAAAATGGAAAAGAAATCAGATACGCACCAAAGAAACCATGCCTTCAACTGCTCAGACTATAGGAGACAACTCTGACGTACTTCATTTCCCGTACAGCAAATGTGCAGAAAAAGTTTTATTTTTAGCTGATTCAGAAATCAAGTCCATAAAACAAAATATTCTATTTTGGCCATACTGCATAGGAAAAACAGATATACTGCCCTTCCTAGTGGAAAATAAAGTAAACAAAGTAAAGTAAAATAAAACAAAATAAAAATCACCTGAAAAATTGGAATTATCAAAGAGAATATTTTAATTCTTGCTAAACGTTGTTCTTTAAAAGTATTAGCACCTCTCATTTTTCTATTGTGACACATTCTGGTTGCCAAGAGAACTTAGAGCCAATGTATTTTCCACATGATAAGCTCTTTAGAAAATGCCACCTGCCCACTATGTCTATACAGTTAGTTACAACTTCTCTCTCTTTCATAGATACTTCCCTGCGAGGTCTCATATTTCACCTGTTCTGGGCTGGAATAACACAGTTGTCCTGCTAGCAGATTTGAAACAGCCATATGTCCTCTCCTCTTATCCTTCCAGTACAGTGAGGTTTCATACCTAAAACAGGTTGCAGTTCAAGTGCAAGGCATGTACATTTTAAGGCCCCTATACAGGTTCTAGTTGTGTGCCAGATGTCTAAGCTCCCATGAAATTCACTGTAATTCTAAATAATACAGTCAGTGAATTATAAAAACAGCTGAGAAGTCCATAGTGACCAGTCAAGCTCCTTAAACCCAAGGCCTGATTTATTTTGTCACATGAGTAAAGCATTCAAATACAAGAACTATTAAAACAACAAATAGCCTCCACACCTGTTTGTCATATGAAAACTTAGGGATCAGTTCAGTTGCCTGAAAAAAAAGGCAACCAGTCCTGAATAAGAAGGTCAAGAGTATCTAAAATACTCACAGAGCAGTCAGATATAACACAAGAACTGTCAGAGACCGGCACCTCTTTGGACTGGCAATTGGAGATCAAGCAGCACACCCTCCATAGAATAGAACAGAATAGAATCATAGAATTATAGAATTGTAGAATCATAGAATGGTTTAGGTTGGAAGAGACCTTAAAGATCATCGAGTTCCAACCCCCCTGCCATGGGCAGGGACACCTCCCACTAGACCAGGTTGCTCAAATGACCATACTTGCGAGTAATTAAATTGATCCCTTTCTACCTCTAGATTACAGCTGAAATAATTTGCAGTTTCTTAGAAACAAATTTTGGTTCTCTATGTCTCTGTGTTTCTGTCTTAACTGATCATCACCTCCATTACTTTTTCTCCCTTTCCTAGAAGACATACAGAATGAATAGAATAGAATAGAATAGAATAGAATAGAATAGAATAGAATAGGACAGGACAGGACAGGACAGGACAGGACTATTTCAGATGGAAGGGACCTACAACCATCATCTAGTCCAACTGCCTGACCACTTCAGGGCTGACCAAATGTTAAAGCATATTATTAAGGGCATTGTACAAATGCCTCTTAAACACTGACAGGCTTGGGGCATCAACCACCTCTCTAGGAAGCCTGTTCCAGTGTTTGACCACCATCTTGGTAAAGAAAGTGGTCTAGTCTGAACCACCCCTAGTGCAGCTTTGAATCCTTCCCACATGTCCTATCATTGGATCCCAGGAAGAAGAGCTCAGCACCTCCCTCTTTACTTCTCATCCTCACAAAGCTGTAGGGAGCAATGAGGTTGCCCCTCAGCCTCCTCTTCTCCAACCTAGATGAGCCCAAAGTCCTTAGCCACTCCTCACAGGACATTCCTTCCAGCCCTTTCACCAGGTTTGTTGCCCTTCTCTGGATACATTCAAGGACCTTCACATCATTCATAAATGGTGGGGCGCAGAACTACACACAGTGCTCAAGGTGAGGCCGCACCAATGCTGAACACAGTGGGATAATCACCTCTTTTGACCGGCTGGTCATGCTGTGTTTGATGCCCCCAGAATGGGGTTTGCCCTCTTGGCTGCCCACTGCGGGCTCCTACTGAGCCTGCTGTCAACCAGCACCCCCAGATCCCTTTCTGCAGGGCTGCTCTCCAGCCTCTCCTCTCCCAGTTTATACTCGTGCCCAGTTTTACTCTGTTCCAGGTGCAGAATGCAGCATTTGGACTTGTTAAATTTCATCCCATTGATAGTTGCCCAATGCTCCCATCTATCTAGATCCCTTTGCAAGACCTCATGTCCCTCAGGAGAGTCAACAGCAGCTCCCAGTTTGGTATCATCAGGAAATGTCCTAATGGTGCATTCAACTCCTGCATCCAGATAAAATATTGAACAGAAGTAGCCCTAGTAACTGAGGCCTGAGGACCACCTTTGGTGACCGGACGCCAGCCAGATGTAGGGTATGCTCTGCTGCATAAATAAATTACCCTTAGAAATAAATTTGGAGAGCTGAGTCCTGGACAGGGGTCCTGGACAGCCTGTGAGGTTTCCTCCTGGCTGTTTCTTAACTCACTCCTTGCTTACCTGATACTGCTGTGGTGCTGTGTAGAGAAAATAAAGTTAGTTTCTTTCTTCGGTGATCAGTCAGTCTCCAAAAGCACATATCTCACAGGGAACCCCGTTTAGGCAATCTAGACCTAACTTTTAGGCATATAAATGGCAATCTGTCTATACTAATATCATAATACCAACTGTAATGTGGTATTATGGTATTATGTTACTGTGTTTTGAATGCAGTTCTTCGTGCATTTTGGTAAATATGTTTCCAGTCCCTTTCAAATGAATGTCTCCTGAGAGATGGCCGTTATCCTGTTTTGTGCACATCTTGGCTTTCACTTGAATCCATTACAGCCATCTAGATTTAAACAGGGTTTTTTTTTCCTCCTTCTTACAGATTATTTCACAAGTTTTTAAAAATCTCGTAGTTACTCTTTAATAACTGGAAGCAATTCAGAATTTTTAATTGCCTGTTAAGGGAGATCAGAAATGCTTGTAATGTGAGGCAGTTCAGATCCAAGGGAGATTATGTTGTAACACTTTTTTTCTCTTTTTTTTCTTGTTACTTTTGCAAATTAGCAGATTTCTTAAAATAACATGGATATAATTGTGCATCTGTTTTCTTAATGGTAGTGACATTCATTTCACACTAGCCAAGAATACCAGCACTCAACAGCAAGACGTGTATAGGAAGCTGTGACAGTGAACAGAGCCTCAGCTAATAAACTGTGTCAGGTTTGTGTTGGTTCCACAAAGCCCATGTGTTTGTCTATCACACTCCTGAGATTAGCAGGGATGGCTGAAGCCTAGTAGTAAACGATGAAGCAGCAACAGCAGCAGCTCCAGGATGGGATGAGGAAGAGGCAGCAGCGGCAGCAGATGTGGACTGCAGCGGGCTCAGGAGAAAGAGAAAGCAGCAGCAAAGGAATTCATCTGTAAAGACTTGCAACCCACCAGCAGCCACGGTGTTCTTACTCCATTCACATTAAGCCTATGTTTTCAATTACACAGACACTTGGAGGTGCATCATCTTCAAAGATGTTTTCTGACATTTGCAGGTTTCTCATCCCAAAATTCTGGTGTAAAAATTGCTGATCCTTTTTATATTGCACACTGTAGGATAGTGTAACAGTATAGTTACTCCATGGGCTTGACATAAACTGGCTATTTTAAAGTACAGGTAACAAGAAGAGTACTCACATCATCTGTCATTACATTGTTTTAGGAATATTTTCAGTGGTGTTGTTACATCTTGATAGTTGAGGTTTTTAACCAGAGCCTCGTGAAGGCCAGACTGCGGATGAAAGCAAGGTGGATTATGTTCAGCACAGGAACAATGATTTTGACTGTTTCAAGCAAAGTAGCAGAGGATTTTGTAGGTACAAGATCCAAGGTATAGTCATCTTTTTTTAGTGAGCTTTGCAGACTACCAGTACTGTGAAATACCAGATCCCTTCTTGTATTACAATTATTGATCAAACTAGGGCTAGAAATCTTCAATTTCAGATTATGCTGTTCCTAATCCTTATATCATTGAACCAATTACTGAGAAAAGCAAGGAAATGTGTGTGTAAAAAAAAAAAAAGTCTAAAAGAATATCTTTACAGACAGCATATACTGCGTTATCTGAACACTTCAGAATATTTATGGACTTTATCTTGACAACTTCACTTTGAAGTAGGGAAGTGCTATTAAATTTTAAGGACAAAGACCTAAAATACAGAAACACAAAGGGTCAACATTAAAAGCAAACCAACCAATAAAAAATCCTACAAAGCCAGACAAATAAATAAAAAACCCTAAAGTAAATAAATCTCAGACACAGATCTCCCTGGACTGCTACTCTGAATTTTGTGTTCTGTGCTTAAGATGTATGTTTGGGACATTCTGGAGAGTAAAAATGTTCTGGATAACTTACAGTCATGCTCCTTCTTGAATGTTAACTGAATTGTCCTAACTCTCCTTGGCTTTAGGCACTAGATAGCTGATGTCTGATCCTGTGCCTGAATTGCATCACTTATCATACTCTAGGTCTTTGAAGAAGGAAGTATTTATTCGGCATTTGTATGGACCAAACATAATGAAGTCCTACTCTTAGTGACTCAGCTTTCTTGATCCTTAAACTGTAGCAATAAAAGGACCTTCTGAACAACATAATAGCTGCAGAAAGAAGATAGAAGTATTTGTTATTAAAGAAAAAATGCACATGAACAGGAAATTTGTGGGCTGACTAAAACCCTAGTCCATCCTGTCCAGGAAATCTTTCTGTGAAAGAGAAATGATAATTAAACACTGAGAAAGCAGAAGGTTAATCTGATAGTTTTTCTTTTTTCATCCTGAAGGTTTCACCCAGATTCCCAAGTCTAAATTCTTGTGTTTTATATTCCTTTCTTCTTACACATATTTTGCATTCTAGCTTAAAATATTTAATAATCTTGTTGCTTGTTTGCACATCCATTTATTGCAAGGTTTTGGTTGTTTATTTTTGACATGCAATATACTTGGGTTTGATTGCACTTATTTGAATATCTTTACATGCATAATTAAGACTTTAGCTAATATTCACACCTACAAAATTCACGGTGATGTATATGCATATACACAAGGAGGAAAAAGTATTCTTAAAGGAAAAAAATAATTAAGTATGTAACATTAGCTACTACAGTGCATGAAAGCTACTGTAATGCCCCCTTTCTTTTTGAGAAACCTTTCTTCTGAATATTATTGAAGGACCATGCCCAACATACATCTCAGCTATTGAGCATCCTATGTCAGTGCAGAGTCTCATTGATTTTGGTAGGATTTTGTGTTACTGCATCCAGGTGCAGAATTGGAGCCAAAGTCAGAATTGAGGGAATATTGATCCGTGATGGTATGGTGATTCCTGTCTCTCTGTGCTATTGAATCACATCACGTTTGAAAGTCATTGAATTAAAATGAATATGCCTGCAAATAAATGGGAGGCTTTTGTAAACCACAGCACAAAGTCTGTCAAATTATTCTCTGAATGATTCAGGCAAAATTTCTAAATGACTTGGTCACACAATCCATACAGTTTGTAATTAAAAGTATGCAGGTGCATGAATATGGGTGCATTTTTCTCGGATGTGCTTCAGAGACCTATAAAGGCCTCAGACATTACTAGAGATGTGCCGAATTAACCATAAATAATTCAGGTAGCCTGAGAACCTCTGCATCTGCTGTTTTGCAGAGAATCTGTGTGTACTGTTATTAGCTTTCCTTCTACCCACTGCAATTATTTTTGAAACAGGTCCTTGCTATTTAAATGTACAGCAGGTATTTGAAAAAAAATCCAGATGTGTTATGTCAAGTTTCTCCAAGATACATCAATACATTATTTTGGGGTCACAGACTGAAGTTATATGACTTTAAATGCCAAAAATGAGAAAGAAATAAATTATTCCTCAGCTTTGGATAGACAGTTCTGTTCTTATACGCAATATTCCAGCAAAATCCTTGAGTGCTTTATAGAAGATCATGCCCCTAATAAAAGTGTTTCTCCTTCTGCATTTTTGACATTGCTCTATTTGTTTTCTTTTCTCCCCTTCCGTAAAACTGATTCGTGCAGCACATTTGGTTCTCATATGCACTTAGTTATCCTAGAAGTATAATAAGTGCATGGAATTAGTTAACATTAAAAAGTCCTAGCAAAACAGAGCAAGTTATTATAAATACAAAGGAAAAAAAAAATTTGAAAGAGAAACAGACTATTTTGGGCTTAGTTCAACTGTATGATCTATAGTCTCTTGAGCAGAGAAGGGTGAATTGGTTTTTGACCTAGATGTTTCTGCTGAAAAATACAGAATCGTGTCAATCATATAAGCCATCTAAAAGTAACATAAAATAATGCTTTATATTTCAAGATTTTTAAAACAACAATAACACTTTTGTCTGAAATTATTTTTGCAAATGTACTTTTGAAAGTAATTTGAGACAAAAAATTGCTTTTGTTCTTTTACAACTCTTGAAATAAAAGACATTTTTCCTTAATGATAAAAATATCCCTACTTTTGAGAAAAGCAACATAGTTTGTTCAGTCCAAAACATTTTTTTTCCAGAGCTGACACAAAAACAAGAGTTAATTATTTGCTCAGCTCTACTCCTGAGTTTAAACAAGATCCCTAAGGGCTTTGTATAGCCCCGATATCTTTCTGTCTCCTTTTGTCTTTCCAGTGAGGAATGACACTTTTCTTAACTTATTGGGCTGTTATATATTTCAGGAGAGGAAGATAATCTTGAGATGATGCTCTGCAGTAGACTGCAGCTGATCTTTGCTCAAATCCCAAGGTGGTCTTAAGGTGGTATTGCATGTTTGTGGTTGTACAATACCCACCAAAATAAAGCTTGTTCACTTGAATTACTGCACATCAACAGAGCGTTGCTGACTTTCACAGGTCAGGTCAACCAGCTGAGGCTGACAGGCCCACTCACAAACTGGTTTTCCAATGAGGTGGCAAAGGAGTCCCTGCTGTGAGGAAGAATACATACTCTGGCTTACTTCAAAGCACAAATAGAATGACACACTGCAGCCCCTAAGGAATAATTTTATTATCAACAGATATACACTACATCAAAATATGTTTACTATAAGTAAGCAAAACTGCAGTTGAAGGAGATTTGATTGCTGTAGGGAAGACTAGGTTCCCATGTTGCTTCTAGGGTCCCAGTGCTGCCCTTCACGATGTTTTGGACCTCACTTTCCACTCTTTGTTTCTCTCTACCTCCAAACCTTGTCACCACTTTGTTTAAAGTCTTATGTAGTCTCCTGAATGAATTTATTTTATCCAGTTGGGGCGAAGGGGTTGCATATCTGTCACAGGCCTTATGTCACATTCACTGCTACTTCTTGCGGTCTTCATAACTGCCTGTCTACTTCGTGTTGTCATTATGTTAGGTGCAAGGTAAGTGACACATCTTTATAAAAAGGCCAGCTTTTCCTCAGTTCTTTGCTTGCCAACGTATTAGGCTAGGTGGTTACTAAAGCTTCTGATACCACTAGAACAATGTTTTCCATTGACTCTGTAAAGCCCATTTATGAATCATGCTATGTTGCAAAAAAACTCTAGGAATATCCACTGAACCACCAGGATGCTGCATAGATTGGTGACTCCATGGGAGCCAGGATCTGCAGGGGATCCTCGGGAGACTAGATGGAGGGATTAGGGGGCAGCCAGGGGCAGACCCCAGACCAGAGTATCAGATACCTCTGTGGGGATGTTGCAGCTACACAGAACAACAAAGTAACACTATTTTATACCAGTTGAGAAGATCTGGTAATCTCTTTCCTAAGTCCTAGATAAATAGGAAAAGGTCAAAAAGTTACTTCTTTGGAAGAAACTGTTCTGTTTCTCTGACAGAAATCTTTTCTGGAAGCTAAACCCATGAATCCACTTAATCTAGGCAAAATAAACTGTTCTCCATTTTTCTCTATGTTTTAAAACAGTTTTCATAGGATGTGGTCTAGTCAGTATCTCTCAATCTGAGTTTCCCTTCACTATATAATAATCAATACTGCCATAAGTTTTTTAAACTTTTACACTTGCTCAATAGTTTTTTATATAAGGTTAATTGCACATGTGTATAAGGAAATACATGTTTCCAAAGATATATATTTATCTTTGAATCTTTAGGGTTACAACATTATAAAGAAAATATAAAACATTATGAGTGAGATTTTATATGAGGGAATACATGACCTATCTGGAAAAGAAAAAAACCCACAAATAAATTATGGAGCACAGAAGCCTTTAAAAAGAAAAAGGAAAGAGGCTACTGAATATGGAACTTTAAGGATTTCCAAGTTTCTAACTTGGAGCATCTTTATTTTGCTGAGTATTAATAGCAAAATTGCATTGGCAATGTAAATCCCAGCAGAACTTGCAAACCTTGAATCAGAATTAATTTCCTTTTGTCTTTGCTGTAATAATGAGTATATATGGAAATAAATCTCATATTTCTTCATTCCTGTTTTCTTGAAGTCTTTGAAGATTGGTGAGGGGGGAGTTTTAGCTAGATGGCAGAAGTAATAACATGTTCTAGGTTGCAGATTTGCTATTTATATGATAGGGACATGCTGTAGGCAGGAGTCCACTGACTCACAGTAAGGGAGTTTTCAGAGTTGTTACAGGCTGGACAAAGCATGTGCAAACACAAATGCTAAGTCACTTGTCAAAGGTCACAGAACAAGCTGGTGGCAAAGCTCAGGAAAGAAATCTTTTCACACCCGGGCAAAGGTCTTAGCAACTTGACTGCGCTGATTTTCAACATCCCTTTTTGGAGGATTGTTGCTTCTGTAAAACCCTTGATTTAAATGAAGCTATTCACATGGGGAATCGTAATCCATTAGGATTAGGCCTGGAGCCCAGAGCTGAATGCCATTTAGTGGCTTGCTGGTAATGAACTGCAGGACCCTGTTACGAAGGTACAGTCCTTTCTATGCTGAATGAAGCCTGTCTGTACAATGTACAAGTTTTTCTCATGTATTTGAGTAACGCCAACACAATCAGCTCCCTTCAATGGTGGATCTAAATGTTAGCAAAATAGTAATAATATTACTACTATTATAGTGTTGATATTTTCCTGGCATTCCTACAAATAGCTTGGGGAGATGGACAAAGAAACTAGTAAGCTTGAACTACACTGATCCTTGAATAAATCATTCTCTCAAATTAAGTTGTACTCAAACCCATCTGTTATTGCTCCTCTACTTCTGTGGAAAACAGGAGGGTTAAAAAATTTCAAGATTACAGAATCACAGAATAGTCAGGGTTGGAAGGGACCTCTGGAGATCATCTAGTCCAACCCCCCCTCCAGAGCAGGGTCACCTACAACAGATTCTACTTGCTTTCTTCCTGAGTACAGATTTTCAATATAATTTTTGGAAGAAAGGGCCAAAAACTATAAAAATAAACTATTCTCTCACATTTATGTACAACCTAAGAGGAAAATGAAGACATTAACCTGAGTATAGGCCTTTTGCACAGGAAAAACTAACAGAAACCGCATTAATGTTATAATCACTGTCAAAGCATGAGATTTAGATGTGAGGAAGAAAAGAATTTAAATTTTAAAGAACTTTTCTGAAAGGGCTTACATTTTCCCAAGTAATATCTCTCATTAATTTAACATGTTCATTGTTTTCCTACCCATAGCCATCAAATTATTCTTCCTTTTTCACATATAGTACTGATATCTACTGATGGATTAGATTGTTTACAAAGTCTGCAGCTCAACAGATTTTGAAAACTGCTGCAATTCAGAAGTTAATAGCTGGTTCTCTTGAAAGTGGAAGGTCAGAATTAAAACTCTGTGTACGACTGGGCTGTCACTGTGAGTACAGGTTTGCAAATGATCTGAGGCACAAACAGAATATACAACAGCAAAATTTATTATATAACTTTTAAACACTTAGGAATATGTTTGAGATTGACTTTGATATGTAGGTATGTGAGACACTTAAAAAATGGAGCATTTTGGAAACAATTTTGACAAATGATACTTCCTCCAACAATTGGCCAGCAATAGAAGCTGTGTCACTTCTAAGTGCATCTAAATTGCCTAGTACTATTAAGAAGTCATTTAAGCTTCAGCAGTGTTTTGTCTGATTCTGAAACTGAGCACTTACAATGTATGCCTTGTCCAAACACATAATGAAAACATTATTTTTTACTTTCTTTTTAAGCCGGTCTTCCTCCACAAACACATACACATCCCAAGCTGAAAAGAAATAAAATAGTGAATGATGATGACATGTTCTATCAAACGCCTGAGTGAAACAGTATCTATCACTGTGTCAGTCTGGGTATAAGAGCTTTCTTCTAGGACTCAAGGGGATATTAAAATAAGAAAGCCTTTTTTAGCACTTTATGTGATTCTTGATTTGGAAAAAACATCCATGAGTTTCATAAGCTGAGGAAATCTTAGGTAGATACACAGTAATACAGAATAAGTGAAAAGAATATTTGATTAAATAAACTACTAAGATGGACATAATAATTTAGACTTTTCTACAGTAAAATGAGTGGGAGAAAGCTTCTGTGGAAGTTACTAATTACAATTTACAAAGTCATACAGACTATTGCAATTTGTTTCTCTTATATCCTTATACATTTGCGCAGCACCTAGAACTGGTAAAAGTCGAAGCACTGATGGAAATCAAATACAAATCCTATGTTCTGTAGTCAATGGAAATTGAGTTTTTTTCCTCTGATCAGTCTTGAAGCCCTTTTCTCTACCTCTTCCAATGTAAATCCATGGGAAAAAGTATAGACAATTACAACATAGCCATTTCCCAGTCTCACAGTAGTGCACTAAACAATTTAAAAGTTGCTAACAGCATAAGTATTTATAAGTGGCAGCTCAACAAATGTAAAAATGTCTGAAGGACAGTCTATCCTTAAGAAAGGATGAAGATAACAATGTGCTGGGTAAATGTAAATCTTATGATGATTACCATTACATTGCCTCAAATGCCACCTTTCAAATGTGTCTTTGTACACCAAGGTAGAAAATGACTTACTTGTTTGTGCAAAACTAATTACTTTTGTCTTAATGGCCTTCTTAAAGATCCCTTTTGTTCTTACAGAAAATAGATAAATAAATAACAAGTAACTTGTGCTGAGATCACTGCTCAGCATGCCAAGAAATAATCTCGGCTTTCTCAGGCTCTCCATTCTGACTGTATTGATAATCTGCATTTAGATTGTGAGATTTCTTAGCCAGAGAAGGTCGTCTTTGTTCAAATCTTGTATGGTCCCCGCTCCAATAGGAATCTTATTCCACAACGTGGGCTTCTAGGCAGTACAGAACCCAAAATGTATATCACAAGGAAAGTGGTAAATAAGCACTTCACTCACTTCAATAAGTACTTAGTAAGTGTGTGAATGCTCATGCATTGATGATAACTTGAAGACTAGTAGGAACATTTAGAGAGTAGCGTGATGGCAGGGAAATCGGCACAGCAACAGCTGTGTTCCAAAGATTGAAGACTTTGTCATTAGAAATCTACAGCTATGAAGGTACAACTCCAGAACTATCTTTGTTTTACCATATGCAATCACTGAAAGCACAAGAAATAAAAAAAAAAAATTGCATTACTTTCATGAAGAAAGGATGGTGGAAAAGAAAATGTTCCTTCCCACACAGAGGTCCAGAATTCAGCACTGATTTAATATTCAAATCAATTATAGTTCCTCACATGCTTATCTTAGACTTAAATGTATTGTTACATGCTTTGCGGGATCAAAATCTTTGCCTTTGAGATGCTAGCACAGTAAAAAACAAGACACTGCCTAAACTCAGTAATAGATAAGGAACTTGCCCTTGTTTTCCTGACCACTAGGTTGTGGCCTTTCAATATGCCTTTTCTAGCAGTCGTCTTGACAGCATACCTGCTTAAGGAGAGACTTGTAATACAAAAAAAATGTGTTTTGAAAATCTGTGGAAAATAAAAGATATTTCAATAAGCCAGTCTCTTAAGCTACAAAAGCTTCTGTCGATGTGTATCAGAAAACATTATTTTTAACAATAATATCTGATGCAATGCAATCCAGTTTGAAACAAAAACATTGTTTATACTGAATTACAGTGAAACTGAGAACCTATTCCTAATTATCCTTTGAAATAAAAACTACATGTTGTACTGTAAAGAGTGCATATTAAATGAAGACTTACCACTGTATTGTTGGACAGTAATTTTATCTATGTCCAACTTCGTTATTTAGTAGATAAAGTTAGAACTGGATTCTTTCCAGAAGGTTTCAGTGTCTGATCAGCTCTAAAGTACAGTATCGGAGAAATGAATACAGTAAGACAATATGCTTTCACGACAGCAGTAAGTGAAATTCAGCACTGACATGCAAAAAGGTTCAACTGAGTGTCCTTTACTTCAGCTTCATTAGAGTTCAGCTTACTAATCGGTAACTGCGTCAGCCATTGCTGCAGGCAGTCTGAGGAGATGAAAGTGAGAAAAAATACTGTTCTTGGAAGTATTGTTTCCAGAGGATATTAGCTCAAGGGTTCACAGTTACATGCCACTAAAGCACTGACTCAGCCACTGATCTAAAATGTCATTGGGAGAATTTATCCCTTGGAGCAATTGGAAATTTCCAACTATCTACAGACATTGTTCTGGTCAGAGTTTCAAATTCAAAAATGCTCACTGTGGACAGGAGTATGAGAAATATTGGATTCAGATAAATCAATAACTTATTTAAGAATCCATCTGCACTGTAGGCATGTGCTTGCAAATCATTCAGATGCACCCCACAAAAGAAAATAGAAAAATATACTAGTCGCACATATGAACCATTACAGTTAGCTGATCGGTCAATCATCCCTCAAATTACAAAAAATTGTCTGGCATTTGACATAAAATCTCCAGTTTCTGCTACTGTGAAACAAACTGGGTAAGAAAAAAAGAACATAGAATTTGGTTTTCTGTTTATTCATATTTTCTTTAGTTTGTCATTTCAATACACCTGCAGGAAATCATAAAATCTGCATAGCAGTTTAAAATAACCTAATTACATTTTTTAAAACTTTCACAAAAGGGCCTACCAAGCTTGCTTACTCTTTTTAAGAACTAGCCGATGTTTAGAGTACTTACCTGAGAGCCTGAACTAGTAGCTTTGAAGTGGCAATCATGGAATCAGCAATTCTGGTCAGTGGTTTTGACTGCTGTTCACTGCTGTACGACTTCTGACACTTTTCCCTCTCCTCTGCCTGCATTGCAGACTCACGCTGCTTTTGCAAGGGTCGTACACTTTAATGTGTTGCAAAAAGTTGTGTTCCCGAAAATCTGCAATAATATCCATAGCTTTTTAGCAAAGAAATGAAGCAAACTACCTAGAATAAAACCTTGAGTCCTCTTGAAGTTTCCAAGACAAGAGCCTTGTGCATCTATTTCATGTTGTTTCTTAAAGAAGTGATGCTTGTGCAATTATATAGTTTTTGTGCATATTTGTATATAAGTTTATCCTAAATATCTCTTGAACACATTTTTCATGTCCAATCAAAAAGACTTTTGATAAAGGTCTTAAATATAGTTCCTTAAGTGAACCTTAGGGTTTCTTAAGTAGCACCTAATATGTGCTTCAAAGAGGAGAGTCTATTAATGCATCTTCCCCTTCCACAATATCATATGAAAGGACACGACACAAACTCAGGCTTTGCTAGATGTCAAAAAATCCACAGTAACACAAAAAAGCCTCTGACCTCATGGTGCATCAGGCATTGGTGAGTCCAACAGCACTACCCATTCCCAAGAGAACAAGGCTTCAGTATTCCTGTGCTCCACGAGACAATCATTAGTTTGTGGATGCAGAGGCTTGTCTCATTGCTTTTGGCCATAGTGCAAAGCCCAATGCAGAGGAACCCTGCCCAGAAAATTGATCTAATACACCTTCTCAGAAGCACTAACATGCCTAATTTGAATGTCTTCATCAAAAATAAAAGGGTCTATCAGGACAACTTTGGCAGATAGTTAATGTCGTGATTTAGGCTGGGCTGGCCACCAAATGAACAACAGATGTTCACTTTAACCCCTCTCTCTTCAGAGAAGGAAGAGGACCTCCCTTCAGAGGAGAGGAGAGAGACAAAGAGAGAGAGAAAGAATTTATGGGTTAAAAAGAAACCAAACTACTTTAATGAAATATTGGTAATAAAAAGAAAAAATAATAATATTGATAAGAAAATAATGAAATATACACAATATATACAAAACTGTATAGAGCTCCCAGGGTGATGATCATATCACTGGCAGGCACTAGGAAAGTCCCAGACTGGAGTCAGTCTGGGAACTGGATTACAGATCTGGATGCAGGATCGGGACCAAAGGCAGATGAACAGAGTCCTCTTTGGACGTCGGCCATTGAAGAAAGAGGGCTGACCCTTGGATCCCTCAGCTTTTATACTGAGCATGAGGCAGATGGGATGGAGTACCCTGTTGGTCAGTTTTGGGTCACCTGGCCTGTCTGCTCCTCCACACAGGTGGGACCCCACTGCGCTTTTCTGCTTCCGACCCTCCAACGGGGCAGATAACCAAGTTAGCTGACCATGGTTGTTACACCAATAAGTATAAGCAAGAGCCTCTCTGCATACCATGCCTTGCTATTAATTATAAACATAAGGAGATATTACCCTGGAGGCAGACACGGATTGAAGAACATGCCGTTAATTTCAGAAAGTGCAGTTAGTTAGGAGAGTCTTAACTGAAAAGTAAAATTACTGAAAAGAAAATTAGTTCTGTTTTACCTCAAACCACGGCAGTTAACTATCATGATTTAAGCAACAGGGAGACCATTTGTTTTAAAATGGAGTTATTTTTAAATGAAGGTTGTTTTATGATGTTTGTGGTATAACTCCAGAAGTGTCCAGGTGCAATGGAGGCTGGAAGTTCTCTGGAGCCAGGGGCCATGGAGACTCTTCCAGGGTGGCAGGGCCGGTCCCAACACCCCAGCCAGGAACAGGGCAGACCAGCAGGCGCTGGGGGCAGCATGGGCAGCACCAGCCCTGTGTTCTGGCACCTCCCTGGGGATGGGGAAAGGCCAAGGCCAGGACAGAATATTGGCCTATAGATGGGACTGGCCTGGTGGGTTCCACGGCCAGACACGGCAGGTTTCTGGCAGACCTGGAGACCAATATCCTACGGTGTCACTGAGGCAGGGACTGACAGCCCAGGGAGGATGAAATGGGCTCCAGAGCCACGGGCAGAGACAGGGAAGAAGAGAGGCCCTAGGTGCAACTTCGGAGTGCCCTGAGAGCCCTAACAAAAATTCCATACAGATTAGATTTTTTGCTAGTCATCGCAATATTTATTTTTTATCCATATGCGGACTAACACTATGGAGTGCCACAATCTTTAATATGATTACCCTACAATACCATCGCAGGGTATAGAAATGATATTCTTGTATTTTATAGACAGAAACCTGAGAGACAAAGCCATTCCAGAAGATCATGAGAGGAAAGAGATTTTAATCACTATGTTCCCTGCCATAAAGAACTAGCCAATAATGAGATTATTGTTTTGGGCTGAGATAACCCGCTGTGGTGCTATTGACAGGCTAAGGATTGTAGTGCTAACGTTCATCAGCGCCTACTACAGCACTGACTTCATTAACACAATGAGGAAACATTTGTTGCAGCTCAGTTTTTTTTTGAGCAAAGAAGTCCACAGGGCTTTTGTGCTCACCATACTTGTATACTGCAGAATATGTGAGATTGTGCTTATTTCATATACATGCCAGCTCTATTTCCAAGTGGTCAAGTCGTTTTGAGTTTTTGGGGGTAAAAGCACATACTTAAACTGATACAGGTTTGATGGTCCTTCCGTCCTGAGGATGAGCTAGAGTACAAAATCAATTCATGCAGGAGTTCTTTCCTGGATTTGAACCATATTTCCCAATTCTGGGAAGCACAGAGTCCATCATGCATTGAGTTATCTGTTAGATTGGGAAAAAATTGAGAGGAAATTATTAACCAGATTAAGTCAAATCAAACAAGGCATCATTTCAAGATCAGGCTAAAAAGAGGGGTTGTTCATTATAATTGTCCCAACTATTTGTCTTTGCTTGTTCTGTGGATTATTTTTTTTTTTTTTTTACCTACAGGCCAATCATTGCCACCTGTCTGCTTCTTGTCATCACAAGCCATGAATAAACTGAATAGTAGACACCACACTTTAGTATGAGAGATGACACCCCTTTTGCAACGCTTTTCTGTGTAGTGGCTGTTAGAGTTCAGCAATATGAGGAAACATAACACAGAATGCAACCAGGTTTTTTATTTCATTTTCATAGTTAAAGAACATTTCTTGAAATTGGTTTTCATTGTTTATCTTGTTCTCACTTAAAAAAAAGACAGGACCACCTGCATATAGATAACAGGAAGGGAAATGAGTTTTTTTATCTTCTGTTTTAAGTACAAACATTGCTCTTTATAGTCAAAATCTTCTAAGGGATTGATGGTATCTTGACTGTATTTGTTTTACTTCTCCTCAATTCAATTTACAGAAAATGTCCTAGTACAACAAGCAACAGAGTAAATACAGCGATGCACAGTATAACAGCATTAAGTTTCTCTCACTTTGGTCACTTGCCAATGCTCTACCTGATTATGAAATGAAGACTCCAGCTTCTCAGCAATTTGACGTGTGGAATGAGACTCCACAACCGAGGAGGTTGTAAAGTAGGTATTTCTATTCAGCACCGGGCAGCACGGGGGGTCACCCCATCACAATCATGCGTGCCCAGCGCAGCATTTTTCTCAAATATATATAGTACTTGATCACATAATCATAAGATTTCCCAATACACCTATACATATACATGACCTGTCCCCGCTTCGTATTAAAATTAGCTCTAAAAAAATTATTTTCATAAACTCCTCCCAACTGCACTTGTTCAGTGCCTCCTGGTGGTGGTCGCTGAGGGTCGTGAGGATGAAGGCTGATGATTCCTCTACATGACCGCAAGTAACCTTTTGTTCCTGTGCAGACTCAGCTCTTTGGTCTTTGTCCAGATCGCAGGGTTGGTTTCAACCGCTTTTCAAGACATGTTCCTATTCGATATCAGGAACTGTCCTTGGCAATGTCACAAGACTTCTTGCTTCGTCTAGTTTTCAGTAATATATCACTACTAATCAATCAGTACACAATGTGTTATCATCTTTATCATACACCCCTGACTCAAATTCAGCCTTAGAATTTTGTGATTTGTCTGAAAGAAATTAAAAACAGTTAGCAATGCTGGGACAGAGAATGATGGAAGGCCACCTGTTCTGTGTCATTTGTGGGATTAATCCAGCAGAGAAATGAATACCCTTGGACAGCTACAAAAAGGTATGTTTTTTCCTATAAACTTTTAGTATAGTTGTAATGTGGAGAAGACACATTGCATACTACCCCAGTGATCCAAGCCTCCCCGTAGTCTTGTCTGGGAGACCTGTATGTCAGCGCCTATGTCCATGCGTCACTAGTATGAAAATCATATCACAAAAGAGGGAAGAGGGGAAAGGAGGTAGATGGCCAGCATTTGCATATCATTTTGCTACAGAGTTGGGACATTAGTCAGGACACAGAGCCCCTGGGGCTAGAAAGCATTCCTGTTGTCATGGTATATACTTACCTTTGTCATCTAAAAGTAGCATCTGTGATGCAACTGTGATCTAAAAACAACTTCAGTGATCTTAGAGCAACTTTAGTGTTCTAAAATCACTTCTCAAAGCCTCTTCTTGCTTAGCTTGAAATTTTCTTCTGTGTCTGGAAAGTATGTCTCTGAACAAGCCCAGACCTGTCTTGTTAATGATTAGATACATCTTGCTTCTAAGTCCCATGGGAACTGCAAGGATTCTGCAATCTCCACCTGAAGTTCATGTTGAGACACGGTGCAAAAAGGGATCAAAGTGTTCAGCCTTCTGGGTGACTTAGTAGCTGGGACACTCAGCCTGGATTTTGGTCTTGGATCCAAAGACGACATCTGCTTTCTGGCCCAAGGAGTCTTTCATGTGAACTGGGTAATACTGAAGGAACAAGACCCAAAACTCAGCATTTTCTGTACAGATCAGTGGCCTTCGCACAAGGCATAGGCTGCTTCCTGTGCCTTTTTGTGTGCTGTTTATTTTTTCACTCTGTACCTGTGAATGTAGCATGTCCTTTCTGCCAAGGGGTGTATCTACAGCAAGAAGAGTAAAAAGAAACTAACTCTTTGGATGCTCAAATTATTCTGCTACTAAAATTAAGGACATACTTAATGATGTCTTTCATGTAAATCTTCATTGGAATATGAAGTAATATCATGCTAAGTTATACTTTAGATAAATTCAAGACTTCTTAGAGTCTTTATATATTTTTAGACTTTTTTTTTACACTGGATTACCTTAATTCATCCTGGAGTGGAAGTGACGAAATTGAGATCCTCCCTGAGAAGAGATATTACCACGTTTCCCAACAATTTTGTGAATAGCTAATAACAAAGCAAGCACTAAAACATGTGTACATGACTTCAAATACATTGGAATTGCAGATGTTAGCAGGTTCTGCTTCTCTTGTCTCTTCTTTGCTCTCATACAGTACATTTGCTATGAAATAATAACAGAAGGATGGGTTTTATTTTTTAATCAAGAACAATTCATAGTTCTGTTTTTCACGTCTCTTTTAAACTTTAAAATTTTATTTGAATTCTGTCAGTGGTAGGTAAAGGGATCTAAGTGTGGGATAGTAAGTTATTAACTAGACATTTTGCTGACATTAAAGATAGCCTTAAATGGCCACCTTTGGGTGCAAGTTCTCCAGTAGGACTGATCTCTGCATTTTGAAAGTCCAGTTAACTCTTGCTCATGTACTCATACTGGATTTAGAGAAACTTGGCAACCTGAGAAATTTGGCACCTATTTGCCAGCTCTGATCTTCAAGCACTCTACACACTGATTCGAGGTGAGATGTTACTTGATCATATTCCTGCATAAATTGTAGCAAAAAAGAAAACTGACTAGCAAATCTGCCACTAGGTGTGAAGACAAAAATAACTTTGGGGATCCATGTTCATTTGAAATCAGCACTTCCTTTTGCACCAACCACTACCACATAACTACTTTCCTTGGACTGCAGACTTAGGCTAAATTAAACTAATGACTTAGTGTGAAACCTCCATGTCCCATTAGCCACACTCCCTGAATCATAAAGTCCTGCTTGTTCCTAAATGAAAAGTCACGGATTTTATTTTATTGACTGGGTTTAAGGCAATGAAATACAGTCACATCAGGAAAACTTCTGACCTTTTGCTGTATCTTTTTGAGAACTGCCCTGCTAATGACCATTCATATTAATTGGAGATCTGAAAAACAGATGTTTCAGTACAATTCTTCATTCCATGATGTTCAGTCACCCTGCTAATAGTACTTACTGCTACCCATCAAGAGATAATAGACTCAATATAGTGGAACAAGATTAAACTGAGTATTTGACTAACATCGGTGTCTGTTCTCTGCCAGTGCCAGATAACTCATCCAAACAATATAAGTTTTACTTTGTTGACTCTGTTACGACACAGATTGAACCTGACCCTCTTAAAACACCTATGATACTCCCTAGTACTAATAAACCAATGAGTGAACACAGGAGTTGAGGACTTGTTACTTACTCAGTTCTACCAGGCCTGCTGTCATGGCAGCAACCTTTCTTCAAAGACCAGGATAGACAGGGTAATAACTTCCAAGACAGCCTCCACATACGCATTTCATCTCAGTTGTCAACATTTTTAGTCACTGTAAATCAGAGTAATTCTGTTGCTGAGATGATGTGAATCAGTTCAGTTAACTTCTGTTTTTCACTGTTTGCTTTTGTTCCATTCAAAAGCTGAAATTTCGAGTATTAAATGTAAACTCATCATGCATTATAAAAGTTGTGGAGAAACACATCTTTCAAATAATATTTTTGATAGGCTATTCAAAATATATTCCTATTTTTTTCACTAGTTTGTTTGTTTTAAAACTTGAACAGCATGAGGTGGATCCCAGACAAAAACCTGGAACCATGTTCTTTTTAGATAAGTTTCAGAAAATGTGTAGTATCTCTACCATGGTTAACAAAGTGTAGCTACACTTTTGTCCTTTTTTCCATCCCACGGGTGTTTTGATCGAATGAGGCTGATCTTTCATTGCAGAGATAAAATTTCATGTGTTTAAAACTAAAAGGGGTGGGGTCTTTGCTGTCAAACCAGTTGAACATTTCTATATCATTGATTGATTGGTGGATTAACAGAAATACAATATAAAACCAAAGCTAACTGGTAATATAAACCCAAAGCTAACTAAAGATAATATAGATTATTTTAAAACTAAATTAACATTCAGTTCCATCTACAAATATGGAAGCTATAGGTATGAGCTTGTGACTATAAGAGCCCTCATGTACATACTGGAGTTGTGATTGCCCTGACAAATTGCCTCCTTGAATATATAAATAACACACTCTTTACAATATTAACTGAAGGATCCAGGAATAGTAAATACACATTTTATTCTATAAATCAGTTTGACATACTATGGCTTATTTGAAACATATCCACCAGGTATGATCAGAAAATTCATTAATATCAGAGAAAGGAAATGAGAAGACATCCTGGAAGACTGTTCAGATTTCCAAAGGAGCTTATTAACAAAGGTATATTCCTGTTGTCAAAACCCTCTTTTCAGCCATCTTTCTTCAGTGCTTGTGCGTGGTACCTACGAATAGAACCACAGCCACCTACGGGAGGGCCAACGGCATACAGCAAACCTCTTACCAGAATGTCTCTTCAACTTCGCTGTGAGAGTGCACACATTTCCGCAACTTTCTGAGCCATAAATCTTTAGATCAGGAAAAGAACTTAAAAATCCTTAAAGGTTTATATGACTCTACTTTTGTTTATATACTGTGTGATATCTATAATTAAGTGCTTTTCACAGGACCCTAATTGAGGGAGAACCCCTGCCAGCCAAGCCGGGGGGAAAAGAGGTTTGCGGCAGGGGCCCAGGCG